>CAUOFW020001169.1:1597650-1825485 GCA_963454935.2 Ilex paraguariensis
GTAAGTATCCACTTATATGAGATATCATGGGAAGAGGTGATGTACTAGTGACCAAGATTGCATCAGCAAACAACTTGGCAGATCCCTTCACCAAGAGCTTACAAGCAAAGATTTTTGACAGACATGTGGAGGAAATGAGAGTCAGATGCATGGCACCATGACTTTGAGTATAAATGAGAGAATTGATAGAGTTATAAAAGCTTGCTTTTTGTAATGAAACTCACTTTATTATTTAATAAAAGTTCTTTATTTCCTATTTCAATGAGAATTTATGTAGGTAAGATATTTGTATTGTATTAAATATATAATATATATGTGTATCTTTTATTTTACATTATAAATAATCTAGTGTGTAGAGTTAGACTTATACACAGGAGATCAGATTATCAGATCATTTTATGACATAAGTAAAGGTTCACAATCTTAGATGGAATTGCAAACACAATCACTAGGATTGTAATACAATCTTCTGGCATAATCTATTTTGGCTATAGGAGACAGTCTAATGTCTTGAATTATTGCACTAGTACACTTTGGGTATTGAACATGACTATTATTGAGGTTATTTTCTTTTTACTTACTACTTAAGAAAATAAATACCTTATAGTTATTATGATTGTTTAAACTCTTAATCTTGAGATATTTAATTGAAATGTGCATATAATGATTGCTACTTTAATTCATAAAAGAGTGAGATTCATAATTGAGTCAACAAATTCAGTGAATTAGGAAATGTCATTATTTGTATGGTAAAAATTAATTATTAAAGAAAATCTCATCCCGATATTTAAATGGGTTTATGATGTTCTCTTGAGAAAGTTCATAAGTTTTTTCTATGTCAAACTTTGCAGGTGGATTTAATTATCTGACATGACAAATAAGTTGAGTTGTAAGATCTCAAGAATAAAATGAAGTTAATTAAATATAATTGTCAATAATTTAATTAATTGGCAAACATCTATAATTTTAAACTTGAGAAGATTATTAAGCATATAATAATGAGGAGTTCAAAATATAATTTTAAGATATGGCCCAAAAGATTAATAACAAGTTTTTAGTAGATTAAATTATTATTGATGGATCATAGGATGTTTTTTTCTGGGTTGGACATAGGATTTTTAGGCCCACTAGAAGTCCAGTTCTTATTTCCCCTTGAGCTCTCTATTGTAGTCTATAAATAAATGCACTCCTTGGTTCTCTTAGCCATAATATTTACCTTCACATTTAGAAAAGAGAGTGCAAGAGATAGAGCAATGGAGAAAATTCATAGAATTGCAACTTACATTGTATTCAAATTTTTGGCATGAAAGGATATACGGTAGAAGATCGTAAAGTTTATTGAGCTTGTGGTTTGATTTGCATCTGTTCTTCGTTCGTGCAAATCTACTCATATGATTAATAAATGGGTAAATATTTTTGTAATTAATTATACGTGCACCGTCAACAAATTTTGATATCAATAGTGTTGTGTTCTTCTTGCCTACCAAGCCAAGAATGCTTATCTTTATTTTCGGGTCTGATGGGACACTTCTAAAAAAAGATAAGATCTTGACACATGTGCTCGGCACCAAAAACACTTTTTTCTCTACACCGAGGGCACCTCCCACCCTCAAAATACTGACCACGTACCCTCGGGCACTGAGGGTACATCATGTTCTCTGACGCCGCCACGTATCCTCGAAACCATGGGCAAGTCATGTTCAATGGTCCATCTATACATGCCTCACATGGTTAGATTCTGAGGACCTGTTTGGGACGCGTCACCTCGGCTTCTGAAGGGATTACTGACAGTTATAGCCATCAATCTCAGAACTGGTCGATAAAATCATTGGCTTGCCTCCCAATAAGGTCAGAATGGAAGAATGAACAAGACACTCCACCAAGGGGAGTTAGACACGTGGCATAAAGTATAAGCTGAGGGGTGAATATTCAAAAATACTCCTGCTGACATGCGGCTATCTCAAGCAAGCATTTAATAAACCCTCAGTCGACGAGACATCCACAATGGCTTGGGAAGCCTAGAAGAAGGAGCATTAAATGCTCTAGAACCCGAGCATTTAATAACTCCACATTGAAGAAAGAGCATTAAATTCTCGAGGGATTGAGCAATTAATGATGGGGCCTCCCTATGCAAAATAGGAGGCGCACTGCCCTATATCTAGGTACTACCTACTGCCTAAACCATCAGTAATGATGGGTCTTTGGAGGTATAAATAGTCTCCAAAAATATAATGCAAAGGTACGCAAAATCACTCCTCAAGAACACAATACATTGCTTTCTTCTTCCCCACTCTCAAAGAACTGAATTGATCGTCAAAGGAAATACACCGAAAAACACTTCAGCGCCCTTCTAACTCATTTTCTGTGTGCCAAGAATTGCCTGCGACCCACCGAAATTGATCGGATAGCTCCTTAGGCCCATTTAGGCCATCTTGGTTCTTCCTTTTCCACGGGATCATTGACTTTCTCGACGAACATGAGCTCACCATGGGAGAGATCTGTCTTTTTCATTTATTGTGCGAAAATCATCGTGCACAATCTGGCGTCGTCTGTGAGAAACGTCTAAACTTTCCAAAGAATAGTGACCATGGTGAATACTCATCAAAAAGAAAAGGGTCCTCAACAAAGGAATATTGATTTACCAGCTCCCTCCATTTCAAGAACGGGGGACCATGTTGAAAGTGTCAATAAGGAACTTTCCATTCACTCTGGGGAGTAAACCCGCCAACTAGTATGGGTATTAGGTCTGTAAAATCAACCTCGTTAGCCTGTCAACTACCTAACGTGATCGAGGAAAAATTCAGGGATCGGTTACGACAGTTAGAGGAAGACAACGTGAACGTCCTAAATTGGCTCGATGAATTTACGTCCTCCAACGGAGGAATTCAAGACTTACTGCAGTCCCGAGAACCTTCCGTTAGGGAGGTGGGACCTGAGGACCTAAGAAACCGCCTAAGTAGCAAAGCAGGAAGTTCCAAGGTTCCAAAGCACCCAAGGGACAATGGGTAACTCCCAGAGATTCCAATCAAGAAGGCTAAGCCATTCACTTGGAACGACCTACGTCAGGGACTGTTCAAGCGAGGGGGTGTGGAGGAGTTCGAGGAGGGGTCAACCCTCTTCGTCTGACACCCTGGGACAGGGGACAATGCTAGCCAATGCCGAGAATATGAAAAAATGCCCTCCAAGCAAAGGGAAGACCTCAAGACACGGCTGGATTCCACGAGAGGGATAAGGCCACATAAGAAAATAACACGGATGACGAAGCCATCCAGTTGCCCTTCATAAGGAGTATTGTGGAGATGGATGTACCAAAGAATTTTGCAGTACCAAGGTTCAAAGTTTATGATAGAGGTTCTGATCTGGAAGCCCATCTCAGACAATACAAGCAAATGATGTCTTTGTACCACTTAGACCACCGACTACTATGTCGAGTGTTCTCAATGAGCCTTGGAGACTCCTCCATGAAATGGTTTTAAACCCTTCCACCCAACAACATAGGGTCTTGGAAGGAGCTAACCATGCAGTTCTCTGTCCAATTCATCACAGTGAGTAGGAGACCCAAGGACGTTGGATCACTACTAACCCTAAGGTGGAAGGAAGGAGAAATCCTCTACCAGTATGCCACTCGCTATTGGGAGAAGGTAAATAAGGTAAAGGGATGTTATGAGGTCATGGCAGCTGCCTCCTTTAGACTTGGCCTGTCACGAGACACCAATCTCTACTGATCCCTAACCAAGAAGACACCGGTAGATATGGGAGAACTAATCGCCCGAATCAATAAATACACCCGGATAGAGGATGAAAGGGTGGGTGGGCAAAGGAAAGACTCTCACCCCAAAGAAGAAGGAAAAGGAGAAAGAGAGAGTCCCTCCCTATAAGGGGTTAATGCCTCCATTAGGAAGTTCCTTCAAAGGGGTCTACACTATGTTCAAGGAGCCCATTTACAAACTGCTCTATAAGATCAAGAAGGAACCCTTCTTCAAATGGCCGCCAAAGATGCAAGGTGATTCGTTCACCCGAAATCAGAAGGTGAAATGTTCATACCACTAGGACTTCAGATAGCTCATCGAAGATTGTAGGGTCTACAAGTCTTTCCTAGAGAAGCTGATGCAAAAGGGACACTTGAAGGAATACATCAAGGAAGCAACGCTAGTGGAGGCCCATGGCGCCAATGACCAAACTACCGTCCAAGGCAATTTAATTGTCATCATCCACGTCTGCCCGCTAGAGCCTCTGACATCCAAAACCCTCATATATGATCTTAAGAGAGTGGCCTTCACGAGAAAGGTGGACAAGAGAGATGGGGGCCAGCCAACCAAGAGGCCCCGGACTAGCGAGAAAGATATTACATTTTCCAAAGCCTACCTAGGATGTGTGGTCCTCCCCCGCGAAAATGGCTTGATCCTGACCTTGAAGATCGACAACTTTGATGTCAAAAGGGTCTTGGTGGACTCAGAGAGTTCTTCTTAGGTAATGTACTTTGAAGTCTTGAAACGCATGGGGCTTGGTTCTTAAGATCTTACCAATGTCAATATGCCCCTCGTTGGATTTAACGGCTCATATGCCTTGCCCTTGGGCAAGATCACTTTGCCGGTTACCACCAGACCCATTACAACCAACACGGATTTTGTGGCGATCAATTTTGATTCACCTTACAATATTATCATTGGGACGGACCTAGTTGCATACATTGGGGGCTGTGCATTCCACCTATCATTAGAAACTGAAGTACCCCACCCCCCTGAGGGAGTGAAGGAAAACCACGGGGACTAGGCGTCTGCCAAAAATTGTTTATATTCGGTAGTAAGGGCAAGGGTCGCCTCCAAGAAAAAGGAGTAAGCCTCAAAGGAATTCCTAAACAAATAACAATTACAGACCGCGTGGCTTAGGGTCGATGAGCTACAGATTAATCTGGTGGATTGCTGAGTGTAGGATCTCCGGAAGGTACTTCTGGTGGAAGAAGATGAAGAAAGGTACATCCTGATCGGTTCCACCATGCCCCCGGCCGAGCAGGAAGAGATGGCCAATTTTTTAAGGAGGAATGTAGATTTTTTTGCATGGGATGCCAAAGAAATGAAGGGGATAACCCCAACGTTATAACTCATAAGCTTCATATCAATCCCGCTTACAAGCCGATGAAGCAAAAACCTCGGCGCATGGCGCCGCATCACGCCCAAACAGTAAATGAAAAAGTGGAGAGGCTCTTGGACGCCAATACCATCCGAGAGGTGCAATTTTCGGAATGGCTGTCAAATACGATTTTTACAAAAAAGAAGGGCGGGAAATGATGCGTTTATGTAGACTTCACTAACCTGAACAAGGCTTGTCCTAAAGATGACTTCCCTCTCCAAAAGGTGGACCAACTGGTGGACTCCACGGCTGGACACCAGCGCATAGCCTTCTTGGTTACCAGGGGTTGGCTACCATTACATCCCCCTTCATCCATCAGATCAAGAGAAGACTGCCTTCATCACTCCAAGAGGGGTTTACTATTATTTCATCATGCCTTTTGTCCTAAAAAATACGGGAGCTATGTACCAAAGACTCATGAACTGGATGTTCAAGTGGCAGATAGGGAACACCATGAATGTGTATATCAATGACATGTTAGTCAAAAGCAATAGAAGGGATGACCACATCACGGACCTGGAAGATACCTTCTCCACCCTTCGGGAATACGGATTAAAATTAAATACGGCAAAATACGTCTTTGGAGTTGGTTCTGAAAAATTCCTGGGATACCTAGTGAGTCAACATGGTGTTGAGGCCAGTCCAGAACAAATAAAAGCCATCACCATGGACATGCAAAGTCCCTAGACAGTCCAGAAAGTTTAGAAACTCACAGTAATGCTAGCCGCACTAAATTGTTTTCGCTCCCGATCTTCGGACCAATGCAAATTCTTCTTTGGGGCTATCAGGAGGTGCGGGAAGGATACTTCATTATCACAAAAACATGACATATATTGTGCGCTAATATGCCTTTTATACTTACTTTTGTCATGAAATTGGAGAGAAATGCATTTAATCTTGATTTTGATGGAGTTTTGTGTAAATGCAGGTAAAAGGATGTAAATAGTTCAAGTTAAGCCCCCAATAAAGTGTTTGAAGTCAATGAAGATAAAGGGGTAGCTTAGAGGAAGGATTGGAGGATGAAGAAACAAAGAATATTGCAAAATGGTTGAAAACCTTCCCGGAAGTTTTGGGTAAAAACCTTCCAAAAGGTTTTGCCTTGGACTTCCTATGCATTGCCAAAACCTTCCGGAAGATTTTGCCTACTAGTTTCTTCATTTAACTATTCCTGCACAAATCTTACGGAAGGTTTCTGTCGACCTTCTAGAAGGTTTTGCCCAGATTGCCTAGACAACCTGCAACTCAACTTGCAACTTGGGGGCCCCACTTACATTTCTCCAACAAGTTCTCTGACATTCCTTACACATCATCAAGGCCTCCCTCACCACTACTTGGATTTGGAGGCTTGTGCAATGATGAGGAGGAGAGAGAAAAAGCATGGCAAGAGAGAAAGNGACATTCCTTACACATCATCAAGGCCTCCCTCACCACTACTTGGATTTTGGAGGCTTGTGCAATGATGAGGAGGAGAGAGAAAAAGCATGGCAAGAGAGAAAGGCTAGGCTTGTCCTAGCCTACACCAATCCATCCTTTTCAACCCCCCCTATTGATTGGAATCACATCATATAGGCTAGGGATGGCTCCATGGATATTTTGGGAGGGCTGATACACCATTATTCTGGATATAGATTGTAATATAGAGAGAGAGAGTCCAAGGAAAAAGATGAATATTGCTAGAGAGAGAAGTTAATATTTTTGTATTTTCTTCCATACATTGTCTTTCAATCCCTTGTAAGCTTCATTTAATGTCTTTAATGCTATTCACTACAAGTTCATTTCAAGTTTAATCTTTCAATTTAGCTTTCACCATTAATGCTTTCAAGTTTTTCATTTTCAAGCTTTTAGATGGGTATTAAATGCACTTCCCTATAGTCTTCATTTTCTTGCATTAACTTAGCTCCAATCTTCATTTCTTTATAATGTCTTCTTATTACATTGTTATCTTTAGTTTAAGTATGAGTAGCTAAGATTTTTAGTTGGCTAATCCAAGGGAGACCTCCTCTTAGGAATGCCATTTCAACTCATTTTCTTTCCTCCTCTCAGAGTACGATGGTTCGGTTTGACTGAGTTGAGTGTGGACAGAATTGTGAGTCTTTGATATCCCATAAACTTATTAGGGTTTATGCTTAGATCCTCACTTCCATCTCAACCCTCCCTTCTCACGAATCAATCGTACATCTAGGCTCTATTGAAGGAAGGTTTTGAGTTGACTTGGCATTCCCATTGGAGTGAACCCTTCAGATTAGCCAACACTTATTTCCCATTTCATTTTCATCACAACACAATCACAAACCAAAATTCAAACAACAAAACATTTTTACACTTTACCCTCCTTTTTATCAAAATCACCTTTAAGATGATTCACCTCCTTCCCTAAGGAGATGACCATAGAATACTTTTGCAAGCAAAATACAACATTCAAAAGACTCCTTGCGCTTTGGGAGCACTATTTTACACAGATACACACAAAAACATTACATTTCGTTCCATTATTCGATTTACCCTATTTCTTGCAACATCCCAAGGGAGAATGACACTCCCCTATCCACATAAGCTATACACACATTGAGGGTCATGTCTAGAGAATAGAGTATACAATAGAAACCATCAAGCATTTTGGCGTCGTCCCTGGGGAAGGCAAGCGTTGAATTGAGAAGGAGATTTTTGGACAACGGAGGTAAGTCCCTTGATGATCACCATGGGCTGAGGTACGTTGATCCTTTTACATACTTTTGTTATTTATATTTTCATTTATATATGGCTTGTTGTATATGGTGATTGGACAAACAAAACTGCTTGGTTAGACAACCCTTAGGCCCTAACATGAACATTGACCAAGACCCACCTGAGGATGCAAGTGATAATTTTGAGAATGTAGGTGCCAATCCAAACATGCAAAGGGGTGGGGGAGAATAAAAACCTAGAATGCCTAATCCACGAATACAATTTCCCCCTCCTAAGAACAAAGGAAACAACATCCTCATTGAGCCACCGGCAAGGTCAATGAGGGATTAGCTTCAACCCACAAGAAGCACCACACCTTCATGCATCCTCCTTCTAGTCCAAGCTCATCTCTTCCTAGTTAAGCCAGGGATGTTGCAACTCCTTCCCATGTTCCATGGGATTGAAATGGAAAACCCCTACTTGCACATAAAGGATTTTGAGGAAATAGTTGCAACCTTCCTCACCAATCATGGTATGGAAGACATAGCTATGCTGAAATTGTTCCTATTTTCCCTGAGAGATAAGGCAAAAATGTGGCTGAATTCTTTGAGATCTGAATCCATAACATCTTGGAACCAAATGCTCTCTGAGTTTTTAAACAAATTTTTTTCGGTGCATAAAACCATCGCTCTAAAAAAATAAATTCAAAAATTTTGGGAGAAGCCCAATGAGCAATTCTACCAATGTTGGGATCAGTACAAGGAAATGCTACAATTCATTCCACACCATGGCTTTGAACCATGGCAATTGGTGAGCTTCTTTTACGAAGGAATCATACCAGGCCATCAACAGTTTATTGATATGATGTGTAATGGAAGGTTTTTGAACAAAGACCCCGATGAGGCCTTATAATACTTTGATACATTGGCATAGAATGCACAGTCTTGGGATATTATGGATCCCACCGATGTACCAAGGTCTTCTCTTTAAGGGAGTAGTCAAGCTCATGGGGGAGGTATGTATGACTTGAGAGACAGGAAAGACTTGCTTTCAAAATTTTCTAAGTTGTCTAGGAAAGTTGAGAGTTTTGAGGTCAATAAGAGACACGAGATGTCTAATGTTTCAATGACCAAGGAGACTTGCTTGATTTGTGAGAGTGTGGAGCATTCCATATTGGAGTGCCCCAACATTTCGGCGCTTAAGAAAGTGTACCACGAGCAAGTTAATGCTTTAATTAATCGAGGCAATCATTCTCTCCAAATTCAATCACTTATAATTCGGGTTGGAGTAATCACCCGAACTTTAGTTGGAGGAATGAGAATCCTACTCCTCACGGGTCTAACACCTATGCATCTCCCATGCCTCCTCAACAAGGTCAATACCAAAGTCACTACCAATACCAAAGTCAACAATCAAAATGCCACAGATTTTAATGATATTAGGACCCAACTCACAAAGTTGACAAACTCCATGGGGGCATCACAACAAGAGAAAGGGANTCGCTCTAAAAAAAATAAATTCAAAAATTTTTGGAGAAGCCCAATGAGCAATTCTACCAATGTTGGGATCGGTACAAGGAAATGCTACAATTCATTCCACACCATGGCTTTGAACCATGGCAATTGGTGAGCTTCTTTTACGAAGGAATCATACCAGGCCATCAACAGTTTATTGATATGATGTGTAATGGAAGGTTTTTGAACAAAGACCCCGATGAGGCCTTATAATACTTTGATACATTGGCATAGAATGCACAGTCTTGGGATATTATGGATCCCACCGATGTACCAAGGTCTTCTCTTTAAGGGAGTAGTCAAGCTCATGGGGGAGGTATGTATGACTTGAGAGACAGGAAAGACTTGCTTTCAAAATTTTCTAAGTTGTCTAGGAAAGTTGAGAGTTTTGAGGTCAATAAGAGACACGAGATGTCTAATGTTTCAATGACCAAGGAGACTTGCTTGATTTGTGAGAGTGTGGAGCATTCCATATTGGAGTGCCCCAACATTTCGGCGCTTAAGAAAGTGTACCACGAGCAAGTTAATGCTTTAATTAATCGAGGCAATCATTCTCTCCAAATTCAATCACTTATAATTCGGGTTGGAGTAATCACCCGAACTTTAGTTGGAGGAATGAGAATCCTACTCCTCACGGGTCTAACACCTATGCATCTCCCATGCCTCCTCAACAAGGTCAATACCAAAGTCACTACCAATACCAAAGTCAACAATCAAAATGCCATAGATTTTAATGATATTAGGACCCAACTCACAAAGTTGACAAACTCCATGGGGGCATCACAACAAGAGAAAGGGAAATTTCCTGCTCAACGCCACGAGAACCTTAGAGGTCAACATGTCATTGAGTCATCAGAGCCCTTAAAAGAGAGTTGTGAGCAACTTAAGGCGGTCACCACCCTTCGTAGTGGAAAATAAATTGATAAAACCATTGTACCAAAGGTCTTACCCAAAGGCCGCATTGCCAAAAAAAAAAAAAAAGAAGCCATGGGTGATACCTAGGGAGGGTGAGGTGAGTGATGAGGTGGGTGAGAAAGAAAAATTGACTAATGAAAGTGTGCTTGTTTCCCCCACGCCTGCTCCTTTTCCCAATCGCTTGAAGCCACCCGTCAAGGTGGCTACTTATTCTGATATAATTGAAATGGTCAAGCAGGTGAAAATCAAAATTTCACTCCTTGACACGATAAAGCAAATTCCATCTTGTGCAAAGATCTTGAAATACTTATGCACGGTGAAAAGGGGGCTCAATGTCTACAAGAAAGCATTCCTCATCGAGCAAGTGAGCTCAATTTTGAGGACAAACACCCCTCCAAAGTTTAATGATACTGGCTACCCTACCATTGCCATAACAATAAAAAATTACTGGGTGGAGCAAGCACTCCTTGATCGGGGGGCTAGTGTGAACCCCTTTCTTAGTCGGTGTACCAACAACTCCAGCTCAAAGAATTGAAGCCTACTCCAATCACTCTTCAACTGGCGGACCGTAGTGTCCGAACACCAAGGGGAATAGTTAAGGATGTTTTAGTGCAAGTCGATAAATTTTATTTTTCTGTTGATTTTATTGTACTTGACACTCACCCTGTTGCAAATCTTAGTTCCCAAATCCCCGTCATACTTTGTAAAGCTTTTCTTGCCACATCTAATGTTGTGATTAATTGCATGAATGGTCTTATGAAGCTAGCATTTGGGAACATCACAATGGATCTTAATGTTTTCAACTTGTCCAAGCAACCAGGAGATGATGAGGAGGTGCATGAAGTCAATAGGATTGACACTTTGATGGGAGAGCACTTGGAGCTTTTGGGTATCTTGAAAGTTGAGGAGGAGAGTCTTGATATGGAAAAGGTTGATGAGAAAGAGGAATTGGAGAGTTTGAAAGGGGAAGAAAAATGGACCCCTACATTTTAGAAGCTCCTATACCAAGACAAGAAGATTTTCCCATCAAATGAGCAAAATCCCAATTGGAAATTGAAACCACTTCCATCTCATCTGAAGTATACATATCTTGGGGAGGACAAGACCTTTCCGGTGGTGATTAGCTCAACCTTAGATGCAAAGCAAGAAGAAGATCTCTTGGAAGTGTTGAGAAGGCATAAAGGGACTATTGGTTCGACAATTGCTGATATCAAGGGGATAAGCCCCCTCATTTGCACACATCGTATTTATCTTGAAGAGAAAACTGTCGTGACAACCATAAAGAAGGTTGAACCCAATCATGAAGGATGTGGTAAGAGACAAGGTGATAATGCTACTTGATGTGGGCATCATCTTTCCAATTGCCGATAGTAAGTTAGTTAGCCCCACGCAAGTAGTCCCCAAGAAGTCGGGAGTCACCGTGGTGGCAAATGAGGATAATGAGCTTATTCCAATAAGGGTGATCACCGGATGGAGAGTGTGCATTGACTACCACAAGCTCAACTTAAGCACAAGGAAAGACCACTTCCCATTGATATTCCTCGATCAAGTGTTGGAACGAGTAGTAGGGCATCTATTCTATTACCTCTTAGATGGATACTCCGGTTACAATCAAATCGAGATTGTATTGGAAGATCCAGAGAATACCACCTTTACTTGTCCCTGCGGTACCTTTACCTACCGTCGCATGCCTTTCGGGCTATGTAATGCCCTAGGAACTTTTCAACGTTGCATGACGAGAATTTTTAGTGACATGGTGGAAAAGATAGTGGAGGTGTTTATGGATGACTTTTCAGTGTTTGGGAATTCATTTGAAGGATGTTTCGGGAAATTTAGAGAAAGTTCTTAAGAGACGTGAGGAAAAGAACTTAGTCCTCAATTGGGAAAAGTGTCACTTCATGGTGATGGAGAGAATTGTTCTCAGCCATATAGTTTCAAAAAAAGGTATCAAAGTTGACAAATCAAAGGTGGAGGCCATCTCCAACCTCCCCATGCCAAGAGTCGTCAAGGACATCAGGTCATTTTTGGGCCATGATGGTTTTTACTGTCGCTTCATAAAAAATTTTAGTGCATTGGCCCGACTCTTGACAAATTTATTGTCTAGGGATGTCCCATTCGAGTGGTCGAATAATTGTGAGGCATCTTTTACAAAACTCAAAAGCATGTTTACCACACCTCCAATTTTGCTACCACCAAAGTGGGATTTACACTTTGAGATTATGTTCGACGCAAGTGATTACACTGTCGGTGCAATGCTCGATCAAAGGGAGGAGAATAGACCTTATGTAATATACTACGCTAGCAAAACGCTCAATGAGGCTCAAATGAATTATACTACCATAGAAAAAGAGCTGCTAGCAATAGCATTTGCATTAGATAAATTCTGGTCCTACATCGGTTCACTGATAATTGTCTATACTGATCATGCTGCTTTAAAGTATCTGTTGTCTAAACAGGATACCAAACTGAGACTTATCAGGTGGGTCCTCCTACTTCAAGAGTTCAATCTGATAATCAAAGATAAGAAAGGAATGGGAACGTGGTGGCGGATTATTTGTCCTGACTGGTGGTGTAAGAGGCCGATGAGCACATTTTTATCCCTGATTTCTTCCCTGATGAACATTTACTTTCAATTCATTATGTATGTCCTTGGTATGCTGACATATGTAATTATCTTGCAAATAGGACAAATACCACCACATTGGAGCCTGGATGATTGAAGAAGATTCATGGTGAATGTGAAGTATTTCTACTTCAACAACCTGTACCTATTCAAGTATTGCCCTGTCCAAGTCATGTGGAGATGCGTATCAAAAAATGAACAACAGGAAGTCCTTGCATTCTGTCATTCACAGACATGCGATGGCCATTTCTCTGCGATGAAGACTTCGGCAAAAATCCTACAGTCAGGTTTTTACTGACCCTCTCTAATAAAGGACTATATTTCAATTTGTAAAGAGTGTGATAGATGCCAACGTTTGGGTAGTGTGACCCAAAGAAACATGATGTCCCTCTCCCCTGTACTTGTTGTAGAAATATTTGGGACATTGACTTCATAGGTCCCTTCCCTATGTCGTTTGGCTATCTATACATTCTACTGGCAGTGGACTACCTATCCAAATGGGTGAAGGCTATCCCAACCAAGACTAATGACCACCGGGTTGTAATCAAGTTTCTTAAGGAGAACATTTTTTTGAGGTTTGGGATGTGTCGTGCAATGATAAGCGATGGTGGGTCACATTTCTGTAATAGACCATTTGCATCATTGATGCATAAATATGGTGTCACACATAAGGTATCCACCGCATATCACCCACAAACCAATGGCCAAGCCGAGTTGGCCAATAGGGAGATCAAAAATATCTTAGAGAAGACGGTGAACCAGAATAGGAAAGATTGGTCAGTTAGACTGACCGATGCCTTATGGGCTTACCGCACAGCCTACCTAACTGTCTTAGGCATGTCTCTACCGGCTCATCTTTGGGAAGGCTTGTCATTCACCAGTTGAGATGGAACAAAAGGTCTATTGGGCCATAAAGACTTTAAACTACAATTTGAGAATGGTCAGAGAGCATAGGAAGCTAGAATTGAATGAATTGGAAAAGATTCGAAGAGATGCATATGAGAGTTCAAAATTTTCAAAATAACAGGCTAAGTTCTTTCATGACAATTCCATCATGAGGAAATTATTTGAGCCCGGCCAAAAAGTGCTCTTATACAACTCTCGTCTCTCTATTTTTCAAGGGATACTCTGATCTCGTTGGGATGACCCCTATCTTGTCAAGGTAGCCTACCCCAATGGAGTCGTGGATGTCACAAACCCGGAGGATGGCAGGACATTCAAGGTCAATGGCCAAAGATTCAAGTCATTCTTTGAGGGTTTTGAAGGACAAGGAGTGGAGGAGGATTTAATGGATCCATTATATCCAAAATTGGAGGAAGAATAACTGTTCTTAGAATCCTTAGTGTACAATCGCTTTTATTTACTTTAACTGTTTATGTACTCACCTTATCTTTTTGTATAGTGTTGNGACTATTGGTTCGACAATTGCTGATATCAAGGGGATAAGCCCCCTCATTTGCACACATCGTATTTATCTTGAAGAGAAAACTGTCGTGACAACCATAAAGAAGGTTGAACCCAATCATGAAGGATGTGGTAAGAGACAAGGTGATAATGCTACTTGATGTGGGCATCATCTTTCCAATTGCCGATAGTAAGTTAGTTAGCCCCACGCAAGTAGTCCCCAAGAAGTCGGGAGTCACCGTGGTGGCAAATGAGGATAATGAGCTTATTCCAATAAGGGTGATCACCGGATGGAGAGTATGCATTGACTACCACAAGCTCAACTTAAGCACAAGGAAAGACCACTTCCCATTGATATTCCTCGATCAAGTGTTGGAACGAGTAGTAGGGCATCTATTCTATTACCTCTTAGATGGATACTCCGGTTACAATCAAATCGAGATTGTATTGGAAGATCCAGAGAATACCACCTTTACTTGTCCCTGCGGTACCTTTACCTACCGTCGCATGCCTTTCGGGCTATGTAATGCCCTAGGAACTTTTCAACGTTGCATGACGAGAATTTTTAGTGACATGGTGGAAAAGATAGTGGAGGTGTTTATGGATGACTTTTCAGTGTTTGGGAATTCATTTGAAGGATGTTTCGGGAAATTTAGAGAAAGTTCTTAAGAGACGTGAGGAAAAGAACTTAGTCCTCAATTGGGAAAAGTGTCACTTCATGGTGATGGAGAGAATTGTTCTCAGCCATATAGTTTCAAAAAAAGGTATCAAAGTTGACAAATCAAAGGTGGAGGCCATCTCCAACCTCCCCATGCCAAGAGTCGTCAAGGACATCAGGTCATTTTTGGGCCATGATGGTTTTTACTGTCGCTTCATAAAAAATTTTAGTGCATTGGCCCGACTCTTGACAAATTTATTGTCTAGGGATGTCCCATTCGAGTGGTCGAATAATTGTGAGGCATCTTTTACAAAACTCAAAAGCATGCTTACCACACCTCCAATTTTGCTACCACCAAAGTGGGATTTACACTTTGAGATTATGTTCGACGCAAGTGATTACACTGTCGGTGCAATGCTCGGTCAAAGGGAGGAGAATAGACCTTATGTAATATACTACGCTAGCAAAACGCTCAATGAGGCTCAAATGAATTATACTACCATAGAAAAAGAGCTGCTAGCAATAGCATTTGCATTAGATAAATTCTGGTCCTACATCGGTTCACTGATAATTGTCTATACTGATCATGCTGCTTTAAAGTATCTGTTGTCTAAACAGGATACCAAACTGAGACTTATCAGGTGGGTCCTCCTACTTCAAGAGTTCAATCTGATAATCAAAGATAAGAAAGGAATGGGAACGTGGTGGCGGATTATTTGTCCTGACTGGTGGTGTAAGAGGCCGATGAGCACATTTTTATCCCTGATTTCTTCCCTGATGAACATTTACTTTCAATTCATTATGTATGTCCTTGGTATGCTGACATATGTAATTATCTTGCAAATAGGACAAATACCACCACATTGGAGCCTGGATGATTGAAGAAGATTCATGGTGAATGTGAAGTATTTCTACTTCAACAACCTGTACCTATTCAAGTATTGCCCTGTCCAAGTCATGTGGAGATGCGTATCAAAAAATGAACAACAGGAAGTCCTTGCATTCTGTCATTCACAGACATGCGATGGCCATTTCTCTGCGATGAAGACTTCGGCAAAAATCCTACAGTCAGGTTTTTACTGACCCTCTCTAATAAAGGACTATATTTCAATTTGTAAAGAGTGTGATAGATGCCAACGTTTGGGTAGTGTGACCCAAAGAAACATGATGTCCCTCTCCCCTGTACTTGTTGTAGAAATATTTGGGACATTGACTTCATAGGTCCCTTCCCTATGTCGTTTGGCTATCTATACATTCTACTGGCAGTGGACTACCTATCCAAATGGGTGAAGGCTATCCCAACCAAGACTAATGACCACCGGGTTGTAATCAAGTTTCTTAAGGAGAACATTTTTTTGAGGTTTGGGATGTGTCGTGCAATGATAAGCGATGGTGGGTCACATTTCTGTAATAGACCATTTGCATCATTGATGCATAAATATGGTGTCACACATAAGGTATCCACCGCATATCACCCACAAACCAATGGCCAAGCCGAGTTGGCCAATAGGGAGATCAAAAATATCTTAGAGAAGACGGTGAACCAGAATAGGAAAGATTGGTCAGTTAGACTGACCGATGCCTTATGGGCTTACCGCACAGCCTACCTAACTGTCTTAGGCATGTCTCTACCGGCTCATCTTTGGGAAGGCTTGTCATTCACCAGTTGAGATGGAACACAAGGTCTATTGGGCCATAAAGACTTTAAACTACAATTTGAGAATGGTCAGAGAGCATAGGAAGCTAGAATTGAATGAATTGGAAAAGATTCGAAGAGATGCATATGAGAGTTCAAAATTTTCAAAATAACAGGCTAAGTTCTTTCATGACAATTCCATCATGAGGAAATTATTTGAGCCCGGCCAAAAAGTGCTCTTATACAACTCTCGTCTCTCTATTTTTCAAGGGATACTCTGATCTCGTTGGGATGACCCCTATCTTGTCAAGGTAGCCTACCCCAATGGAGTCGTGGATGTCACAAACCCGGAGGATGGCAGGACATTCAAGGTCAATGGCCAAAGATTCAAGTCATTCTTTGAGGGTTTTGAAGGACAAGGAGTGGAGGAGGATTTAATGGATCCATTATATCCAAAATTGGAGGAAGAATAACTGTTCTTAGAATCCTTAGTGTACAATCGCTTTTATTTACTTTAACTGTTTATGTACTCACCTTATCTTTTTGTATAGTGTTTTTAAGTTGCAAGTATTGGTGTTTTTGGCAAAAGCTCAATTCTGAGGTGTTCTCTAACCCTACTCATCATTTTACAATCTTTCATTACATATTATATCTTTTTTTTTTGCATTGAGGACAATGCATGGAACAACTTAGGGGGTGAGGTGCATCATTTGTATGATACATTAATATTTTTGGAAATTTTTGTTGATAATATGTCCATTTTTTTGTGGTGAAAATTCACCTTTCGCTTACATACAGAATTTTGGTTCACAATAGTGTAAATTATGTGAAAATTTTGAATATTTTTGTGAAAATATCTGAATGTTGATTTGTATTCCTTTATTAAAAGTGTTATGAGTTGGGTGATATGTTGATTTTTGCCTTGAATCCTGAATACATGAGCACACTATAGAGGTTCATCGTATGCTTGAGTATCACATATGAGTTTGCTTTTAAACTCAACTATTCTTGAACTTGTTATTTTGGCAATTTATGGGTTGAGTTCACATTTTAGGGCTTGAAATGAATAGTAGAGATGAGTAAGAACCCATGAGAGCTTTAGTGTCAATCCTTGTTGGAGGGGACTTACATTTACTCAAGGAACAATTCTTCAATTTCAAATTTGTTCAATAGTCTTATTATGCTTGTTTCAGTTAGGTGCATTTGTGTAGTGATTGACTTGCCTTGAAATGCATAATGCTCCACCTTGCTTATCTAGAGGTTATCTTAGGCCATTTTTGAATATTTTGAGCCTTAGCCTTTTTTTTCTTGAGAAAATATTATCCCTAGTGTCGTGATTGAACCTTTATTGAAATTCATTTTTATGCCACACATTAGACCAAGCTAGAGAAAATGATAAATATCTACCTTACGTTGATTGTTCCTAGAGCTAACTATGAATATCGTAAAAGAGAAGGAAGTATGGCATGGAAACTCAAACAAAGGGATAAATGATGTTGAAACTCAATGAGTTCAATGGAAAAAGAATGAAAATCCAAGAAACGGAAGAAAAGGGATGAAAAGAAGAAAAGCATGATCAAAAGAAAAGGGAAATGCTAAGGAAAAGAAAGAAAAGAAACAAAGAGTGTGGTAATGGTGTAAAGAATGAAAATCCCATGAAAATGGAGATGTTTTTGAAATAAAAGTCATTCACTCGAAACAATCCTGTTTGTTACCCTATATCCTTCATTTCATTTGCCTCAATATCACCCCCAAAGGCTCCATTATAACCCTTGAAGTCCTAATTGATCTAGAGAAGCATGGGAGATGCAAACTTTTAAAGATAAAGAGAAGTTGGTTTGCTATCTAGTGCCCTAGCATTGTTTTCATGAGATTTTGCCAAGGTTGTTTCACTTTCATGCATAAACTTCAATTTTTTTTTTTTTTTTTGGATTATATGTGAGCATATTTCGTTTTGTGCACAAGATTCCATCTCACATATACACACAGAGTGCATGCAAGGATAGCATATGTGTTTCATTGTTGAGGGACACCCTTGTGAGGTTGCATCGAAGCTTAATTTGGATAGCTAAAGAGAATGTGAATTCCTTTGTGTAAATGCTTAAATTACTTGTTAATTGCACACACATACGAGTATGAAAATGAATGTGTAGGTGCATACTTTAGACTAGTATTTAAAGCCATAGTGTTGCTCATGTGTGCTTGGTTCAATCAGTTGATCAACGTGTTAGGCAGCTCTTTACTTAAAGGATGGGGGAATATGGCTCAAATTTTGATATTTGTTTAGATTTAGTAATGCCCTTGCTATTTGAAATAATGCTTTGCATTTTGATAGTTTAAATTAGAAATCCATGATTTGTGCTTTGAAAAGATCAAAATCTTAAATCATGTTGCAATTTTGGATTTAACTTTGGGCATGATCATTCAATTGTGGTTCATAGTCGTAGTTCAAGTTTTTGGTAGGTTAGATGTCTTAGGAAATGTGTTGAAATGTTTTGGAGTCGAGAAGATTTGGATTGGATGAGAATTTTTGAACAAAGGATTGGTTTTGTAGCAAAGAAAAAACCTTCTAGAAGGTTTTGATCGACCTTCTGGAAGGTTTTGCCTACTGGAATCTTTGAACCAAGCAGTAAGCAAAACCTTCTGGAAGGTTTTTGCTGACCTTCTGGAAGGTTTTGCTCAGAAACCTAAAAATGAGGGTTTTAAGTTAGATTTTTTTGAGAAACTCTTCACATTTGCCCCAAATCAAATCATCCCAAGCCCTTTCCTCTCCTCCTACTCTCTTCTAATTACTTCCCTGAATGTTCAATTTTCTCCTCCTACTCTCTTCTAATTACTTCCCTGAATGTTCAATTTTCTTACTTTCTCTTGATTAAGGTTTGAATTTAGATGATTTTAGCCAAAAATTTCAAGTGCCCAACACAAGCCCTAGGTTCCCATTTTGCCCAAGTTCTCTCAAATCAATTCTTGCTCTTTTTCAAATCTATTGACTCCATTGCGATGGCTAGAATGAATGGGATACCCGTGGTGGTTTTTGAGCCGTTGGAGAATGTTTTGGTCATGTTTTTGACTTTTCTCTCTGTGGGGGCACTGTTGATGCTCATGGCCCGCACAAAGAGGACTGGCCCTGACTCCCCACCACCCACTAGCTCTACTTCCCAGAAAAGGACTAGGGAGGGCCCGAGTGGCCAAGAGTGGCAAACCAAGGCGAGACATGACGCTTGTAGGCAAAGGATTGAGGAGAAGGGTGTAACTTGTGAGCGTTATGTGGACAAAGTCTCTCTTGGGCCTAGGGATGAGGAAGTAAGAGTGATTGAGGCGCATGGATTGAAGTTGTGGTTTGAGCAAGTTAAGGGGTACAACTTGAGTTTTTGCCAAGAATTTTACAAGAAGTTAGTGGTGTTCGGGGAAGACAGTGGTCAATTGAGGACCAATGTTCGAGGGAAAGTCTTTGAAGTGACCCCCGATACTATTGCTACAGTGATGCAGTACGAGAGGCCACCCCTGACTACCTCCGTCTACCCACACAACATGGATGGGGGTAAGACTCTTAGGTAGGGGTGCAACTCGGGCGGGTTGGACAATCAACCCTAGCCCAACCCTAGGTATATAATCTTCAACCCTAACCCTAACCCAAACCCTACCTCAGGTTAAGGAACTCAACCCAAGCACTACCCGAGTTTAATTCAGGCAGGCTCAGGTTGAATTCTGGTTGATGATTTCGAGCTGATTTCAGGTTACTTTATGAGTTCAATTTGGGTTCAATTCAGGTAGAGTCCAAAATAGGCTTGTTGTTCTAAACCTAATACATATATTACAAAATATTGACCTAAATTAAAAATCAATAACTTCAACCAAGTTTTTAACGAGAGAGGCTGAGAGAACGAGAAAGGCAAAGAGAACAAGAGAGACAGAGAACGATAGAACAAAAATGAAAAACTAGTGTTAATGCTTTATATATATATATATATNCTAACCCTACTCATCATTTTACAATCTTTCATTACATATTATATCTTTTTTTTTTGCATTGAGGACAATGCATGGAACAACTTAGGGGGTGAGGTGCATCATTTGTATGATACATTAATATTTTTGGAAATTTTTGTTGATAATATGTCCATTTTTTTGTGGTGAAAATTCACCTTTCGCTTACATACAGAATTTTGGTTCACAATAGTGTAAATTATGTGAAAATTTTGAATATTTTTGTGAAAATATCTGAATGTTGATTTGTATTCCTTTATTAAAAGTGTTATGAGTTGGGTGATATGTTGATTTTTGCCTTGAATCCTGAATACATGAGCACACTATAGAGGTTCATCGTATGCTTGAGTATCACATATGAGTTTGCTTTTAAACTCAACTATTCTTGAACTTGTTATTTTGGCAATTTATGGGTTGAGTTCACATTTTAGGGCTTGAAATGAATAGTAGAGATGAGTAAGAACCCATGAGAGCTTTAGTGTCAATCCTTGTTGGAGGGGACTTACATTTACTCAAGGAACAATTCTTCAATTTCAAATTTGTTCAATAGTCTTATTATGCTTGTTTCAGTTAGGTGCATTTGTGTAGTGATTGACTTGCCTTGAAATGCATAATGCTCCACCTTGCTTATCTAGAGGTTATCTTAGGCCATTTTTGAATATTTTGAGCCTTAGCCTTTTTTTTCTTGAGAAAATATTATCCCTAGTGTCGTGATTGAACCTTTATTGAAATTCATTTTTATGCCACACATTAGACCAAGCTAGAGAAAATGATAAATATCTACCTTACGTTGATTGTTCCTAGAGCTAACTATGAATATCGTAAAAGAGAAGGAAGTATGGCATGGAAACTCAAACAAAGGGATAAATGATGTTGAAACTCAATGAGTTCAATGGAAAAAGAATGAAAATCCAAGAAACGGAAGAAAAGGGATGAAAAGAAGAAAAGCATGATCAAAAGAAAAGGGAAATGCTAAGGAAAAGAAAGAAAAGAAACAAAGAGTGTGGTAATGGTGTAAAGAATGAAAATCCCATGAAAATGGAGATGTTTTTGAAATAAAAGTCATTCACTCGAAACAATCCTGTTTGTTACCCTATATCCTTCATTTCATTTGCCTCAATATCACCCCCAAAGGCTCCATTATAACCCTTGAAGTCCTAATTGATCTAGAGAAGCATGGGAGATGCAAACTTTTAAAGATAAAGAGAAGTTGGTTTGCTATCTAGTGCCCTAGCATTGTTTTCATGAGATTTTGCCAAGGTTGTTTCACTTTCATGCATAAACTTCAATTTTTTTTTTTTTTTTTGGATTATATGTGAGCATATTTCGTTTTGTGCACAAGATTCCATCTCACATATACACACAGAGTGCATGCAAGGATAGCATATGTGTTTCATTGTTGAGGGACACCCTTGTGAGGTTGCATCGAAGCTTAATTTGGATAGCTAAAGAGAATGTGAATTCCTTTGTGTAAATGCTTAAATTACTTGTTAATTGCACACACATACGAGTATGAAAATGAATGTGTAGGTGCATACTTTAGACTAGTATTTAAAGCCATAGTGTTGCTCATGTGTGCTTGGTTCAATCAGTTGATCAACGTGTTAGGCAGCTCTTTACTTAAAGGATGGGGGAATATGGCTCAAATTTTGATATTTGTTTAGATTTAGTAATGCCCTTGCTATTTGAAATAATGCTTTGCATTTTGATAGTTTAAATTAGAAATCCATGATTTGTGCTTTGAAAAGATCAAAATCTTAAATCATGTTGCAATTTTGGATTTAACTTTGGGCATGATCATTCAATTGTGGTTCATAGTCGTAGTTCAAGTTTTTGGTAGGTTAGATGTCTTAGGAAATGTGTTGAAATGTTTTGGAGTCGAGAAGATTTGGATTGGATGAGAATTTTTGAACAAAGGATTGGTTTTGTAGCAAAGAAAAAACCTTCTAGAAGGTTTTGATCGACCTTCTGGAAGGTTTTGCCTACTGGAATCTTTGAACCAAGCAGTAAGCAAAACCTTCTGGAAGGTTTTTGCTGACCTTCTGGAAGGTTTTGCTCAGAAACCTAAAAATGAGGGTTTTAAGTTAGATTTTTTTGAGAAACTCTTCACATTTGCCCCAAATCAAATCATCCCAAGCCCTTTCCTCTCCTCCTACTCTCTTCTAATTACTTCCCTGAATGTTCAATTTTCTCCTCCTACTCTCTTCTAATTACTTCCCTGAATGTTCAATTTTCTTACTTTCTCTTGATTAAGGTTTGAATTTAGATGATTTTAGCCAAAAATTTCAAGTGCCCAACACAAGCCCTAGGTTCCCATTTTGCCCAAGTTCTCTCAAATCAATTCTTGCTCTTTTTCAAATCTATTGACTCCATTGCGATGGCTAGAATGAATGGGATACCCGTGGTGGTTTTTGAGCCGTTGGAGAATGTTTTGGTCATGTTTTTGACTTTTCTCTCTGTGGGGGCACTGTTGATGCTCATGGCCTGCACAAAGAGGACTGGCCCTGACTCCCCACCACCCACTAGCTCTACTTCCCAGAAAAGGACTAGGGAGGGCCCGAGTGGCCAAGAGTGGCAAACCAAGGCGAGACATGACGCTTGTAGGCAAAGGATTGAGGAGAAGGGTGTAACTTGTGAGCGTTATGTGGACAAAGTCTCTCTTGGGCCTAGGGATGAGGAAGTAAGAGTGATTGAGGCGCATGGATTGAAGTTGTGGTTTGAGCAAGTTAAGGGGTACAACTTAGGTTTTTGCCAAGAATTTTACAAGAAGTTAGTGGTGTTCGGGGAAGACAGTGGTCAATTGAGGACCAATGTTCGAGGGAAAGTCTTTGAAGTGACCCCCGATACTATTGCTACAGTGATGCAGTACGAGAGGCCACCCCTGACTACCTCCGTCTACCCACACAACATGGATGGGGGTAAGACTCTTAGGTAGGGGTGCAACTCGGGCGGGTTGGACAATCAACCCTAGCCCAACCCTAGGTATATAATCTTCAACCCTAACCCTAACCCAAACCCTACCTCAGGTTAAGGAACTCAACCCAAGCACTACCCGAGTTTAATTCAGGCAGGCTCAGGTTGAATTCTGGTTGATGATTTCGAGCTGATTTCAGGTTACTTTATGAGTTCAATTTGGGTTCAATTCAGGTAGAGTCCAAAATAGGCTTGTTGTTCTAAACCTAATACATATATTACAAAATATTGACCTAAATTAAAAATCAATAACTTCAACCAAGTTTTTAACGAGAGAGGCTGAGAGAACGAGAAAGGCAAAGAGAACAAGAGAGACAGAGAACGATAGAACAAAAATGAAAAACTAGTGTTAATGCTTTATATATATATATATATATATATATATATATAATTGTTTTTTTTAATTTTTTGGGTTCGGGTTGAACTTAGGTTCACGAGGCCTTAACCCGAGCCCAACCCAAATTGAATTCGGGTTGGGATTTTTTGACCCAAGCCCAACCCAAGTTACACCCCTACTTTTAGGGATTACGTGGCTCTCACTTATGAGGACCCGACCACATTCATAGGAACGACGTTGGTTGGGGTCCTTAAGCACATATATGGGGTTATGAATAACATGTTGCATTATAATTTGATGCTCCAGGGTTCGGAGAAGAACCCAAACATAGAGAAGTTGGCGTTACTTCATGCTTTTATTACGGGTGTAGCCATTAATGTGGCCTATTTCATTTGGTTGGAGATGCGGGAGTTTGCCATTGCTTCAAAGCCAAAGGCAAACCTCCCCTTTAGTAGCCAGGTCACCAAGCTTTATGCTTAGGCCAAAGTGAAGATGTATACACATGAAGCACTGCTNTTTTTAAGTTGCAAGTATTGGTGTTTTTGGCAAAAGCTCAATTCTGAGGTGTTCTCTAACCCTACTCATCATTTTACAATCTTTCATTACATATTATATCTTTTTTTTTTGCATTGAGGACAATGCATGGAACAACTTAGGGGGTGAGGTGCATCATTTGTATGATACATTAATATTTTTGGAAATTTTTGTTGATAATATGTCCATTTTTTTGTGGTGAAAATTCACCTTTCGCTTACATACAGAATTTTGGTTCACAATAGTGTAAATTATGTGAAAATTTTGAATATTTTTGTGAAAATATCTGAATGTTGATTTGTATTCCTTTATTAAAAGTGTTATGAGTTGGGTGATATGTTGATTTTTGCCTTGAATCCTGAATACATGAGCACACTATAGAGGTTCATCGTATGCTTGAGTATCACATATGAGTTTGCTTTTAAACTCAACTATTCTTGAACTTGTTATTTTGGCAATTTATGGGTTGAGTTCACATTTTAGGGCTTGAAATGAATAGTAGAGATGAGTAAGAACCCATGAGAGCTTTAGTGTCAATCCTTGTTGGAGGGGACTTACATTTACTCAAGGAACAATTCTTCAATTTCAAATTTGTTCAATAGTCTTATTATGCTTGTTTCAGTTAGGTGCATTTGTGTAGTGATTGACTTGCCTTGAAATGCATAATGCTCCACCTTGCTTATCTAGAGGTTATCTTAGGCCATTTTTGAATATTTTGAGCCTTAGCCTTTTTTTTCTTGAGAAAATATTATCCCTAGTGTCGTGATTGAACCTTTATTGAAATTCATTTTTATGCCACACATTAGACCAAGCTAGAGAAAATGATAAATATCTACCTTACGTTGATTGTTCCTAGAGCTAACTATGAATATCGTAAAAGAGAAGGAAGTATGGCATGGAAACTCAAACAAAGGGATAAATGATGTTGAAACTCAATGAGTTCAATGGAAAAAGAATGAAAATCCAAGAAACGGAAGAAAAGGGATGAAAAGAAGAAAAGCATGATCAAAAGAAAAGGGAAATGCTAAGGAAAAGAAAGAAAAGAAACAAAGAGTGTGGTAATGGTGTAAAGAATGAAAATCCCATGAAAATGGAGATGTTTTTGAAATAAAAGTCATTCACTCGAAACAATCCTGTTTGTTACCCTATATCCTTCATTTCATTTGCCTCAATATCACCCCCAAAGGCTCCATTATAACCCTTGAAGTCCTAATTGATCTAGAGAAGCATGGGAGATGCAAACTTTTAAAGATAAAGAGAAGTTGGTTTGCTATCTAGTGCCCTAGCATTGTTTTCATGAGATTTTGCCAAGGTTGTTTCACTTTCATGCATAAACTTCAATTTTTTTTTTTTTTTTTGGATTATATGTGAGCATATTTCGTTTTGTGCACAAGATTCCATCTCACATATACACACAGAGTGCATGCAAGGATAGCATATGTGTTTCATTGTTGAGGGACACCCTTGTGAGGTTGCATCGAAGCTTAATTTGGATAGCTAAAGAGAATGTGAATTCCTTTGTGTAAATGCTTAAATTACTTGTTAATTGCACACACATACGAGTATGAAAATGAATGTGTAGGTGCATACTTTAGACTAGTATTTAAAGCCATAGTGTTGCTCATGTGTGCTTGGTTCAATCAGTTGATCAACGTGTTAGGCAGCTCTTTACTTAAAGGATGGGGGAATATGGCTCAAATTTTGATATTTGTTTAGATTTAGTAATGCCCTTGCTATTTGAAATAATGCTTTGCATTTTGATAGTTTAAATTAGAAATCCATGATTTGTGCTTTGAAAAGATCAAAATCTTAAATCATGTTGCAATTTTGGATTTAACTTTGGGCATGATCATTCAATTGTGGTTCATAGTCGTAGTTCAAGTTTTTGGTAGGTTAGATGTCTTAGGAAATGTGTTGAAATGTTTTGGAGTCGAGAAGATTTGGATTGGATGAGAATTTTTGAACAAAGGATTGGTTTTGTAGCAAAGAAAAAACCTTCTAGAAGGTTTTGATCGACCTTCTGGAAGGTTTTGCCTACTGGAATCTTTGAACCAAGCAGTAAGCAAAACCTTCTGGAAGGTTTTTGCTGACCTTCTGGAAGGTTTTGCTCAGAAACCTAAAAATGAGGGTTTTAAGTTAGATTTTTTTGAGAAACTCTTCACATTTGCCCCAAATCAAATCATCCCAAGCCCTTTCCTCTCCTCCTACTCTCTTCTAATTACTTCCCTGAATGTTCAATTTTCTCCTCCTACTCTCTTCTAATTACTTCCCTGAATGTTCAATTTTCTTACTTTCTCTTGATTAAGGTTTGAATTTAGATGATTTTAGCCAAAAATTTCAAGTGCCCAACACAAGCCCTAGGTTCCCATTTTGCCCAAGTTCTCTCAAATCAATTCTTGCTCTTTTTCAAATCTATTGACTCCATTGCGATGGCTAGAATGAATGGGATACCCGTGGTGGTTTTTGAGCCGTTGGAGAATGTTTTGGTCATGTTTTTGACTTTTCTCTCTGTGGGGGCACTGTTGATGCTCATGGCCTGCACAAAGAGGACTGGCCCTGACTCCCCACCACCCACTAGCTCTACTTCCCAGAAAAGGACTAGGGAGGGCCCAAGTGGCCAAGAGTGGCAAACCAAGGCGAGACATGACGCTTGTAGGCAAAGGATTGAGGAGAAGGGTGTAACTTGTGAGCGTTATGTGGACAAAGTCTCTCTTGGGCCTAGGGATGAGGAAGTAAGAGTGATTGAGGCGCATGGATTGAAGTTGTGGTTTGAGCAAGTTAAGGGGTACAACTTAGGTTTTTGCCAAGAATTTTACAAGAAGTTAGTGGTGTTCGGGGAAGACAGTGGTCAATTGAGGACCAATGTTCGAGGGAAAGTCTTTGAAGTGACCCCCGATACTATTGCTACAGTGATGCAGTACGAGAGGCCACCCCTGACTACCTCCGTCTACCCACACAACATGGATGGGGGTAAGACTCTTAGGTAGGGGTGCAACTCGGGCGGGTTGGACAATCAACCCTAGCCCAACCCTAGGTATATAATCTTCAACCCTAACCCTAACCCAAACCCTACCTCAGGTTAAGGAACTCAACCCAAGCACTACCCGAGTTTAATTCAGGCAGGCTCAGGTTGAATTCTGGTTGATGATTTCGAGCTGATTTCAGGTTACTTTATGAGTTCAATTTGGGTTCAATTCAGGTAGAGTCCAAAATAGGCTTGTTGTTCTAAACCTAATACATATATTACAAAATATTGACCTAAATTAAAAATCAATAACTTCAACCAAGTTTTTAACGAGAGAGGCTGAGAGAACGAGAAAGGCAAAGAGAACAAGAGAGACAGAGAACGATAGAACAAAAATGAAAAACTAGTGTTAATGCTTTATATATATATATATATATATATATATATATAATTGTTTTTTTTAATTTTTTGGGTTCGGGTTGAACTTAGGTTCACGAGGCCTTAACCCGAGCCCAACCCAAATTGAATTCGGGTTGGGATTTTTTGACCCAAGCCCAACCCAAGTTACACCCCTACTTTTAGGGATTACGTGGCTCTCACTTATGAGGACCCGACCACATTCATAGGAACGACGTTGGTTGGGGGCCTTAAGCACATATATGGGGTTATGAATAACATGTTGCATTATAATTTGATGCTCCAGGGTTCGGAGAAGAACCCAAACATAGAGAAGTTGGCGTTACTTCATGCTTTTATTACGGGTGTAGCCATTAATGTGGCCTATTTCATTTGGTTGGAGATGCGGGAGTTTGCCATTGCTTCAAAGCCAAAGGCAAACCTCCCCTTTAGTAGCCAGGTCACCAAGTTTTATGCTTAGGCCAAAGTGAAGATGTATACACATGAAGCACTGCTCCCCCCAGAGACTAGAGTTATAGGGAAATCCAGTAGTTAGAAAAGGGCTACCAAAACTGGGGAAGAGAACTAGTGCTAGGGAGCCAGGGCAGTCTGAGGTCGGGCCTTCTTTGTCAGCATCCCCATCACCAACACCTACACCAGCCCTTGTCTACCCGTATCATTCCTCATCCCTTGGGTGCATTAGAGTCCACCATGCACAGCCTGATAGCCATGGTTATGAGGCTTTGTTAGCATACTTTCCCAGAGGACCACCACCACCCTCACAGCCTTTAGCTGGACCCTCAGCCTCTGTTCCTGTGCCTTCTATGACTATAGAGGTGCGAGATAGTGACGATGACGAGGAGGAGTTAGAGTATGAGTCCGAGACTGAGGACGAGGATGCCATTGATGAGGATGATGATTGATGATTGGAGTTTTGGTTTTTTGTTTTGAATTGTGGTTGTACATAGCTAGGTCTCTTGTGTCGACCAGTAGAAGTGTCATTAGGTTTGGCTATTTTGTTTTGGAACTTGAATCATTGTAAATAACTTTTTGAAATGATTAATGAAATACCACATTTCTTTTGTGTAATCATTGCCCAAAGCTATTTATGTAATGGTAATATGATTTTTGAATTTTGCATGTTGTGGATGGTGTGATTGTATGAATGGATTTTGCTGTAATTCATAGCATGTGGTTATAAGTAATGTTTGCTAGGGACTAGCAAAGTTAAAGTTCGAGGTGTGATTAGCACAAAAACATGACATATATTGTGTGCTAATATGCCTTTTATACTTNAATCAGTTGATCAACGTGTTAGGCAGCTCTTTACTTAAAGGATGGGGGAATATGGCTCAAATTTTGATATTTGTTTAGATTTAGTAATGCCCTTGCTATTTGAAATAATGCTTTGCATTTTGATAGTTTAAATTAGAAATCCATGATTTGTGCTTTGAAAAGATCAAAATCTTAAATCATGTTGCAATTTNTGTTTAATCTTGATTTTGATGGAGTTTTGTGTAAATGTAGGTAAAAGGATGTAAATGATTCAAGTTAAGCCCCCAATAAAGTGTTTGAAGTCAATGAAGATGAAAGGGTAGCTTAAAGGAAGGATTGGAGGGTGAAGAAACCAAGAATATTGCAAAATGGTTGAAAACATTTTAAAAGGTTTTAGCTTGGACTTCTTATGCATTGTCAAAATCTTCCAGAAGGTTTTGCCTACTGGTTTCTTCATTTAACTGTTCCTACACAAACCTTCCAGAAGGTTTTTGTCGACCCTCCAGAAGGTTTTGCTCAGATTGCCCAAACAACCTACAACTCAACTCTACAACTTGGGGGCCCCATTTACACTTCTCTAACAAGTTCCTTGACATTCCTTACACATCATAAAGGCCTCCCTCACCTCTACTTGGATTTTGGAGGCTTGTGCAATGATGAGAAGGAGAGAGAAGAAGCATGGTAAGAGAGAAAGGCTAGGCTTGTCCTAGCTTGTACCAATCCATCCCTTTTAGCCCCCTATTGATTGGGATCACATCATACAGGCTGGGGGACGGCTCCATGGACATTTTGGGAGGGCTGATACACCATTATGCTGGATATAGATTGTAATATAGAGAAGAGAGTCCAAGGAAGAAGATGAATACTACTAGAGAGGGAAATTAATATTTTTGCATTTTCTTCCATACATTGTCTTTCAATCCCTTGTAAGAAAAGACCACTTCCCATTGCCATTTCTTGACCAAGTATTGGAACGAGTAGCAGGGCATCTATTCTATTGCTTTTTAGATGGATATTTTGGCTACAATCACATCAAGATTGGATTGGAAGATCAATAGAAGACCACCTTCACTTGTCCCTATGGTACTTTTGCCTACCGTCGCATGCCTTTTAGGCTATGTAATGCCCCAGGGGCTTTTCAACGTTGCATGATGGGGATCTTCAGTGACATAGTGGAGAAAATAGTAGAGGACTTTATGGATGACTTTTCAGTGTTCGGGGATTCATTTGAATGATGTCTGAGAAATTTAGAGAAAGTTCGAGAGAGATGTGAGGAAAAGAACTTAGTCCTCAATTGGGAGAAGTGTCACTTAATGGTGACGGAGGGAATTATTCTCAGCCATATAGTTTCGGCAAGGGGTATCAAAGTTGACAAATCAAAGGTGGGGGCCATCTCCAACCTCCCTACACCAAGAGTCGTCAAGGATATCAGGTCGTTTCTGGGTCATGCTGGTTTTTACCGTCGCTTCATAAAACATTTTAGCACATTGGCCTGACCTTTGACCAATTTATTCTCTAAGGATGTCCCATTCAAGTGGTCAGATAGTTGTGAGGCATCTTTTACAAAACTAAAAAAGCATGCTTACCACACCTCCAATTATGCGACCACCCAAATATAATTTACCTTTTGAGCTTATGTGCAACGCGAGTGATTACGCGGTCGGTGCAATGCTCAATCAAAGAAAGGAGAATAGACCTTATGTTACTACGCTAGCAAGACACTCAATGAAGCTCAAATGAACTATACTACCACTAAAAAAGAGCTGCTAGTCGTAGTATTTTCATTGGATAAATTTCGGTCCTACATCATAGGTTCACCAATAGTTGTCTATACTAATCACTCTACCTTAAAGTATTTGTTGTCTAAGCAGGATGCCAAACTGAGACTTATCAGGTGGATCCTCCTGCTCCAAGAGTTCAATCTGACAATCAAAGATAAAAAAGGAGTGCAGAATGTGGTGGCAGACCATTTGTCCCGACTAGTGGTGCAAGAGGCCAATAAGAACATTCCTTTCCCTGATTCCTTCCCTGATGAGCATTTACTTTCAATTCATTTTATTTGTCCTTGGTATGCTGACATATGTAATTATCTTGCAGCAGGACAAATACCACCACATTGGAGCCCAGAGGATCGAAGAAGATTTATGGCAGATGTAAAGTACTTCTACTTTGACAACCTATACCTATTCAAGTACTACCCCGACCAAGTCATGCGGAGATGCGTACCGAATAATGAATAACAGGATGTCCTTGCATTCTGTCATTCACAAGCATGCAGTGGCCATTTCTTGACGAAAAAGACCTTGGCAAAAATTATTCAGTCAGGAGTTTATTAGCCCTCTCTTATAAAGGATTCTATTTCATTTTGTAAAGAGTGTGATAGATGCCAATGTTTGGGTAACGTGACCCAAAGGAACATGATGCCCCTTTCCCATGTGCTTGTTATGGAAATATTTGATTGTCGGGGTATCGACTTCATTGGTCTCTTACCTATGTCATTTGGCAATCTATACATTCTACGGGCAGTGGACTACATGTCCAAATGGGTGGAGGCTATCCCAACTAAGACTAATGACCACCGGGTTGTAGTCAAGTTTCTCGAGGAAAATATTTTTTTTAGGATTGGGAAGCCTCGTGCAATGATAAGTAATGGTGGATCACATTTCTACAATAGGCCATTTGCATCTTTAATGTTTAAATATTGTGTCACACTTAAGGTGTCCACCGCATACCATCCACAAACCAATGGCCAAGCCGAGTTGGTCAATAGGGAGATCAAAAATATTTTAAAAAAGACAGTGAATTCAAATAGGAAAGATTGGTCAAATAGCCTGACCGATGCCCTATGGGCTTATTGTACTGCCTACAAGACTGTCTTAGGCATGTCTCCCTATCGGATTGTCTATGGAATGGCTTCCTATTTGCCAATTGAGATGAAACAAAAGGCTTATTGGGCCATAAAGACTTTGAACTACAATTTGAGAATGGTCAAAGAGCATAGGAAGCTAGAATTAAATGAATTGGAAGAGATGCGAAGAGATACATATGAGAGTTCTAAAATTTCAAAAGAGCAGGCTAAGATCTTTTATGACAAATCCATTGTATGGAAGTCATTCGAGCCCGGCCAAAAAGTGCTCTTGTACAACAACTCTTGTCTCTCGATCTTCTAAAGCAAACTCCGATCCCGTTGGGATGGCCCCTACCTTGTCAAGGTGGCCTACCCCAATGGAACTGTGGAAGTCACAAACCCCGAGAATGGCCAGACATTCAAGGTCAATGGCCAAAAACTTAAGCCATTTTTCAAGGGTTTTGAAGGACAATGAGTAGAGGACTTGACAGATTTGGTGCGTCCAGAATTCGTGGAGGATTAACCAGTTTTTATGCTTTTTAGTGTACAGTCTTTTTATTTACTCATGTTATTTTTATTTTACTTACTTGGTTGTATAACATTTTTTTTTTAGTTTCAGATATTGGTGCATTGGTCAAATCTCAAGTGCAAGGTGTTCTCTAACCCTACTCATCTTTTTACTATCCTACATTGAATATCATATCTTTTTGTTGCATTGAGGACAATGCATGAATCAAAATAGGGGGTGAGGTGCACCATTTGCATCTTACACCAATGTTTGTGGGAATACTCCACGCGGATATTCGCGCCTACCGACACTCGCACCTGCCGACACTCAAACAGATCGGGTCACAAAAAAAAACCGGACTCACTAGGATGCCTTTATAAAGCCTCCAACCCTTTTTTTTCCTATTTCCCCATCCACCGGTGTTGGCCCCCCCTTCTTTTTCCCTTCTTCTTATTTTATTCTTCTTTTCTTCTTCTTCTTCGTTGTTCTCTCTATTCTCTGTAAAAACAACCCGCCCTCTGCAAATCCATGACCATATACGCCGAAGACCTAGTCCTTTGTTTAATAATTTGCCTTATATGTTTGTATTTGTACATGGGTGCTCTTCTTCTGCTCGCACTTAGGGTGAGGGGTTTCCAGCCTAACCTAGATCTCCCCAGAGATGATTAATTGTTGTGTTTTGTTTGTAGGTTTCAGTAGATGAATAGATCTCTACCTTACTACCTCATTTCCAAACTCCATATACTGGTAAATTTGAAACATTGGGGACAATGTTCAGTTTAGGTTAGGGGATGTGATCTACAGTTCCAGTTTGTTCTAGTTTCATATTTACAATTCTAGTTTTGTATCTAAACAGTTCACAGTTCTGTATTTAAAAAAAAAGTTCTATTTATTTTTATTCTAGATTGCGTACTTTTACAGTATTTTTGCTTACATTTCATGATCATATCCAATGCAGCTTCAATCATCTTTGTGAATGGCAGACGTTAAAGAACCAGATATGGTGTCTTTAGTTTAGCAAGCATAGATAGCAAACTTTTTTGGTTCAGTTTAGACGTTTTACGCATTTTTTCATCTGATGTGCATGTTGTGATAATGAGAAAGGCAAGAGTTGTGAGAAAAATTATAATTCGAGAAGCATAAGCACAACCATTGTGTGGCAGAAGCACTTTTGCTAAACGTCATCGTGTCAAACGGTTGGGTGCTTGTAAACAATGTAGCAAGATCTTTCACATTAAAAAATACAATCAGTATGGACAGAGTAAGAATTTTCCTGACACGCCATCTTATACCAATCCGGGACTTACACATTATGTGTGACAAGAAGTTGGAAGGGTCACTAATAATGACATGGAAACAAGCGATGACTTGGATTATTTTTTTTTTTTTTTACAAAGTTGTGGAAAAGCCTATTTTTTTTTGGGATGAAGGTTAATGGTCCAAACTTTTTTGTGTAAATATTTTATTTAGATGTACAAAGTCTTTTTGTTGAAATAAAGATGTGGGCTGAGTAAGAAATGTCCTAAAATGCAAACCTATAGCGTGGGTAGGGACTTATCCTAAGATGCCATAGTTTTCTAAGTTCAATTTGTGCATTTAGTCTTCTTTCAATTTTCATAGATAAATATGTATGTAAATAACTTTGATTTTTATTTGAGTTTTAATGCCAGTTTAAAAAAAAAAAGCCTCATTTTCTTGAAAAATGGTATTTTCTCTATGTTTAAATGTCAAATGTACATTGGTATTTGTTATTCTTAAAGTATAGAATGACCAGACTCAAAAATAGAATTGATATATAACTGACATTTTTTAAAAATCTGACATAACCAATGGAGATAACGAAGAATATCGTGGTAAGTTTTGAGCCTTGCGATGCTTTCTGAGAGACAATCAACATTTATTCAAGTAAGCTCTTTCACTTTTAATTTTTGAATAATCTCATTAAACTTTCTTTGATTAATACAACTAAAGTGATCTATTGACATATCTCACAAGGAACCTTTGCGACACATACATGGGCATATACTTGAGAAAGGATTTTAGGCCATCTTTGATTTTATTTTATTTTGAGCCTAAGTCATTGCTTCTACGAAATTATATCCCCAGTTATCCATGTTTGAGCCTTCAATGAATGATTTCTACTTCAAGAAACCCATATAATAATCGAGCCACAAGAGAATATACTTGACATACCTTGCTATCTAATTTTCTTGCACCCTCTCATAAATTAGTATGATACAAAAAAGCAAGAGTAATAGAAAAGACGATGGTGACTACTGTTCAATGAAAGAAAAGTTGGTGGGAACAACCAAGAAAGAAAAGAAAGAGAAAAATAGGGAATTCCCAAGAAAGTGAAAAATGAGAAAAATGAAAGAAAGAAATACCATTTCTAGGCAAAAAATCGAAAAGCAAGAAAGAGGTGTGCTACACTACATTAAAAAGAGGATAGATTTTGAATACCATTGACGTCATTTCGTTAGCCACTGACCTCTGGCCACATTACAACTTATACAAAGCCCTAATTGATCTCAAGTTTGATGCATGTGTGTGTTGTCGACCGAAAAATTGGGGTATGTTAAATAGTATTTCTTTAATTGCAATGATATTCTTCCATGAGATTATGCCAAGAACATGATTTAGTCTACTTTCTTAAGATTTTCACTCCCTTTCTAACTGTGCATGTGATTTTTTGATTGGCCATCCTCTGATCACATACCCTTTGAGAGACAAGTCACTATAATCGAAGAAAATTTTTGTTGAGGGCATTTCTAAGAGAGGTTTGTGAAATCAAAGCTATCCATGGAGGGTGTTAAAGTGGAATGCTTGTTATGTAACAATTGTTTCTAGAAAGGTCATTCCTACTACACAGGAAATTTCAAATGCCAATGTGACTAATACTAATTTTTGCATAGAATAAATACCTATGAAAAAGGAGCTTGCGGGATGTAAATCGAAATTGAGGGTTGGGTGTCCCAACGACCATGATGCTAATTTGCTTTAACCAGCAATTTCACATACACATCTGTTCAACTGGAGTTTGTAGGTAGTTCACTCAAAAACTTCACGAGACAAAACTCATCCACTAGGGATCACCTAGGGGTTTAATGGCTTGTTGCATATGCTAAATGCAATCGTGTTATCTACGAAAATAATTTTATTTTGTTTTGTTGTTATTTATTACTAGGGACTAGTAATGTTTAGGTTGGGGGTGTGATTAACCTTAATTAATGCATAATTTAATTAAGTTAATAGGTTAATTGTATTTGTTAAATAAAGTTAAACTAGTCAAAATAAGTTAAATTAGGGTTAGTATGTGAATTAGGGATAATGCATTAATTGTTGTTCTTTTCAGGATTTTTGTGCATCAAGCTACAAATTACAAAGGAGCCAACTGTATTAAAACTACAAACTATAGGGGTGTCAACTGTCAAAGCTACAAACTATTGAGGTGCCAACTGTTAAAATTACAAACTACCGGGGAGCCAACTGTATCAACGCTACAAACTATTGAGGTGCCAACTGTCAAAGTTACAAACTACTAAGGTGCCAACTGTCATAGCTACACACTTTAGGGTTGCCAACTGTCAAAATAAAAGGGGATCAAAGTGTAATTCAAACCCTTCCTTTTTGCCTATAAATACCACCCCTTAGGGCTTGTAAAGAGCATTTTTGGGTAATGGAAAATCCTCCAAAAGTATTATTGCTTTCTTTAAGTATTGTTTTATTTTATTGTATTATTGCTTTCTTTTAATGTATGCTTCTTTTACTTTAAATATTGCTTTCTTTTATTGTATTATTGCTTTCTCTTACTTCCATTGTTTGAGCTTCCTTCTTCCCTTAGAAGAGTGAAACTCTTTCACTTTTCTAGAGCTTACCAAAGCTGTGAAGGGTGGAACGTGATTCACTCATTTTTTGTCGAAGATCGGCTCCTTGTGTAATATGTTTTACCTTGTAATTCTTCTACTAGGAGGGATGAGCATCACTCACTTTTTCAGATTTACCAAAGCCATGAAGAGTGAGTAATTTCTCATTCACTCTTTAGAAAGAGGTGATGGGCATGTATAAATCATCTGAAATTTATATTTGTGCATTTCATTTTCTTTCAAATTCTTAGTTTTAAAATGGGTATTAAATGCATTCTCTCTTAGTTTATGTTTCTTTGCATTAGCTTAGCTCCAATTTTCATTTCTTCATATTGTCTTCTCATTACATTGTTGTCTTTACCTTAAACATGAGTAGCTAAGATTTTAAGTTGGCTAATCCAAGGGAGACTTCCTCTTGGGTATGCCAAGAGTGACCCGAATGTCATCTGCGCAGCGGTCAACGATCTCTTGTTCTGTATTCTTATTAGCCTCCATCTTTGCCCTGACCCTGTCCAGCTCCTGGGTGAGAGTTGAGCAAGTCTACTTCGACTCCTCAACCTTCGCCTCTGTCTCCGCCGAAGATAACTTCTCTGTTACCTCGGTTATTTTTCTCTTGGCGTATGCGAGGGCTGCACTTAGCTTTTTAGCACTAACCCTCGCAGCCTCGCTGTCCTTCAAGAGCTGTTCAATTTGGGCTGCCTGGGAAGACAGTGTAATGTCTCTGGCAGCCACGTCCTCCCTCGCGACGAGAAGAGCTCCCTCAGATTCAGCCTCAATCTCTCGGATTGTTGAAGCCTCTCCCTCTATGAGTGGTAGCACTTAGCAATGACTGAGATTTGCTAGAAGATTTGCTAAAAGGGAAAGAAGAAAAGTTACTGCAGCACAAAGAAGATAGAAAAGTAAGGAGGGTTGTTACATAAACTTACCACCAGGGAGCTTTAGATGACTGAGCTGAAGAGCTGATTAGTTGGCCTCGCCTGGTGTTCCTCCATATTGGCTCCAAATTGGAGCGTCTCACTCATAGCGTAAGCCATGTGAGGATTATGGATGATGGAGTCATTAACTTGGATCGGCCTATTTTCTCGATCCCGGGCCCGGGGGAGCCACTCCTCAATGGTTGTCGTCGGCGCCACTCCTCAGCGGTTGCCATCGGCACGGAAGGAGGAGGAATTTGTTGTTGCTATTGATGTTGTTGTTGATGTGGTTGAGAGGCCCTGCCTCGGCCCAATCCATTATGCCTGTGTTTGACTCTTCTCTCCTCCTCAAGTTGAGGATCCCTGTCACGGACCTAACCCTGGCCAGAAGACCTCGGTGGCACAGAAGGGGGAGGAGTGTTGATGTTACTTCTTGGAGGAGGTGGAGCATTGATGGAAGTTCCCCTGCCCCTTCCGGAAGCCAAGGTGGCCCTCTGATTTAAGAAGTTGAGGTCGGCAAGACATTGCCACCTCAAGCGTGTCCTCCTCGTCCAAGTTCTGAAGAATATTAAAGTTAGGCCAAGCCTCCCTCCCGGATGTACTTGCCTCAACGCGAACTGTGGCAAATGAGTCCTTAACTTCCGCCGCCTCTTCCTCTTCTTCACCTCCCTTGGCGACCCCTTCTAGCTCGGCCTCAGTGGCCTGGTCAGGATCCTCCTCCAAGTTCTCCTGAAGAAGCTCAGACCACCTCGAAGGATCGAAGGTTTGACAAGTTTGAGAATACTTCTTGTGCGCCGGAATGTAGTCAAGAAGGATGTGGGTTGCTCTGTCAAACCCGTCGTCAACATACCCCCAGACGGTGACAAGGTCATCAAAATTAACTAAGTGTCGAGGTGCAAGAGCAGACTCACGGTTGGAGAATCCTGCACAAAAGAAGAGCATTAGGACTTGGTACAAAAATTTATAAAGAACTAAGGAAGCTGAAAGGGAAGGGAGAAGTTGACATACTTGTCGTTCGCCACTCTTTGGGGCAGCTCAAGCCATCATACTCGAGGCCAACTTCCCTCTCCTAAGCGCTGCTAAAGACAAGTAAGTCATCCTTGTACCCCTTGTTCGAGTAGGGGAGATGGGTTACAAGGTACATAGAGGTATCCCTGGCTTTGAGGTAGAAGTTTTGTTGGGGCATTACCCTCAGCAATGAATAACAAAAAAGGATGTCCTCAAGGCCAAGGTTGACCCTGAGGCGTCTGTTGAGCTCAACCACACCCATTACTATTCTAAAAATATTAAGACAACATTGCCTAGGAAAAAGATAAAATCAAGACAAGAACCAAAGAAGCAGTGGATGGAGGGGGAACCTGATCCTGCCCTTCATGATAGTCTTGGTGTAAAAAGGCATGGCGTCCTCAGCGCCGACGTTATGATGATGACGTTCTGGATCGAACTATTCAACGCAGACGTTGTAAGGGATGTCGTAATGGGTTTTAAAGTTGGTTATTTGTTGAATGCCCTTAACCGTGTACGTCTTCGGCCTAGAGGTCCCAACCTCTTGGGCCTTAGTGATGAGGTGACGACTCCTCGACATGTCCCAAAAAGAGGAAATGAAGGGTGCTAGAAGGTGTTCTCCACAATGGGGACCCCAAAGGACGCTAAGAGAAACTGAGTGACAAAAAAAAAGGGGGAGACAAAGTAGTGGTTCTGTGCTCCCAGTACTAAGGTGGTGAAGCTTGAGAGATGACTAGTTGCCAGAAAAATGAAAAAGGAAGAAAAAAGATGAAAAGAGAACAAATACTCACCGAAAAAGGGACTAGAAGAATGGACTGAAGACTTGGGGGCTTTTTCTCTGTCAAAACAGGGACTAGGAAAATACGGTGGGTTCTTTAGGCAAGCAGCTGAGAGATTTCGGTGAGTTCTCCGGTGAAAGTCTTTGAAACTGCCATGGGATCGAAAGTGAAGAAAGGGGGATAGGGCTCTGCTTATATAGTGCACCTCCCGTCCTCTAAATACTGACCACGTGCCCTCGGCACCGATGGTACATCTTGCTCTCTAACGTCGCCACGTGTCCTCAGTACCAAGGGTAGTTCATGTTCAATGGTCCATCTATACACCCCTCACACGGTTAGATTCTGAGGACCTGTTTGGGACGCGTTACCTCGACTTCTGAAGGGATTATTGACAGTTGCAACCATCAATCTCAGAACTGGTTGATAAAATCATTGGCTTGCCTTCACAATAACGTTAGAATGGAAAAATGAACAAGATACTCCACCAAGGGGAGTTAGACACGTGGCATGAAGTATAGACTTACGGGTAAATAGGCAAAAATACTCCTGCTGACATGCGGCTATCTTGAGCAAGCATTTAATAAACCCTCAGTCAATAGGACATCCACAATGGCTCAGGAAGCCTAGAAGAAGGAGCATTAAATGCTCTAGGACACAAGCATTTAATACCTATATATTGAAGAAAGAGCATTAAATTCTCAGGGGACCGAGCAATTAATGATGGGGCCTCCCCATGCAAAATAGGAGACGTATTGTCCCATGTCTGAGTACTACCTACTGTCTAAACCATCAGTAATAATGGGTCTTTGGATGTATAAATAGTCCCCAAAAACATAAAGCAAAGGTACGCAAAACCACTTTTCAAGAACACAACACAACATTTTCTTCTTCTCTTCTCTCAAAGAACTGATTTGATTGTTAGCGGGGATACGTTAGAAAGTATTCCGGTACCCTTCTAACTCATTTTTTGTGTGTCAAGAATCGTCTGCGACCCGCTGGAATCGATCGGACAACCCTTGAAACAATTAATCACCACTCCTTAGGGCCCTTTGGGCCATCTTGACTCTTCCTTTGTCACGGGATCATCGATTTTTTCGATAAACACGAGCTCACCAAGAAAGAGATGTCTTTTTCATCTGTTGTGTGAAAATCATCACGCACAAGGTCGCAAGGGTCTTCTATCTTTATTCTTTAGCTTGTTTCTTTTATTATACTTTCCTCCAACCAAGGGCTTGTTAGAAGATTAAAGATGAAAAGGCCAAGGGAAGGCCGCTTCTGTCATCCACCTTGCGTTGCTTGACTTGTCAAAAGGCAGTGCCCTGTTACAGGGCGAATTTACAGTAACCACCCTCAATTTTATTTTGAATATTGTTTACATGTATTTATTTATAAAATTTAATATTATTTAAATATATTTTGCAGTATTCACCTTATTACTACTTTTTATAAGAATATGAGTTCTAATTGATCTGATAATTACATATTTAGTCAGTCCTATAGTTTCAAAAAAAATTTCAATTGATTTTAATTGATTACATGGAAATTTTTTGCATTCACATTTATATAAATCGTAGTAAATTGATTCATATTGTATTTAGTCAAATTTGTGTCCACTGATGTATCTAAGAAGAGTATTAGATTCACGCATATACTGTCCAAATCTAAGGTAAACCCTTTGATGCCCTACCTGTAAATGTTAGCCGGGATAAAACTGTAAAATTTAAACATAAACTTTTTCATTAAATCAAGCACAAACCCACATCATTAAGGAGGGACCATAAAAGCACCAAGGCTAAACAGCCAGCCATGCTTATTAACAACCCCTTTCGTTGGTGGCAAGTATAATGGTCCCCCGACTTTCCGAAAAAAAAAAAGTATGGTGGTCCCCCAACACCGACACTGCAATCAATCAATCCACATAATGCAACAAATGAATAGAATAGATATACAAAGAATACAAACACTGTATCCATACCCAGACATAAATGGCTTTTATCTACCGTCTATATGTGTCTTACAAAAGTGAAAAATATCACAGAAATCACTCTACCTGCAGGTGGACTAAAAGTAGACACAGGCCACTCACATGTAAGAAAAATGAAAGATCTTTAACCAGTCATTGCCGCGTCCTATCTAATCTAGACCCAATCATTTTCTGTTCAAATCTCTTCACAGCTCCGGCAACACTCCGCATTGTGGTATCCTTAACGTATGGGATTCCATCAAGGGTGAAATCTGTTGTATTGATAAGCTGCCGACATGGCTCACGCCGTTCGGCTATGGTCCCGTGATAATGGAAGTACTTGATACGCCCCTCCGTCTTGTGTGTTGTCTTACCTGCGGTGTTCTGTGACATGTGAACTCCGGTGGCAAACACGTTGCGCGGTTGCACCGCGTATTTACGGTCCCTCCTGATTCCTCTCTTCACATCTTTGTACACTAGCTTCTCAAACCCCCATTTCCTGCAAACATCAAATCTTTTCAATAACGGATAGCTTTTGCCAAAAACAATCATTTGGAATTGTTGAAAATGGTAACTTATTTAGCAATAATTTGGTTACTTTCTACTCTAATTTCACTCAATTAAATCTAGCATCTAAGATATACAGTAGGTTTCAACTCTGGCCAACAACATGCAACCTTAAAAAACCAATAAGAAGTTACGCGGGGTAAAACAACCGGCAATAAAGCATATCATAATTGCCCCATAAATTTGAATTCCAGATCTTATTTCACATCCGCAGAGTAACTAAAAAGTGATGTCCGTTATAAGCTGAATGGGATCCACCCTTCTCCTGGCAATGGATTATTAATCTCACATGACAAATGGAACGGGAGACTCATGATATATTCCAAAAAATTCTGGTTGTTGTTGATCACACAAACTCATTGGTGCTATCAATTTGCAAATCCGTATAATTCAGGCATTCCTGCCAAAGTCGAGAAAGCTTGTAACAAAATTTTGTAACGTGAAATTTAATTTACCAATGCAAATGATGAAACTCTCAAACATCCTAGCAAAAATAGTATTTAAAAAAATGTGAACATAAGGAGATCTATGTCATGAATAAGAACAATAGCTTCAGTACAAGTTCTAACCCACCCTACTTCCATTTGGCCAAAATGAATGAAGCAAAGAGAAGAATCTAAACTAGCACCACAAGAGCTTGCCAATAAATCCAAACATGTAAACACCACTTAATGTAACGATTTCAACATCAACATATTTTAATGTCATGATTACAACATCAATATTGATCGTTGCAATTACTCAACCACCACTAAATGGACAAATCACATTACTTTACAAAAGCCCAATAATAGCTCTAAAGCCCTGCACCCTCAACAGACAGCTCATTGCCTTGATTACACTGGAACCCAATCCTTATTCTACAGCTATTATTACTGATATTAAAAACCAGACCAATACACTCTGAAATCAAGCCATAGGCCGTGCATATCTAAAATGGAAATAGAGACAAATTGTCTGGCAGAAAACCACTGGAATATTATTCAACAGAGATACAGCTGGAGATTGAAGGTCAGGCATACTACAAATACAATCCAAAATCTAACTAATAAGTGTACCTAACAGGACCGTCAAACTAATTGTTGCAATTCTAAAGAAAAACTAATAACAGAAAAAGCCCTCTAGGAAAATCAAACGTGTTCGAAATCCTGCCGTGGTAAGGGATGGCAAAATTACCAGGTCTGAGAACTTAAAAACAATTTTTTCAAGGCCATTAGATATGGTTACATAGTAGTAAAATTTACTGACTTCCATATAAAATTCCACCATAATATAATCATTTTTTTTGGCAAAATTAAACCACTAAATCATGCTCAATGCTAAAAGTAATAGATGAATGAAAATGCTGAATAAGGGAATGAGATTTACCTGTAAGTTTTACCGGCATCTTCAGTGAGACAGAGCTTGTTAGACATCGGTATCTGCTCGATAGTGAATTGGGTATACTCTGAAAGCGAATCGAGCACGGATTTAATAGTGCTCTTCTTGGACACAAAGATGAACTCATCCACATCAAAGAAAAACATCCACTTAGCCATATACCGATACCGATGCAAACAATCATTCACAATCAGAAACTGATTATGATAATAACCATCAAACCTCTCTTGCTCTCTAATGTCCTGAAAAGTGACATACCCTTTTTCCATCCAAGGCCTCAGCACCTCCATGACCCCAGAATGTATACCCCCAGCATCATGTATCACAAAATGCGACTTCTCCCCGAACAACCTCACATGATAGGCCAACCATTCTCTCATCCTCTGTGGACTTAAGTTCCCATACAACGACGACCCACAGTACAGATAATCATATTTAGGTTGCGACATAAAGTGGGCGAGATTTAAACTACCAGGTTGCTCCACCAGAGCTTCAATGTCGTCTGTTAAATTGGAGCTCAGGTCGAAACCACCATTGGTGATCGCTTGAAGAAGTAATTTTCCACCGGAGTTGTCCTCGTTGATGGGAATTGAAAAAGTGCAATGGACGACGACGACGGTATAGACACGGCCATAGCCCCAATCTGGGAGGATTTTGTCGCCAACTGTGGTGATGGGTTGTTGGGTGTTGTTAGAGTTAGAGAGCCATTGGCATTCGTAGATGGGTTTACCGAAGACGTGGAGGGGTTTCGCAGCGAGGCCGATAACGGCAAAGTTGTTGAGTCCTCCTCTGTAAGTGGACATCAATATGAAGTTGTATGCTGCTGAGCCATAGGGGTTGAAGGATCGCTTTATGATGCCACCTTCCAGAACCTGGTCTTTTTGTACGAACGGCGGTGAAAGGGTGGAAGGCGGTGGGGTTACCGTTTCTACGTCCGGTGGCACCGTTGATGCTGATGTGTTTACAACTTCACTGGCGGTGGTGGTGGTGATGCAGTTGGGGAGATCTGAGACGGAGGAAATAGAGAAGCGAGAGGGGAGGAACTGGAGAATGGTGACAAGAGAGCACAGGAAGAAAACAGCTGTAAGGAGGAATTTAAGCTCAGCTGCACAGTTCCAGACTACACCCACAAACATCTTCTCTTTCTCTCTCTCGTGCTTCTCTTTACCCACCATTATTAAATGAACTAGTTCCAGTACTTGTACACACACAACCACCAAAATCACCAGCACCACGCAACACCACAGCTAAGAACAGAAGCAGAAGAGAATTCTCTCTCTCTAGGAATGTGAAGGGTGCGCCATGTATGTGGTTGTGCATTGGGGATGGGATTAGGAATCTGAATTGGGAAAAGAAAAAGAAAAGTTAATGAGCGATTAAATTATGAGAAAGTCGTTGCTTTACTGGGGATGGGAAACAGGGACTGTTTAGAGCGGGGCACAATGATTTGTTCTAAGCCTTGCTGTATTATGGTTTTTTGCTTTGAGGACCCTCTTCTTTTAGCATATTCTCACTCTTTTTTTTGTTTTGAGGACCCTCTACTTCGGCATATTCTCATTCTCCATTTACAGATATGCTTCAAATTCTTTGTTCATGCGGGGACACCATATCCTTTGCAATTGTACACCTTTTATTTTTTTGGCTAAATAAAAATTAAGATTAAATATAAAATAGTCCATTTGATACTATGAATAAATAAAAAATATGACTGATATAATTTTTATTCTTCAAGTGAGGTATGATAATCACAGCTCACATGATGACGTGTGGTAGGGGCCTCCACCAGAAAATGTCTTTTGGTCACGAATTAAAAAACATTTTTGCAGGCTGTATAAATATATAAGAGTTAAAGGATGGATTCGAAAAAAGATAAAGGAGCAGGGGCATCGGTGCAAAAGAATTTGGATGGTCATTATAGAGAGGTGACGCGTGGATCATCGTGTAGAACAGTGTGGAAGGTAAGGCCATCCCAGACATCCTGTCCTTCAGCCAGCTACTTTGGCTTATTTAGACTGAGTCCTGACGGTGGAGACGAGTAGACTGTTGTTTTCCATTCTCATGGCGGAGTAAATGTCCGATGTAATGATTAAAAAAAAAAAAATTGGTAAGTGCACATAATCTTTTGAGGTTTATCCCTTACACACAGATCTACCGATAGTTAAAATGTTTCACAGACTTCTTGAAGTGTATACATATGAAACACTAAAAAATCTTTATTTTCGAATGTCTCTTCTATTCGCCGGTGAATTATATTCCTTAAAGATTATAGACACATAATACTTAAATTTGTCAAATTTAAAATATTATATTAAGACAAAAAATATTGAATCAAAAATATAATATCAAATATTTTAAATTTTACAATTATAATTCATGTTCTATTATATTATTTATTAAAATATAATAAAAAATTAAATTAAATTTTTTCTTAAANAAATTTATATTCTATTATATTATTTATTAAAATATAATAAAAAATTAAATTAAATTTTTTCTTAAAAAATCCTAATTAATATACGATTATAATATCTATTATAATAAAACTAAAAAATCATAGTCTAAACCATTCATAATAGAATATAAATTTTATAACTAAAATTTCTATTCTATTATTTTATTTATTGAAATAAATAAAAAAATCTAATTTTTTTCTTACAAAATCATAATTAATATACAATTATACTGTTTATTGGAATAAAACTAAAAAATTAAACAAGAGATCAAATTGTAATTGACACAATATATTCTAACTTTAATTTGGGTAATTTGGTCGCTTAAACGATCAAATTAAATTTTAATAAATAATATAACTGTATACCAATTATGATTTTTTAAGAAAAAATATGTTTTTATTTTTAATTTTAGTTCAATAAATATCCTAATAATTATGGTTATAAAATTTAAAATATTTGATATTCTATTTTTTATTGGAGTATTTTTTTGTCTAAGTATAATATTTTAAACTTAAAGAATTTACGTATTACACCCCGACAAATTTCAGGGGAATTGGATGTAATTTACTAACGGACATTGACAGTAGGAGTTTAAGTATTACGCGACTACAAATTTCAAGAGGTCTGAGTGTAATTCTCCTTTAATTCTATATAATAGTTTTGAACATGTATTTTTCTAAAATTTATTGGGATTGACAGAAAATTTCTCAATTAGACGACTTTTAAATGATTGTTTAGAATATGTTTAAATGCCTTATTTTAAGACTTTCTTGGATGAAAACAAAAAGTTAGAATTACAAGCAGATCCCTAAGGTTTGATACTTAATCATTCAGACCTCTTAATATTTAAAATATTACATGCAGATCCCCTAAAATTTGTAAGCGCGTAACACTTAAACCCTTGTCGTTAATGTCTGTTATTATATCTGTTAGTAAATTATACTCAGACCCTTTAAAATTTATAAGCAGATAATACTTAAATCTCTTAAATTTAAAATGTTATATTTAAACCAAAAATACTCTAAATCAAAGGTCGAATATCAAATTTTTTAAAATTTAAAACTATTATTCATGTTCTATTATATCATTTATTGAAATAAAAAAAATTAAAATTTTAATTTTGTCTTAAAAATCGTAACTAGTATACAATTATATTATCTATTGAAATAAAATTAAAAAATCAAACAAGAAGTCTAAGTCATTCATAATTGAACTTAAATTTTACAATCAAAATTCATGTTTTATTATGTCATTTATTGAAATAAAATTAAAAATAAAAATTTAATGTTTTCTTAAAACTTATAATTAGTATACAATTATAATATTTATTAGAATAAAACTAAAAAATCAAATAAGGTGTCAAACTATAATTGACACAATATCTTTTAGCTTTAATTAATGTAATTTGATAGTTTAATTTGCTCGTTTAAATGGCCAAAATAAATTTTAATAAACAGTATAATTGTATACTAATTATGATTTTTTTTTAAACAAAAAATTTTATTTTTGGTTTTATTTCAATAAATGTCAGAATAAAACATGAATTTTGGTTGTAAAATTTAAAATATTTAATATTTTATCTTAATGAAGTATTTTTTAATATAAGTATAATATTTTAATTGTGAAACATGAAAGAATAATTTAAAGTTAGTTTGAATAAAATATATTAAACATAATACGGAACGAGATTTAATTGATTCGGATTAGAAAAGATAGGACGTGTGGCGCGTTATAGGCTAAGTATCCAAGGAGTATAAATAAGGAAAAAAAAATCAAATTTTTATTTCCAGTACCCAACAGATTTTCGGAATATAGAGAGAGAAATTCTCCCCCATCTCCATCTTCTTCTTGTGATCTAGGGTCAACCGTTTGTCGAATCGCTTAGGGCCAAGAACAAAAGTTGATCTATGCAACGAGAGTTACATCTACATACCAAAAAATCGAGGATTTTGCCAAAGTTTCAAGATTGAAATTTTTGGAAATCAATGTTTGAAACTTGATTTGGGCTTCTTAGAGTTTCTACCACTCGTATTACACTTCAACGAGTAAGGTTCTTCTCCTAGATAGGTTTATTTTCAACCTAGGGTTTACGTATGAATTGGGTGGTGTGATTAGAGATGCAATCTCTTATTTAAATATACTCATAGTGTAACTAGAGTATGAAAAATGATATAAGAATATATAAAACTAATTTTGCATGAACTAAGTATTGTTAAAATTGCTTGATTTGGGAATTTCATGGATAATGTGATGAGTGGGGGCATGATTATGTGTTACACGATTATGTTCTTTAAAGGTGTTTGATAAAATGTCTATGAATGATTCAGTATGTTATTTGAATGAAATTGATATAACATGTTTTATGATGATGTTAGAATGTAATTATATGCTTTATGATATAATTGACAATTGAGAATGTTGGTTGAGATGGAATATTGTTCGTAATGTGCTCACGATATATTGAAACATGACATGAATTTTTCAAGTGTTCATTACATTTGCATATGCATGGGAAGCATCACATTTGTGGACATGTGACATGGGTGTGGGATAAAGAACTGATTGTCTAATAGTTTTTTAGTAGATTAGTAGTTTCTAAACTATAGATTAGTTGGCCTGTTGAAGACACACCGAATTGAAAAACAAAGGGTTTGATAATTTTACACTCACTTAATTACTGATTTAGTACGGTGTGTGCATGGTTTTGATCAAACATCATTCTTGATAGGTTGATATGTAGACTCGAGAATGTTAGACCTAGGTTCGACTAAGTCGCACGGGTTACATGAAAAAAAACTTGCATCGGGTATAGTAAGAAGGGCTAAATTTTCTCTCAGGTGCAAGACCCAGTTACTAGTTTATACACTTCCGACGGTGAAAGCCTAAAAAAATGTATTGGTGTGTGCAGAACCGGAGGTGAGATACCAAAATCTATGTTGGTGTGGTGGACCGATGGTGCGAGTCTAGGAAATCACCTACCAACAAAGACACATGATTCATTTTATAAAATAGTCATTGTATGTGTAACATCAATGACAGGGACTTGGACTACCCGGGCACATATGTATGACATTGCATGTCTTATGGGAGCCAGGTGAAGGTTCGGGTTGTATTGCATGTGTGAGTCTCACCTCATAACATGACATAGCATTGTGACATTCATTTCTTGAAGTTGTATGCTTTTAGATAAATGCTTGTTTGATTGTTGAATTGTATGTAAACATTTCATATGCATCTCGATTAGGAGGTAGTCTTTTTAGGAGATGCCCTATTGAGCATGGCTCACCCTTTATAGGGACAACGTTTCAGGTGTAGGACAAACGCTGGTGGACGGCCCTCACATGGGACCTTGTTGAGAAGAAGCTATTTGGTTGTTTCCATTGTAGTATATCCTAACCTCTAAACATCATCCCTCAATGTGTATAGTCTATGCATGGAGGAGAGTGTCACTCTCCCTTAGAATGATGTCAAAATAAAGGGCAACAGAATGGTGAAATGAAATGTGTGTGTGTGTGTGAACAAAAATGCTTCCCAAGCACAAGAAGATTTTTGTGTGTTATGTTTTACTTAGAGCCATATTCCAAGGTCGTCTTCTTAAGGAAGGAGGTGAATCGTGTAGAAGGTACTTTTGGTGAAAAAAAAGTGTAAAATCTTTTATTGTTTGAAGTTGATTTGTGATTTGTGTTGTGATGAAATTGAAATGAGAAAAAAGTGTTGGCTAATCCGAAGGGTTTACTCCAATGGAAATGTCAAGTCAATTCGAAACTTTCCTCCAATGGTGTATAGATAACGATTGATTTGTGGGAAGCGAGAGAAGAGATGGAAGTGAGGATCCAAGCATAATCCGTGACAAGTCTACAGGATATCAAAGACTCACACCATGTCCTCACTCAACCCAGTCAAACCTAATCATCGAACACCGAGGGGAGGAAAGAAGATGAGTTGAAATGGCATACCCATGAGGAGGTCTCCCTTGGATTAACCAACTTAAAGACTTAACTACTCATGCTTAAGGTAAAAACAACAATGTGATGAGAAGACATTATGAAGAAATGAAGATTGGAGTTAAGCATAAACAAAATGCAAAAATATAACTTTCAGATAATTATACATGTCCATCACCTTTTACTAAAGATTGGATGAGAAACTACTCACTTTTCATGGCTTTGGTAAAGCTAGAAAAGTGAGTGATGCTTATTCCTCTAAGTAGAGGAGTTGCAAGGTAAAACATGTTACACACGGAGCCAATCTTCGACAAAGAATGAGTGAATTACGTTCCACCCTTCACGGCTTTGGTAAAACTCTAAAAAAGTGAAAAAATTTCACTCCTCTAAGGGAATAAGGAAGCTCAAAACAAAGGAAATAAAAGAAAGAAATAAATTAAAAGAAAGCAATAATACAATAAAAGAAGCAATATATTAAAAGAAAGCAATAATACAAAAAAAGAAAGCAATAATAAATTTTAGAGAGTTTTTTACTATCAAAAGATGCTCTTTTCAAGAAAGTAATGATATAAGAAAGCAATAATGACTTTTGAAGAGTTTTTCACTACCAAAAGTTGCTCTTTTTAGTAAAGCAATGATGCAAGAGAGCAATAATGACTTTTGGAGGATTTTTCACTACCAAAAGATGTACATTACAAGAAAGATGATATAAGAAAAAAGATGATATTTACAAGACCCAAGGGGTGGTGTTTATAGGAAAAAAGGAAGGGCTTGAATTACACTTTGATCCCCCTTTGTTTTGAGCCTTTGATAATTGACACCCTATAGTTTGTAGCTTTAATAATTGGCGCCCTATAGTTTATAGCTTTGATAATTGGCTCCCCAGTAGTTTGTAGCTTTGACGCAATTGACTCTTCAATAGTTAGTAGCTTTGACGCACAAAACCCTGAAAAGAACAACAATCAATGCATTATCTCTAATTCACACACTAACCCTAATTTGATTTATTTTGACTACTTTAACTTTGTTTAACTAACATATTTGACTCATTAACTTAATTAAATTATGCATTAATTAGGGTCAATCACACCCCCCCCATCTAAACATTACTAGTCCCTAGTAATAAATAACAATAGAACAAAATTACTTTCGTAGATAACACGATTGCAGTTAGCATATGCAACAAGTCATTAATCTACTAGGTGATCCCTAGTAGATGAGTTTTGTCTTGTGAAGGTTTTTAGTGAGCTACTTACAAACTCCAGTCGAACATATGTGTATGTGGGATTGCTAGTTAAAGAAAATTAGCATTATGGTTATTAGGACACCCAATCCTCAAATCGACTTACATCCCACAAACTCCTCTTTCATAGGTATTTATTCTATACAAAAATTAGCATTTGGAATTCCATGTGTAGTAGGAATGGTCTGTTTAGAAACAAGAATTGTTACATGACAAACATTCCACTTTACCACCCTCCATTGATAGCTTTGATTTCACAATCCTCTCTTAGAAATGCCCTCAGCAAAAAATTCCCTCCGATTATAGTGACTTGTTTCTCAAAGGGCATGTGATTAGAAGATGACCAATCGAAAAATCACATGCACAATTAGAAAGGGAGTGAAAGTCTTAAGAAAGTAGACTAATCATGTTCTTGGCATAATCTCATGGAAGAATATAAATCCAATTAAAGAAATACTATTTTACATACCCTAGTTTTCGGTCGACAACACACACATGCATCAAACTTGAGATCAATTAGGGCTTTTGTATAGGTTGTAATGTAGCCAGATGTTAGTGGCTAACAAAATGATGTCAATGGTATTCAAAAGCTATCCCCTTTTTAATGTAGTGTAGCACACCTCTCCCTTGCTTTTCGATCTTTTGCCTAGAAATGACATTTTTTTCTTTCATTTTTCTCATTTTTCACTTTCTTGGCAATTCTCTGTTTTTCTATTTCTTTTCTTTCTTGTTTGTTTACACCGAATTTACTTTCATTGAATAGTAGTCACCATCGTCTTTTCTATTTCTATTGCTTTTCTATATCATACTAATTTATGAGAGGGTGCAAGAAAATTAGATAGCAAGGTATGTCAAGTATATTCTTCTATGGCTTGGTTATCATATGAGTTTCTTGAAGAAGAAATCATTCATTGAAGGCTCAAACATGGCTAACTAGGGATATAAATTCGTAGAAACAATGACTAAGGCTCAAAATCAAATCAAAGATGGCCTAAAATCCTTTCTCAAGTATGTGCCCATGTAGGTGTCGCATGTAAAGGTTCCTTGTGGGATATGTCAATAGATCACTTTAGTTGCATTAATCAAAGCAAGTTTAATGAGATTATTCAAAAATTGAAAGTGAAAGAGCTTACTTGAGTAAATGTTGATTGTCTCTTATAAAGCATCACAAGACTCAAAACTTACCATGATATTCTTCATTATCTCCACTAGTTAAGTCAGATTTTCAAAGAATGTCGGTTATATATCAATTTTATTTTCGAGTCTGGTCATTCTGTACCTTAAGAATAACAATTACCAATGTACATTTGACATTTAAGCATAGAGAGAATACCATTTTTTAAGGAAATGAGGCTTTTTTTTTTTAAACTGGCATTCGAACTCAAATAAAAATCAAAGTTATTTACATACACATTTATCTATGACAATTGAAAGAAGACTAAATGCACAAATTAAACTTGAAAAACTATGGCGTCTCAGGAAAAGTCCCTACCCACGCTACAGGTTGACATTTTAGGACATTCCTTACTCTGCCCACATCTTTATTTCAGCAAAAAGATTTTGTACATCTAAAAAATATTTACACTTTTTACAAAAAAGTTCGGACCATTAACCTTCATCCCTAAAACACATTTTTGCATAGCTTTGTTATTATTAGTCAAAATCTAATTCGAGTTATCGCTTGTGTCTATGTCATTATTAGTGACCCTTCCAACTTCTTGTCGCACATAACGTGTAAGTCCCGGACTGGTATAAGATGACGTCTCAGAAAAATCCTTACTCTGCCCATACACTATCCAATTTAATCGATCGGTTGCACGACTCAAAATTTGTTCAGAACACTGATTGTATTTTTTCATGTGAAAGCACCTGCCACATTGTTTACAAGCACCCAGTCGTTTGGCACGACGATGTTTAGCTAAAGTGCTTCTGCCACACAATGGTTTTGCTTTTGCTTCTCAGATTTCAATTTTTCTCACAACTCTTGCCTTTCTCATTATCACAACATGCACATCAGATGAAAAAGTGCGTAAAACACCTAAAATGAACCAAAATGTTTGCTATTCATGTTTGCTAAACTGAAGATATGCTATCTGGTTCTTTAACGTCTACTAGTCACAAAGACGATTGAAGCTGCATTCGATATAATCATGAAGTATAAGCAAAAATATTGTAAAAATACGCAATTTAGAATAAAAATAAATAGAATTTTTTTTAAATACGAAATTATAACAAACTGGAACCGAAACTAGAATAAACTGGGATTGTAGATCACACCCCCAACCTAAACTGAACATTGTCCCAAATGTTTCGAATTTACCAGTGTATGGAGTTTGAAAATGAGGTTGTAAGATAGAGATCTGTTCATCTGCCAAAAACCTTCAAACAAAACACAACAATTAATCATCTCTAGGGAGATCTGGGTTAGGCTGGAAACCCCTCACCCTAAGTGCAAGCAGAAGAAGAGCACCAATGTACAAATACAAACACATAAGACAAATTATGAAACAAAGGACTGGGTGGTTAGCGTATATGGTCATGGATTTGCAAGGGGTGCGTTGTTTTTACAGAGAATAGAGAGAACAATTAAGAAGAAGAAGAAGAAGAAGAAGAAAAGAAGAATAAAGAAGAAGAAGGGAAGAAGAAGGGGGGCCAACACCGATGGATGGGGAAAAAGGGTTGGAGATTTTATAAAGGCATCCTAGTGGGTCGGTTTTTTTTTTATCCAATCCATTTAAGTGTTGGCAGACATGAGTGTCGGTAGGCACAAATATCCGCATGAAATATTCCCACAAACATTGGTGTAAGATGCAAATGGTGCACCTCACCCCCCATCTTGATTCATGCATTGTCCTCAATGCAAAAAACAAAAAAAAATGCTATTCAATGACAGACAATAAAAAGATGAGTAGGGTTAGAGAATACCTCGTACTTGAGCTTTGACCAACGCACCAGTATCTGAAACTAAAAAAAACAAATGCTATACGACCAAGTAAGTAACATGAAAAATAAAAATAACATGAGTAAATAAAAAGAATGTACACTAAAAAGCATCAAAATTGGTTATTCCTCCATGAATTTTGATACACCGGATCCGTCAAGTCCTCCTCCACTCCTTATCCTTCAAAACCCTTGAAAAATGGCTTAAGTCTTTAGCCATTGACCTCGAATTTCTAGCCATTCTCGGGGTTTGTGACTTCCACAGCTCCATTGGGGTAGGCCACCTTGACAAGATAGGGGCCATCCCAACGGGATCGGAGTTTACCTTGGAAGATCGAGAGACGAGAGTTGTATAAGAGTACTTTTTGGCAGGGCTCGAATGACTTTCATACAATGGATTTGTCATGAAAGATCTTAGCCCGCTCTTTTGAAATTTTAGGGCTCTCTACGCTTCTCTTTGCATCTCTTCCAATTCATTCAATTCTAGCTTCCTTTGCACTCCAACCATCCTCAAATTGAAATTCAAAGTCTTAATGGCCCAATAGGCCTTCTGTTTCATCTCAACTGGAAAATGGCAAGCCTTTCCATATACAATCTAGTAGGGAGACATGCCTAAGACAGTCTTGTAGGCGGTACGGTAAGCCTATAGGGCATCGGTCAGTCTATTTGACCAATATTTCCTATTTGGATTTACCGTCTTTTCTAAAATATTTTTGATCTCTCTATTAGCTAACTCGACTTGGTCATTGGTTTGTGGGTGGTATGTGGTGGACACCTTATATGTGATGACATATTTAAACATTAAAGATGCAAATGACCTATTGCAGAAATGTGATCCATCATTACTTATCATTGCACTCAGCATCCCAACCTCGAAAAAATGTTCTCCTTGAGAAACTTGACTACAACCCAGTGGTCATTAGTCTTGGTTGGGATAGCCTCCACCCATTTGAACACGTAGTCCACTGCTAGTAGAATGTATAGATAGTCATACAACATAAGGAAGGGACCCATGAAGTCGATACCCCAACAATCAAATATTTCGATAACAAGCACAGGGGAAAAGGGCATTATGTTCCTTTGGGTCATGCTACCTAAACATTGGCATGTATCACATGCTTTACAAAATGAAATATAAACCTTTATAAGAGAGGGCCAATAAAAACCTGACTGAAGAATTTTTACCGAGGTCTTTTTTGCTGAGAAATGGCCACCGCATGCTTGTGAATGACATAATGCAAGGACATCCCACTGTTCATTCTCTGGTACGCATCTCTACATGACTTGGTCGGGGCAGTATTTGAACATGTATTGGTTATCGAAGTAGAAGTACTTCACCTCTGCCATAAATCTTCTTCGATCCTCTGGGCTCTAATGCGATGGTATTTTTCCTGTTGCAACATAGTTACATATGTCAGCATACCAAGGACAAATAGAATGAATTGAGAATAAATGTTCATCAGGGAAGGAATCAGGGATAGGAATGTTCTCATCGGTCTCTTGCACCACTAGTCAAGATAAATGGTCCACCACCACATTCTCCACTCCATTCTTGTTTTTGATCGTAAGATTGAACTCTTGGAGTAGGAGGATCCACCTGATAAGTCTTGGTTTGGCATCCTACTTAGACAACAAATACTTCAAAGCAGAGTGATTAGTATAGACTATTATCGGTGAACCAATAATGTAAGAACGGAATTTATCTATTGCAAATGTTACCACTAGCAGCTCCTTTTATGTGGTGGTGTAATTCATTTGGGCTTTATTGAGCATTTTGCTAGTGTAGTAAATTACATAAAGTCTATTTTCCTCCCTCTGACCGAGCAATGCGCCAACAACATAATCACCCGCGTTGCACATAAGCTCAAAAGGTAAATCCCACTTGGATGGTCCCATAATCGAAGGTGTGACAAGCATACTTTTGAGTTTTTTAAAAGCTACCTCACAATCATCCGACCACTCGAATAGGACATCCTTAGACAATAAGTTGGTCAGGGGTCGGACCAATGCACTAAAATGTTTTATGAAGCGATGGTAAAAACCAGCATGACCTAGAAACAACCTGATATCCTTGACAACTCTTGGCGTAGGGAGGTTGGAGATGGCCTCCTCCTTTGATTTGTCAACTTTGATACCCTTTGCCGAAACTATATAGCTGAGAACAATTCCCTTCGTCACCATGAAGTGACACTTCTCCTAATTGAGGACTAAGTTCTTTTCCTAGCATCTCTCTAAATTTTCAGACATCCTTCAAATGAATCCCCAAACACTGAAAATTCATCCATAAAAACCTCTACTATCTTCTCCACCATGTCACTGAAGATCCCCATTATGCAACGTTGAAAGGTCCCCGGGGCATTACATAGCCCAAAAGGCAANTTCTTTTCCTAGCATCTCTCTAGAACTTTCTCTAAATTTTCAGACATCCTTCAAATGAATCCCCAAACACTGAAAATTCATCCATAAAAACCTCTACTATCTTCTCCACCATGTCACTGAAGATCCCCATTATGCAACGTTGAAAGGTCCCCGGGGCATTACATAGCCCAAAAGGCAAGCAATGGTAAACAAAAGTACCATAGGGATAAGTGAAGGTGGTCTTCTCTTGATCTTCCAATGCAATCTCGATTTGATTATAGCCGAAATATCCATCTAAAAAGCAATAGAATAGATGCCCTTCTAATCATTCCAATACTTGGTCAAGAAATGGCAACGGAAAGTGGTCTTTTCTTGTGCATGCATTGAGCTTGTGGTAGTTAATGCACACTCTCCATTTGGTGATTACCCTTATTGAAATAAGCTCATTATCATCGTTTGCCACCATGGTGACTCCCGACTTCTTGGGGACTATTTACGTGGGGCTAACCCACTTACTATCAGCAATTGGAAAGATGATGCCCATGTCAAGTAGCTTTAAGACCTTGTCTCTCACCACATCCTTCATGATTGGGTTCAACCTTTTTTGTGATTTTTGAGATGGCATGAAGTCATCCTCAAGATAGATGCAGTGAGTACAAATGAGGGGGCTTATCCCCTTTATGTCGGCAATTTTCCAACCAATCGCCTCCTTATGTCTCCTTAACAATTACAAGAGATCTTCTTCTTGCTTTGGATCCAAGGTTGAGCTAATCACCACTGGAAAAGTTTCTTCCTCTCCAAGATATGCATACTTCAAGTGGGATGGTAGTGTCTTCAATTCCAACACGGGTTTTTGTACATCTGATGGAAAGATTTTCTTTTCTTGATGTGTAAGTTTCTCAAATGTAGGAGTCCATCTTTCCACCACTTTCAAATTCTCCAACTCATCTTGCTCATCAACCTCTTATATATCAACAATTCCCTCTTCTTCCAATTGAAGGTTCTCATTTGCTCCAAGTGCTCCTCTACCAAGGTGTCAATCCGGTTAATCTCATGTGCCTCCTCGTCATCCCCCGATTGCTTGGACAAATTGAACACATTGAGATCCATTGTCATGTTCCCAAATGCTAGGACAATAAAATCTACCAAGTATTACAGGAATTTGAGAGTTAAGATTTGCAATCGGATGAGTGTCAAGTACAATAAAATCAACAGGAAAGCAAAATTTATCGACTTGCACTAAAACATCCTCAACTACTCCCCTTGGTGTCCGGACACTACGGTCCGCCAGTTGAAGTGTGATTGTAGTAGGCTTCAATTCATCGAGTTGAAGTTGTTGGTACGCCGAGTATGGAAGGAGGTTTGCACTAGCTCCCAAATCAAGGAGTGCTTGCTCCACCCAGTAATTCCCAATTGTTATGGCAATGGTGGGACAACCGGGGTCTTTAAACTTTGGAGGGGTGTTTGTCCTCAAAATTGAACTCACTTGCTCCATGAGGAATGCTTTCTTGTAAACATTGAGCCTCCTCTTCATAGTGCATAAGTCCTTTAAGATCTTTGCAAAAGATGGAATTTGCTTTATCGCGTTAAGGAGTGGAATGTTTATTTTCACCTGCTTAAATATTTCAATGATATCAGAATAATTAGCCCCCTTGACGAGTGGCTTCAAGTGATTGGGAAAAGGAGCAGGCATGGGAGAAACAAGTACACTTTCATCAACAAATTTTTTATTCTCAACTACCTCACTTTCTCTCTTCTCACTCACTCCACCATCGATGGTGTCACCCATGGTCTCTTTTAATTTGGGCAATGTTGCCTTGGGTGAGACTTTTGACACAATGGTCTTATCAATTTGTTTGCCACTACGGAGGGTGGTAATCACCTTGAGTTGCTCACAACTCTCTCTTAAGGGCTTCGATGACTCAATGACATGTTGACCTCTAGGTTTCTCTTGGGGTTGAGCGGGGAATTTTCCTTTCCCTTGTTGTGATGTGATTTGTGCATAAAGTTAACAAATTTTACTATGCCATTTTGGACTAATTATGCTTTGATGGAGTTCAAGTAATGACATTTCAGGTCCTAAAGTGAACAAAGGCCCAAGAACAACAAAAATCATACTTGAATGTAACACCAGCACAAAAGGGAACAAAAATGTAGAAGGTTAGAACAAAGTAAGGACATTCGAACGTCAACCTAAGTTCGAATGTCATTTGAAACCCTGCCAAGACCAGCTGCTGAGACATGGTGTGTTGCAGCCAACAAAAAGAGAAGAACCAGAAGTACTAGAGTACAACGTTCGAATGTCACTCCACGTTCGAACGTTGTCTTGAGTGACTAAGGAGTTGCTGAGTGTACAGTCAATGATGTTCAGNAGTGTGTTGCAGCCAACAAAAAGAGAAGAACCAGAAGTACTAGAGTACAACGTTTGAATGTCACTCCACGTTCGAACGTTGTCTTGAGTGACTAAGGAGTTGCTGAGTGTACAGTCAATGATGTTCAGGGCGTACGGAAGTGACCAAGTCAGTGACCATAGGCCACTTGATTGGAAGAAATCAAACATCATCTCATGTTCGAACGCCCTCAAAGCAAAGGCAGACTTGATATTCGAATGCCAGATCACGTTCGAACGGCCTCCTGCAGACTGCCTGTAGAATAGTTGATTCCCATGGGCGGCAAACATTATTCACTCATCCTCACCTATCTCTTACCCTCCCTTCCTTGCCTATAAATACTCCCTTGTTGGGAGCTTAAAAAGGCATTCTTCCTCTTGTAGAGAAAGGAGGGAGCAATCTATATTCTTGTAAAGTAAAAGTGTTTTAGTAATCTAGTTCTTGAATGTTTCATGTTTATGCTTTCATTTTCCATTTATATCAACCATGATGGAGGCTTAGACTCCCCTTGTAGTTGAAGTCTTTCGTTTACTTATGCTAAGTCTTTACATTCATGTTGTGACAACCATGATGGAGGGTTAGATTCCTCTTGTAGTTGTACTTACTTTTATTTACAAAATATCAAGAGAGGTAGTTCATCTTTTGGTTGTGGTGAAAACCCTCCAAAAGTAACTAGCTTTCTTCTACTTTTATTGTTCACGTATTTCACTTCCATTGCTTGAGCATCCTTCTTTAGTAGAAGAGTGAAACTCTTCCACTTTTCTAGAGCTTCACCAAAGCCGTGAAGGGTGGAAAATGATTCACTTATTCTTCATTGAAGAAAAGCTCTTTGTTTAGTTTGCTTTACTTAGTAGTGTCTCTACTTAGAGGGATGAGTAGCACTCACCTTTCTAGCTTTGCCAAGGCCAATAAAAGTGAGTAGTTCCTCATTCACTCTTTAGTAAGAGGAGATGAGCATGTAAAGATCATCCGAAAGTTATGTTTGTGCAACTTTGTGCTTTAATTGTTTATACTCCACCCGTTCATTAGGTGACTGAATGTACCTAGCAAAGATCGAGGTCCTTTGTATAACCAGGGCTCCATCGATGATACGGATGACTCCTGCATAGAATGATCCGCTGGTTCAATGCAAGTATCCCCGCTAGATCTTCATGACAACCTTTTAATCTCCACTATCATTGCGCTTTATTTAGAAAATGGATCATTAATGCCATGGTTGGATGCCTTATAGAAACACCTGCATGTTTGTAGACGAGTTAAGTCTTGGCACAGACAATTTTTGTAAACTTCTAGAAAGGCATCGGAATCATGTTCTTAATTCTCATAGTCTATCTTTATCTTCTGATTAACTTGTTGTTGACACGGGAGTTAATTGAGTTATAAAACACAAACATAATAAAATGGATACTCTATTACATGTCATGATCCTCGAGCTAAAGGGTGGCTGTTACATTTTGAGAATCTTACATTTTGTCTAGAAAACTCTTGAAAAGAATCTTCTATTCTAATCAAGAAAACCCCACCACTCCAAACACTCAAAATTTCCAAAGTTACTTGGTCTCTATTACTGCTTACTTCAAAACGCCAATCATAGTTCCTGTGGATTCGACTCCGGACTTCACCGATTATTACTACAGCTTGACCGCCTGCACTTGGGTGTACACATTTCGAATCAAGACAAGTTTTTGGCACCGTTGCCGGGGAACCATAAAAGGTGTTTTACAGTAAAAGGTAAAAAGACCTTATTTTTGTGTATAACTTTGCTTTACTATATATAAAGTTGTGTTAATTACTTTTATGCCTGAAAACGTCCCTCACTATCAAAATTTGCCACCTGAATCTTCTAGATCTATGAATCAATCTAAACCACTTTCACCTAGATCAGTAGCAGACTCTTGTGAAAGTAAAATGACAAATGATGAGAGACAAGAGGAAATTCTTGTAAGGGAAGGGGAAGTACCTAACATTCGAACACTGAGGGATTACTTGAATCCCACAAGGAATAGTGTCCCCTCTTATTTTATTTTTCCTGAAGATGCACCCCCCTTTATTGTAAAGACGGGGACAGTTCAACTACTCCCTCAGTTTCATGGACTCAAAACAGAAAACCCATATATGCATATAAAAGATTTTGAGGAAGTATGTGGAACTTTTCAAGACAATTCTGAACTCGCCAAGATGAAACTTTTCCCTTTTTTTCCTAAGGGATAAAGCTAAACAATGTCTAAATTCTTTAAAAGCTCTTTCAATACCTGACTGGCGGGCATTACAAAATGAATTTTTCAGAAAGTTTTTTTCTGTACACCGCACTAATGTATTGAAATGGCAAATCATGAATTTTTTGGTCAAAGAAGGAGAAACCTTTTACCAAAGTTGGGAGAGATTCAAGGATCTACTTCAGTCTTGCCCACACCATGCTTTTGAGAATTTGACCTTGGTAGGATTTTTCTATGACTCCCTACCTAGTAGTCTACGCCAATTTGTCAAAATGAGGGCTTAAGGAGAGTTTATGGGAAAAATTCCGGAGGAGACATTCAATTTCCTTGATACCATATCTGATAGTTCTTAGATGTGGGACTCCGCCTCCCCCACAACTATTAAAGCCAAACCATCTACTTCCCAAGGGGGTAAGTATGTCTTGCAAGATGATGATGACCTTAGAGAAAAAATGTCCACCCTATCTCGAAAGCTTAAAGCTTTAGAGATAAAAAAAGTTCATCAAGTTAATGTTAGCTCTCCCACAGAACAAGTGTGTGGAATTTGTGCTAACATGACACCCTATTGGGGAGTGTCCTACAATTCCAACATTTAAAGAGGTTCTGTTGGAATAAACAAATGTGTCTCTAATTTCAACAAGACTTACTCCAACCCATACTCTGAAACATACAATCCAGGGTGACGAAACCACCCAAACTTCAGTTAGAGGAACACACAACCAACTCTAATGAACCAACAAGGTTTACACCCACCACCTCAAGGACCTCCTGCATACCAACCATACCAACCACCACAAAAGAGGAACCTTGAAGACACACCAAACCAGTTCATGCAAAGCCAAAAGAACTACAAGCATAGTTCCACTCAGGCTTTCACTGAGTTCAAAATACAGACCACTCAATNCAAACCAGTTCATGCAAAGCCAAAAGGACTACAAGCATAGTTCCACTCAGGCTTTCACTGAGTTCAAAATACAGACCACTCAATCTTTCGAGGATCTTAAAAGTCACATCCAAAAGTTGGCCTAATCCATGACCACACATGAGAAGGGCAAGTTTCCTGCCCAACCAAAACCACCACAAGGCCAATTTCAGGTGGAAAATCCTTCAATCGTGGGAAATCCTTCAACTATGAAAAATCCACAAGGTCAAGCGCAAGTGGTCACTACATTAAGAAGTGACAAGGTGATTGACAAGACCATTCGAGATAAGCTACTTCCGAAGCCAAAATCCATCCCAGTCAACTCACCAATCGAGCCTAAATCAAATGAACCTGAACTTGTGAGAGAAGAGGAACCCGAGCCCATGATTGAACAAGAACTAGAACCATCAGAGGAAGAAGAACCCTCGTGTTCTATTCCTACTCCTTTTCCTCATAGACTCAAAACTGCACAGAAGTTGAATAATCAGCTAGAAATTTACGAGCTCTTCAAGCAAGTAAAAATCAACATCCCACTTCTGGATGCAATCAAACAGGTTCCATCTTATGCTAAGTTTTTGAAAGACTTGTGTACAGTCAAGAGAAGCCAAAATGTTCAAAAAAGAGCCTTCTTGACAGAACATGCCAGTGCTTTGCTTCAACACAAAACTCCTCCAAAATACAAAGATTCAGGGTGTCCAACTGTGTCGTGTGTCATTGAAAATTTTAGAATCGAACAAGAATGTTAGACCTTGGAGCAAGTGTCAATTTGCTCCCATTCTCTACCAACAGTTAGGTCTGGGGGAACTCAAACCCATAAGTGTCACACTTCAGTTGACAGATAGTTCTATCAAAATTCCTAGGGGTATTGTTGAAGATGTACTTGTTCAAGTGGACAACTTTGTATTTCATGTTGACTTCATCATCTTAGATACTCAGCCAGCACAATATTCAGAGAATCCAATTCTTTTTATTTTTGGTCGACCCTTCCTAGCAACTTCAAATGCACTAATCAATTATAGGATTGGGGTTATGAAATTAACCTTTGGAAATATGACACTTGAGCTGAATATTTTCAATGTTGCCAAACATCCAGGAGAGGACAGAGAAGAAAGAGAAATAAATTTCATTGAGTCTTTTGTCCAGGACCATCTCAACAACACATTCTGTGAAAATTTTACTGAACTTTCTTTGTTAGAATCCATCACATCTGAAACCATGGATGATGATCCAAAGAATTTCCCAATTCATGTTGTTAATACATGGGCCCCCAAATTCAAGGAACTTTCACCAAGTGGCACAAAGTCATCCTCATCAAGTGACAAGTCACCGAAGCCTGAATTGAAACCTCTCCCATTTGACCTTAAATATGCATTCCTAGGAAAGAACGAGTCATTCTTAGTGGTAATTTTGTCTAAGCTCACATAATTGCAAGAGTCAAAACTGATTAAAGTTTTTAAAAGTCACAAAAGCACCATTGGATGGACCATCGCTGACTTGAAAGGTATAAGCCCGTTAATCTGCAATCATGCTATATACCTTGAAGAGGACTCAAAATCCTCTCGTCAAATGTAGCGACGACTGAACGCTCACATGAAGGAAGTAATAAAGGCAGAGGTGTTAAAGCTATTAGATGTCGGGATAATCTTCCCCATCTCTGATAGCAAATGGGTTAGTCCAATCCAAGTTGTGCCTAAAAAGTCTGGAGTTATAGTGGTTAAAAATGATGCAAATGAACTGGTACCAACTAGAGTCATTACAGGATGACAAATATGTATTAATTACCAAAAACTCAATTTGGTGACTAGAAAAGACCACTTCCCTTTCCCCTTTCTTGACCAAGTTCTGGAGAGAATTGCAGGCTATGAATTTTACTGTTTCCTGGATGGGTATTCCAGATACAATCAAATTGAGATAACACTCAATGATCAAGAGAAAACCACATTCACATGCCCTTTTGCCACTTTTGCATTCAAAAGGATGCCATTCGGGCTTTGTAATGCTCCTGCAACATTCCAAAGATGCATGTTGAGTTTGTTCAGTGACATGGTTAAGAAAATTTTGGAAATGTTCATGGATGACTTCTCTGTGTATGGTGACTCATTTGATTTGTGTCTGGCCAACCTAGAAAAAGTATTGGTAAGATGTCAAGAAACAAATCTGGTGCTCAATTGGGAGAAATGTCATTTCATGGTAACACAAGGCATTGTCTTAGGACACATTGTGTCGTCTAAGAGCATGAAAGTTGACAAGGCCAAAATAGATCTGATTGAAAATTTGCCTGCTCCTAAGACTGTAAAAGATGTCTGATCATTTCTAGGACATGCAGGGTTTTACAGGAGATTCATAAAAGATTTCAGTACCATAGCTAAACCTATGTGTCATCTCCTAAGTCAGGATGTAATCTTTGATTGGAGTGAAGTGTGCCAAAAAAATTTTGACAAGCTTAAAGGCATGCTAATTTTTGCCCCAATAATGCAACCCCCTGACTGGACTTTACCCTTTTGAGCTAATGTGTGATGCAAGTGACTATGTTGGAGGTGATGTGTTGGGTCAACGAAAAGATAAGAAACCACTTGTGATTTACTATGCAAGTAAAACTTTGAATGATGCTCAAATGAACTATTCGACAACTAAAAAAGAATTACTTGCCGTAGTCTTTGCTTTGAAAAAATTTCGTTCTTATCTTGTTGGTTCTTCTGTTACTGTGTGCACTAGCCATGCAACATTAAAATTTTTGCTCACAAAGAAGATGCTAAACCTAGGCTCTTGTGATGGATACTCTTACTTTAAGAGTTTGACTTGCTCATTAAGGACAAAAAGGGTGTTGAGAATGTGGTAGCAGACCATCTTTCCAGGTTAACTTACGAATTTCATGAGGATGGAATGCCAATCAATGAAAAATTTTCTAATAAACAACTGTTCATAATTGATGAGACCCCATAGTACGCTAATATTGTTAATTTTCTTGCTACTGGAACACTCGATCCGTCCTTTTTCCCCACAGACAAAATTTTTTTTTTGAGAGAGGTTCGCAATTTCTTTTGGGAAGATCCGTACGTATTTAAATACTGTAAGGATCAAATCATAAGACGTTGCATCCCCACTCAAGAAAGCAAACAGGTAATAGCATTTTGTCATTCCAAAGCATGTGGTGACCATTTTTCATCTAGAAAAACCGCTACGAAAATCTTGCAGTGCAAATTTTACTGGCCCACACTTTTCAAAGATGTCCATGTTTTTTGTTCAACTTGCGATAGATGTCAAAGGTTGGAAAATATTTCAAGGAGAAACATGATGCCTCTAAACCCCATTCTAATAATTGAAGTTTTTGACTGTTGGGGCATTGATTTTATGGGACCATTTCCCCCCTCCTTTGGCTATCTATACATTTTGGTAGCCGTAGACTATGTATCCAAATGGGTTAAAGCAAATTCCATGTCGGAATAATGATCATCAAATGGTGATCAAGTTTTTAAAAGAAAATTTTTTTATCCCTATTTGGAATCCCAAAATCCATCATAAGTGACGGAGGTGCTCATTTTTGTAATTGACCTTTCTGCAATCTGATGAAAAAAATACTTGATTTTTCAAAAAATTGCAACTCCATGCCATCCACAAACTAGTGGACAGGCTGAATTAGCTAATCGGGAGATCAAATTAATTTTAGAAAAAATGGTAAATCCAGACCGCAAAGATTGGTCGTCAAGACTAACTGATGCACTCTGGGCGTATCGTATTGTTTTTAAAACAGTTTTGGGCTTGTCTCCTTACCGATTAGTCTATGAAAAGCCTTGTCACCTACCTATGGAATTGGAACATAGGGCATATTGGGCTATTAAGGCAATGAACTTTGATATGGACAAAGCTGGACTAGCAAGAAAACTTAAGATTAATGAATTGGAGGAATTAAGAAACGAAGCATATGAAAATGCTAAGATTGCAAATTCTAGGATGAAAAGTTTTCATGAAAAGAACATAGTGCGAAAGTCTTTTGAACCTGATAAAAAAGTTTTACTTTTCAATTCAAGACTCTGCCTTTTTCTTGGAAAGTTGAAATAAAGATGGACTGGACCTTACATTGTCAAAAAAATGTTTGAACATGGGGTAGTGGAAGTGGAGAACCCATCAAACGGTAATATCTTTACAGTCAATGCTCAGAGATTGAAACTCTTTGTGGAGGAATTTGTCAAAAATGTGGAGACCATTCTTTTAATAGATCCAGAACAGCGCTCCGAGAAAAGCGCCTGCTGACACAAAAAAGGGTCGGGTCAGGGAGAACCCGGTCCAACCAAAACCACACCACCGCCTTTATAAGGCCCCACCTCATTTTCCTTCCTTTCCACGCACCTCAATCCCTTTCCCCTTTCCTTTTTTTTCTTTCTTCTTCTCCACTATTATGATATTTTGGAATCACGACCCATCTCCCAACAACACCATGACCATCCTACCAGAAGATTCCATCCTTTGTCTCATAATCTGCGTGTGTTTACTTTATTTGTATATGGCTATGCTTCTTCTGTCTGCACTCAGAATCAAGGGTTATCACCCTAACCCAGATCCGTAACGAGATGGTTGATTTGTGTATTTTACTTGTAGGTTTCGGCTAATGAACCAGATCTCTACCATTCAGAACTCACCTGATCGGTAAATTCAAAACATTGGAGACAATATTCAGTTTAGGTTGGGGGAGAGAACTACAGTTTATATGAGCCTAATCCTGTTAGAAAATTTTTAAATTTCTGTTGTTGCTGTTCTTGACCAGATTGTGTACCGTAGTTTGATTACCATGTTTTATATTTTGATGATTATGTTTGTGGGTCATCTCTGATTGTCTTTGTGACTGGCAGATGTTAAAGAACTAGATAGTGAGTCTTAATAGTATAAAAAATATGGATGTTAAACTTTTTTGGTTTAGTTTAGGAGTTCTATGCACATTTTCTTCTGATGTGCACACTGTGATCATGAGACAAGCAAGATTGGTAAGAAAGAATGAGATCTGAGAACAACAAGCAAAACCCCTGTGCGACCGAAGCACCTATGCCAAATGCCGTCATGCCAAAAGACTGGTGCCTGTAAACAGTGTGGTAGATACTTTCACGAGAAGAGCTATAATCAGTGTTCCAAACCAATTTTTGATCAACCGCTTGATCGATTTAGACTAGATAGTGAATGGCCAGAGTAAGGATTATCCTGACACGCCATCCTATTTTGGTACATTGCTTAACCGGTTTGTGAGACAGGAAATTGGGAGAGTTATTGGCTGTTCAAATGGCACAAGGACAGATGAAGACTCAAATTAGAATAGTTGGGGTGAGAGCCAAGGGTCCGAATTTCTGTAGTTGAAAAAAAAAAAATTTCTTTTGTTTTGTACAAACTCTTTTGACTAAAATGAAAACATGAGACGAGTAAGGAATGTCCCAAAATACCAACCTGGAGCGTAGGTAGGGATCTGTCCTGAGACACCATAAATTTTTGGTTCAAATTTGAATATTTTGCTCTCTTTTGTTTTGATAAAATAGTGCAGAAAAATTTTAAAAATGTTTTGAGATTTGATTCTACGTTCGAACGCCAAGTGACGTTTGGACGTAGCCTGCTTACAGTACTCAGCCTCTGATGAAGTCTCTGATGGAAACAAAAGTACTGGGAGCTCATATTGTTTGAATGCCAATAGCCCGTTCGAACGAGAATAACGTTTGAACAACAATAACACATTTGAACGACAGAAACTTACAATACTTTGGTCTCTGACAAAACTCAAAAGTATTGGGAGTTCACAACATTCGAACGTAATTAACGTTTGAACAATATTTTAAAATCCTTCATATAACGTTCGAACGTAATTAACGTTTGAGCGTTCTTCCTCAGACTATAAATACCTGGGTCGTCTTCCTCAGTTCAAAATTTCAAAAAAAACTCGAAAACCCTCTAAAACCTAGGATCCCCTTTCACTCCCCAGCCCTCAATACTCCACTCATTCCTCATTTCCACCACAAATCAGCCNCGAAAACCCTCTAAAACCTAGGATCCCCTTTCACTCCCCAGCTCTCAATACTCCACTCATTCCTCATTTCCACCACAAATCAGCCACCCAAAAGCTTTTTCACATCAAAAATCCCCAATTTTCATCGGATAACCAACATTTTTCACCACCTCTTAAGCTCAAAATTGAGAACAGCACAATGCCTAGGGTTAAGCTCCCTCCCAGGCGCACTCCACCATTAAATCAAGAACCAAAATTCATAGAAGAAGTCATTCAAGAAGGAGAAGGAAGAGATACAATTACACCAGATTTCCCAGTACCCTTAAGGCTGAGAGGTATGAAAACTTCTTTCAAAATCATGCTGTAGTTTGTGAGCGAGTTGTAGTAATTGCGAATTTTGTTGAGTTGGGTTTGTTGGAAGAGATGGAGAGGAGGGAATGAGTGTGGCATTTGAGAAACGGCAGAGACGCCGTTGTTGACTTGGTAAGGGAGTTCTACTCCAACGCCGAGATCATTAACGGTGCAATTCAAACATATGTTTGAGGCACCCACATCAATGTGGATGAGGCATGTCTTTTGGAAGTAAGAAAAGACATGCCTCATGTACAAAACCCAAAGTATCCGCCCAAGAAAAATGTGGCGTTGAATGCGGTTGGTAGAGAGTTGACAGGGCAGGCTGATTTTTCATGGGGAGGGAGAAAATTTTTGAAACAAGGAGAGCTTACTAACAAGTACAAGATACTTAATTTGATTGCAGTGGCGAACCTCGCGCCAATAGGAAGAAAAAAAGAGATTTTACTCGATATGGCACGATTGCTCTATGCACTAGGGCAAGGGTATAGCATCGACCTCCCCTCGATGGTTTTGAATGAGATGAAGAAGGGGTGCGACGCAAAGAGGAGTGCACTCCCATTTGGCACACTTGTGACGGAAATTTGCACCAACAATGGAGTGAGGGTGAGGCCAGAAATGAACATCCAAAAGCCAATGGGACCACTGAACAAAGGGTCTTCCAAAAGAAGTTTAGGACATAGTGGTGGCTCAGTGGCTAGGCAAGAAGTGCCTCCTCCTCAAGGAATCAATGAGGTGCAGGAAGAGTTGGACACCGAAGAAGAAAGAGAGATGGAGACAGAGAGAGAGTAGCCAGATCAAGCACGTCCCAGCATGACCACCCGACGATCTCTACGGGACATCATGCTTAGCATTGAAGCTAGGCAGGATGAGATCCTGAGACTTTTGAGGGGTGGAGCTGGTGGTGTGAGTGGAACTGGTGGTGCGAGTGGAACTGGAGGGGAGGATTGATCATTTCTGTTCTTGAGGAGTAGTTGATTTTTGTTCTGAATTGTTTGTTGTTTGTTGATTCTTCTTTGAATAGTCTTTAGGAGATTTCTGTACCGTTGTGAAGGAGTTTCTTCTTGATAATTCTTGTGGTAGTTTTGTGCTTATTGTGGACACTTGTATATGACTGTGGATAGTTGAAGTTATGTTTTGAATGGATGAATTGCATCATTGACATTATTGTAAACAAGTATCCTTTATGCAATGAATGATTTAGTTTATCACTTTTATTTGTTTAAAATGCGTGTATAGGGTTAGCACTCTAATTCTTGTTAATAACAAAACACATGTGGATGTTAAGATTACTTGTGAAAATGACTAAGCACATGATCGGTTTGACACCTCAACTTAACACCCACGACATAAAACCTCAATTTTTTTGGAACATCGAAGCTATCTTTATGCTTAAATTGTCAAATTTACATAACTATTTGTTATTCTTAAAGTACAAGGTCATCATACTCGAAAACGGAATCATTATATAACCAACATTCCTTGAAACACCCAACATAACCAGTGGAGATGACAAAGAAAACCATGGTGAGTCTTGAGCTTTATAGTGCTTTTTGAGAGGATATCAACAACTACTCAAAGTAAGCTCTTTCATTTCTGATCTCTTTCAATAATCTCATTAAACTTGCTTTGATTGATGCACAGTGATCTATTTTTCATAACCCACAGGGAACTTTTGCATACATACATATGCACATACTTGAGAAAGGATCTTAGGCCATCTTTGGATCGACTTTGAGCCTTGGCTAATTCTTTTACAAAAGTATATCCCTAGTCAGCCATGCTTGAGCCTCAAATGAATGAATTCTTTTTCGCCCGTGTAATGACCAAAGCCACAAAAGCACACATTTACCATACCTTGCTATCGAATTTCTTGCAACCTCTTGCAAATCAATAAGAAAACAGAAAGGCAAGAAAAATAGTTAATGGTGGCTACTGTTCTGTAAACCCCCACATGTCTAAACTATCAACAATCGTCCAATTAGCTTTGTTTTGTATTTAGCGTCTCCATTTACATCCTAAATCAAAATATAAGAATAATAAGTATATTTAGGCTCCAAATAAGTATAAAAGGCTAAATATTAAGAGAGAAAAAAATATGACATTTTGCATTCTCATCAATTAGCTAGCTTAGAGGAATTGAAGAAAAATGTTGATGGATATACTAGTTCTACATCATGTTGTTATAAATGATTCTAGGAGACGAATGGTAATTTGGTTTTGGTTAATGAATGATGCTAGACATGGATCTTTATACAAACCATACTATCTATATTGGAGATGGGTATGAGATAGAATTTGTGACAAAAGACACCCCCAAACTCGAGTTAGACAAGTATAGAAGAGCCAAGCAGTCCGGCAGACTACCTTTCACCAATTTGATCACAACTCTTTGTTGGAAAGTCCACATTGTGCACTGTTATTTTTGTTAAAACCCTAACTCGTAAATTTTTCCAACCATATAGGTCACACATACTAGAAATATCTGAGTCAAATCAGTTTATTCTCCGAAGTTTATCAAAAAGTCTGTACTGCGATGTTCCTTGGATAGTAAAGTGTTGTACTTTCTTCTTAGACTTTGAAGGTGTAAACCCCCACATGTTTATCTTAATATAGTAATATACTTGTTTAGTGATTCTTATATATGTAATGATGTAAGAATAAAACATATATATTTTAACCGTAAGAATAAATAATAAAGAGGAATAAAATAATAATTTTAATGTTTCGAATGTAAATTTATTTTAGTTTTGAAATAAACCATAACAATAAAAATTTTTAGGTTAAAATAACATCAAAAATGAATTCAAAACGTCGAAAAATTTTAGGGTAGTCATATGGATCAAATTGGAGATTTTTAGTGACAAAACCGTAATTTTAGAGAAAACCCAAATTTCGGCCTCTGAACAGTAATCGTTGGGACTGCTATGTTTAAAACACAGATTTCAGTCCATTTGCTTCTATTTCTTTCATTTCACTCTCACCCCAAACCTCTTAGCACCCTAGGAGAAGATAGAAGAAAGGAGGAAAGGGAGAAAGAAGGTCTCTAGAGCTTGGATTTTTGGCTTGGAACTTTGATTCAAGGTAGGGGTTTTCTTCCATTCTCTTACATTGAGGCTAGGGTTATACATATATGTTTTCTTTGACTCTACATCATATTAATATGCTATGAAATCATGGATTCTTGATGTTTTTGAAAATGTTAGCATGTTTTAAACAATGGGGTGGTTAGGTAACCATAAAAGTTCTTTTCTCATTTTCAAAATCCTAGATTTCAAGAGANAAAATGTTAGCATGTTTTAAACAATGGGATGGTTAGGTAACCATAAAAGTTCTTTTCTCATTTTCAAAATCCTAGATTTCAAGAGAAATGAGTTTTGCTCTTGATTTCTCCTTTATTCTTGATTTCAAAACTTTAGTGTTTCGTATTGAACAACACAATGGTATTTATGATGATCTCTTGTTAATTTTTCTTAAATTGTTCTATTGTGAAATAAATGTGGATTTGGATGTGAAAAATTGGGGATTTATGGAATTGAGTGTGTTTGAGAAATTGTTGGTGATTGTATCTTATAGAGGTGTTTGGATGACCATGGGTGGCAATTGATTGGGTATCATAGAGTGGGTAGGTATGTGTGGTTCTTACTCTGTGTGGGTTTGAACTTTTCCTACCATTCGTAGTGGGGTTGGTGCCTTGCGAGGACCAACCACTATTAGCTCACGGGTGTTATGTCTAAGGATTAGTATACTATGCTTAGGTCAGATTCGTTATTGCCGGTGCATTGGTATGGGACAATGCATCGGTAGGCACCCTTCCCGAAATTGATATCCTTGCGAGGAATTGTGTGTGTATGGGTCAGGATATTTTCTATGTGTTTATTCATGCGATTATCTTACATCAGACTTGAGATACATTGTGGTTATTGTTTATTGCGTTATCTTTTGGATATGATTATCTTGAAAATTATTGTGGGAATAATTACTCTTTGGAATGGTTATTTATGGTGGGATTGGTTTTACTTTTGTACTTAATTATTGTTAATGTATAAACTTGAGATCTTTGAAAATGTCATGTTTTCTTTCAAAATTTACGTATGATATTTGTGAAATGAGACTGACCATTTTCTATGTTTTCCAAACCTTGTTAGAGTTTGAGAGGATTTTCCTACGGTGCTTAGTGCTCACCCCCTACCATTAATTTTTTTTTTAGATTTAATACAAGAGGAAGATCTCGGCGTTGATGAGCTAGGAAATTTGGAGGTTCCACTAGAGGGGAACCTAGATCCCGAGGTGGACATCTAGGGCTATAGTTTATTTTTGTGCTAGACTAAGGAATTTATTTACAATCATGTATAATCTAGTATTTTGTTTATTCCGCTGCTAAGTTTGAGTGTATTTCTTTTGGAATGTAAGTGTCATAGCTTGGCCAACTCTTTTGGGATGATATGGTGGATATTACATGTGGTCAATGAAATTTTATTATTTGATGGATAAATGGACCCAATGTGGTTAATATTTATTCATATATGGACTCGGTGTGGTCAGTTTAGTATAATTGCACAGGTTGTGTTTTGGGTAGAGCTTCCCGTACAAAGGAGACTTTGCCCGAATTTTGTTAAATTAAGGACCCCCGATTTTTGGGGTGTTACATATTTGGTATCAAAGCTTGTCTTACATGGGAGTTGTAGGTTATGGATCACCACTAGAGATATAGGATTAGGGTGGAGGAAATTGTTGGTCTAGTTTTATATGAACCATATGCATTAGATTAAAATAATACTTAGGATATCTGGTACATCAATGAAAACTAAATTGTTAATTGATGTGCAGGATGGAAGACAGAAATGTACGCGGACATGGACGTGGGCGTGGTCGTGGAGGCCAAGCACAACCACCGCCACCACCTCCCGATGCCATGCAAGGCATATGTCAATGCTTGAGGGAGCTCACCACTTTGGTGCAAAGCCAGAATGGAAACAACAACAACCACAACCACAATGGTGGAGCGCATCCTCTAGCGCAAGTATCGAGCAATGAAAACGGAATCGAAGGATGGTAGTTCTTCGAGAATTTTTGAGGCAACATCCACCTACATTTTAGGGGAGCTCTCAACCCTTAGAAGCGGATAAGTGGATTCGTTGTATAAGGAAGATTTGTGATGGCATGGGAGTTTCCGAGGACTTGAGGGTTGGCTTGGCTACTTACTTGTTTGAGGGGGAGGCCGACAATTGGTGGGATTCAATAAAGAGACGGAGGAACCCCGATGCTCTTGCTTGGAATGAGTTTGACCAAATCTTCCAAGACAAATATTTTCCCGAGTTGGTTAGAGATAAGATGAGTGTTGATTTTCTCGCTCTTCAACAGGGTAGCTTGACTGTGATGGAGTATGAGAGGAAGTTTGACGAGTTATCCAGATATGCCACAGAGTTCATCTCCACAGAGGCCAGGAGGGCCAAGCGTTTCGAGCAGGGTTTGAGGCCGGTAATTAGAGAGAAGCTTGTGGCTCTTAGGATTTGTGACTATGGGGATATGGTTGATAAAGCTGCACTGGTAGAGAGGGATATGGAGGACAGTTAGAGGAGGTAGACTGCCATGAGGGGAGGTCCGATTCAGGCGGGTGCTAGTAGCAGTGGAGCGTAGAGAGTGGCACCCTACCGTCGCCCAGATCATGCAGGGGGACAGAGACCTCAGATAGCTTGAGGAGCAGGAGGTGTACCGGAGAGGATAGCTCAGACCCCCGTCAGTGTTTCGCATGTGGAGGAGTGGGGCACTTTAGACACAATTGCTCATCGCTTCCATCGAGGGACAACCAAGCGACAGGACAAGTGGTTGCAAACAAGCCACTATAGCAGTAGAGGCCGTTGGGAGCTCTAGCCCCAGGTGGCATCACTCAGGGGAGAGTATTTGCCTTGACCCAAGCGGAGGAAGATGCCTCCAATGTCGTTGTGGAAGGTATCGTTCTTCTCTTCAATTCTTGGGCCCAAATTTTATTTAATCCCGGTGTGACTCATTCTTTTATACGTACTGCGTATGCTATTAATTTGGGATTGGGTTTTGAGAAGCTAGAACATGCATTAAATGTTGACTTGCCTACGGGAGAATAGTTGGGTACCAGCCGGGTCTACAAGGGTTGCGTGCTTCGTATTGGGGAGCCCTGGTCCTCTTTGTGAAGAAAATGGATGAGACACTACGGTTGTGCATAGATTACCGGAGGTTGAATTGGGTTACTGTGAAGAATAAATACCCATTGCCACGAATTGATAACTTATTTGATCAGTTGAAGGGTTCGAAGTATTACTCCAAGATTGATCTTCGCATAGGGTATCATCAATTGTGGATAAAGGAGGAAGATATTCCTAAGACTGCCTTCCGTACATGGTACGGTCATTTCGAGTATACGGTGATGCTGTTCGGATTGACTAATGCCCCAGCAGCCTTCATGGATTTGATGCACAGGATATTTCGGCCATATATAGATTAGTTTGTCATTGTGTTTATTGATGACATCTTCATTTATTCACAAACCCAAGAGGAGCATGAACGTCATCTCTCGATTGTGTTACAGACATTGAGAGAACATAAATTGTATGCGAAGATGAGTAAGTGCGAGTTTGGGATGAAGGAAGTGAAATTCCTTGGTCATGTTGTGTCCGAACAAGGGGTAGCCGTTGATCCTGCAAAGATTGAGGCGGTGATGAAATGGGAACCACCGAAGAATGGGACGAAAGTACGCAGTTTTTTGGGGTTAGCCGGCTATTATCGTAGGTTTGTGGAAGGGTTCTCAAAGCTTGCAATGCCGATGACTCGCCTCACAAGGAAGGGAGAAAAATTCGTGTGGACTCAAGCGTGTGAGCTAGCCTTTCGCACCTTGAAGGAGAAGTTGACAACGGCGCCTATCCTCATTATACCTAGTAGTAGGGAAGGATACGACATCTACACCAATGCTTCACTACGAGGCTTGGGAAGTGTGCTAATGCAAGGAGGAAAGGTGGTTGCCTATGGCTCTAGGCAACTCAAGGTTCATGAACAGAACTATCCCACCCATGATTTACAGCTTGCAGCTGTGGTCTTTGCCCTTAAGTTATGGAGGTGTTATTTGTATGGAGAGAAATTTCAAGTGTTCTCTAATCATAGGAGCCTCAAGTATATCTTCACACAGAAAGACTTGAATCTTCAACAAAGAAGGTGGATTGAGTACCTAGAAGACTATGATTTCACACTCAACTACCATCTGGGGAAGGCGAATGTAGTAGCCGATGCACTTAGCAGGAAGTCTCGGGGTGAACTCAATGTTTCCATAGGTGAATGGAAGTTGAAGGATACCCTTGGAGATTATGATCTATGGGTTGGAGAAGATGGATCCCGACCATGCTTGTTCAACCTTGTGGCTCAACCTACTCTCCACATAGGGTTATGAAATTACAATGCTTGGATCCTGAATTAGCGTCGATTTGAGCTAAATTGGAGAATAGGGAAACTATGGAGGGTTGGTCTTTGAGAAACGGAGAATTGAGATATGGGGAGAAGCTATGTGTTCCCAATGATTCGTCCCTAAAGGAGGAGATACTTGAAGAGTGTTATCACTCTAAGTTTGCTATCCACCTTGGTAGCACAAAAATGTATAGAGACATGAAGCGCCAATATTGGTGGAAGGGAATGAAGAAGGATGTGGCAAGGTTCATAGCACGATGTGCGGTGTGCCAGCAGGTGAAGATCGAACATCAAAAGCCAGGAGGATTACTACAACCTTTGCCTATCCCAGAGTGGAAGTGGGATCACATCACCATGGATTTTGTGTCGGGTTTACCACGGATGTCGCGCGGGCATAATGTAGTATGGGTTATTGTGGATAGACTCACCAAGTTCGCTAATTTTTTTGGGTATGAAGACCACGGACACATTCGAGACTTTGAGTCAGCTATATATCCGTGAGATTGTGAGATTGCAAGGAGTTCCGCTTTCTATCGTGTCAGATCGTGATTCTCGGTTTGTAGTGCGGTTCTGGCAAAGTCTACAACAAGCCATGGGGACAGAGTTACATTTCAGCATAACTTTTCATTCCCAAACGGATGGCCAATCCGAGAGGGTGATACAGATTGTGGAAGACATGTTACATGCTTGCGTGTTGGACTTCAAAGGAAGCTGGAGTGATCATTTGCCATTGGTGGAGTTTGCGTATAACAACAGCTATCAGGCAAGCACTGGGATGACACCGTATGAAGCATTGTATGGAAGACCGTGTAGATCCCCGATTTGTTAGTTGAAAGCCGGCGAGAGTAGTTTGTTTGGACCGGAGATTGTTTGAGAAACTACCGAGAAAATTCAACTCATCCGAGGGAGGCTACGCACGACACAAAGTTGACAGAAAAGCTATGCGGATCAAAGATGAAGACCATTGGAATTCAAAGTGGAAGACTACGTGTTCCTCAAAGTGTCGCCCAAGAAAGGAGTATTTAGATTCGGCAAGAAGGGAAAGTTAGCACCAAGATATATCGGGCCATTTGAAGTGATCAAAGTTGTGGGCAAAGCAGCGTATCAGTTGCGGTTACCAGCTCAGTTGTCTAGGGTACATGACGTGTTCCACGTGTCGATGTTGAGAAAGTGTCAATCGGATGCAACGCCGGTCGTAGACTTGGAAGACATTGAGATTCAAGACGGAGCAACCTATGAAGAACAACCGGTGAAGATTCTTGACGTCAAAGAGAAGGTACTCCGCAACAAAGTCATCCGACTAGTAAAAGTTTTGTGGCAACACCATGGAGTGGTAGAAGCTACTTAGGAACCGGAGCTAGAAATGCGAGAAAAGTACCCGCACTTATTCGCTACTTGAGGTAAGTTTTGAGGACGAAACTTTCTTTAAGGGGGTGGATTGTAAACCCCCACATGTCTAAACTATCAACAATCGTCCAATTAGCTTCGTTCTGCATTTAACATCTCCATTTACATCCTAAATCAAAATATAAGAATATTTAGGCTCCAAATAAGTATAAAAGGCTAAATATTAAAAGAGAAAAAAATATGACATTTTGCATTCTCATTAATTAGCTAGCTTAGAAGAATTGAAGAAAAATGTTAATGGATATACTAGTTCTACATCATGTTGTTATAAATAATTCTAGGAGGTGGATGGTAATTTGGTTTTGGTGAATGAATGATGCTAGACATGGATCTTTATACAAGCCATACTATCTATATTGGAGATGGGTATGAGATAGAATTTGTGACAAAAGACACCCAAACTCGAGTTAGACAAGTATAGAAGAACCAAACAATCCGACAGACTACTTTTCACCAATTTAATCATAACTCTTTGTTGGAAAGTCCAAATTGTGCACCGTTATTTTTGTTAGAACCCTAACTCGTATATCTTTCCAACCATATAGGTCACACATACTAGAAATATCTGAGTCAAATCAATTTATTCTCCGAAGTTGATCAAAAAATTTGTACTGTGGTGTTCCTTGGATAGTAAAGTGTTGTTGTACTTTCTTCTTAGAATTTGAAGGTGTAAACCCCCACATGTTTATCTTAATATAGTAATTTACTTGTTTAGTGATTCTTATATATGTAATGATGTAAGAATAAACCATATATATTGAAACCGTAAGAATAAATACTAGGGAGTAAAATAATAAGTTTAATATTTCGAGTGTAAATTTATTTTAGTTTTGAAATAAATCATAAAAATAAATGTTTTTAGGTTAAAATAACATCAAAAATGAATCCAGAACGTCGAAAAACCTTAGGGTAGTCATATGGATCAAATTTGAGATTTTTAGGGGTAAAACCGTAATTTTAGAGAAAACCCAAATTCTAGCCTGTGAACAATAAACGTCGGGACTGCTGTGTTTAAAACACACATTTCAGTCCATTTGCTTCTGTTTCTTTCATTCCACTCTCACCCCAAACCTCTTAGCACCCTAGGAGAAGATAGAGGAAAGGAGGAAAGGGAGAAAGAAGGTCTCTAGAGCTTGAATTTTTGGCTTGGAACTTTGATTTAAGGTAGGAGTTTTCTTCCATTCTCTTACATTGAGGCTAGGGTTATACATATATATTTTCTTTGACTCTACATCATATTAATATGCTATGAAATCATGNCGAAGTTGATCAAAAAATTTGTACTGTGGTGTTCCTTGGATAGTAAAGTGTTGTTGTACTTTCTTCTTAGAATTTGAAGGTGTAAACCCCCACATGTTTATCTTAATATAGTAATTTACTTGTTTAGTGATTCTTATATATGTAATGATGTAAGAATAAACCATATATATTGAAACCGTAAGAATAAATACTAGGGAGTAAAATAATAAGTTTAATATTTCGAGTGTAAATTTATTTTATTTTTGAAATAAATCATAAAAATAAATGTTTTTAGGTTAAAATAACATCAAAAATGAATCCAGAACGTCGAAAAACCTTAGGGTAGTCATATGGATCAAATTTGAGATTTTTAGGGGTAAAACCGTAATTTTAGAGAAAACCCAAATTCTAGCCTGTGAACAATAAACGTCGGGACTGCTGTGTTTAAAACACACATTTCAGTCCATTTGCTTCTGTTTCTTTCATTCCACTCTCACCCCAAACCTCTTAGCACCCTAGGAGAAGATAGAGGAAAGGAGGAAAGGGAGAAAGAAGGTCTCTAGAGCTTGAATTTTTGGCTTGGAACTTTGATTTAAGGTAGGAGTTTTCTTCCATTCTCTTACATTGAGGCTAGGGTTATACATATATATTTTCTTTGACTCTACATCATATTAATATGCTATGAAATCATGGATTCTTGATGTTTTTGCAAATGTTAGCATGTTTTAAACAATGGAATGATTAGGTAACCATAAAAGTTATTTTCTCATATTCAAAACCCTAGATTTCAAGAGAAGTGGATTTTTCTCTTCATTTCTCCTTTACTTTTGATTTCAAAACTTTAGTGTTTCGTATTGAACAACACAATGGTATTTATGATGATCTCTTGTTAATTTTTCTTAAATTGTTCCATTGTGAAATAAATGTGGATTTGGACGTGAAAAATTAGGGATTTATGGAATTGAGTGTGTTTGAGAAATTTTTGGTGATTGTATCTCATGGAGGTGTTTGGATGGCCATAGGTNCGTGGAAAATTAGGGATTTATGGAATTGAGTGTGTTTGAGAAATTTTTGGTGATTGTATCTCATGGAGGTGTTTGGATGGCCATAGGTGGCCATTGATCGGGTATCGTAGAGTGGGTAGATGTGTGTGGTTCTTAATCTATGTGGGTTTGAACTTTTCGTACCACTCGTAGTGGGGTTGGTGCCTTGCGAGGACCAAATCACTATTAGCTCACGGGTGCTGTGTCTGAGGATTAGTATACTATGCCTGGGTTGGATTTGTTATTGCCGGTGCATTGGTATGGGACAATGCATCAGTAGGCGCTCTTCCCAAAGTTAATATCCTTGCGAGGAATTGTGTGTGTGTGGGCCAGGATATTCTCTATGTGTTTATTCATGCGATTATCTTACATTAGACTTGAGATACATTGTAGTTATTGTTTATTGCGTTATCTTTTGGATATGATTATCTTGAAAATTGTTGTGGGAATAAGTACTCTTTGGAATGGTTATTTATGGTGGGATTGGTTTTACTCTTGCACCTAATTATTGTTAATGTATAAACTTGAGATCTTTGAAAACGTCATATTTTCTTTCAAAATTTACGTATGGTATTTGTGAAATGATACCGGCCATTTTCTACATTTTCCAAATCTTGTTAGAGTTTGGGAGGATTTTCTACAGTGCTTAGTGCTCACCCCCTACCAATAATATTTTATTTTTTTTAGATTTCGTGCTAGAGGAAGATCTCGGCATTGACGAGCTAAAAAATTGGGAAGTTCCACCAGAGGGGAACCTAGATCCCGAGGTGGACATCTAGATCTATAGTTTATTTTTGTGCTAGACTAAGGAATTTATGTACAATCATGTATAGTCTACTATTTTGTTTATTGCGCTGCTAAGTTTGAGTGTATTTCTTTTGGAATGTAAGTGTCATAGCTTGGCCTACTCTTTTGGGATGATATGGTGGATATTACATGTGTTTAATAAAAATTTATTATTTGATGGGTAAATGGACCCGGTGTGGTCAATATTTATTCATATATGGATCCGGTGTGGTCAATGTAGTATATTTACACAGGTTGTGTTTTGGGTAGAGCTCCCCGTACAAAGGAGACTCTGCCCGAATTTTGTTAAATTAAGGACTCCCGATTTTTGGTGTGTTACATGTTCAAAACAAGAAAAATCAGTGGAAGCAGCCAAAAGAGAAAAGACACTATGAGACAAGGAATTGCCAAGAAAGTGAAAAATTGGACAAATGAAAGAAAGAAATCCCATTCCCAGGCAAAATATCAAGAAAGTTAGAAAGAGGTGTACAACACTGCATAAAAAGATAGCCTTTGATCACCATTTAAGTTATTTCATTAGCCACTGACCTCTGGCCCCATTACAATCTACAAAAAGCCCTAGGTGATCTCAAGTATGATGCATATGTAAATTATCTACTACAAGTGGGGTGTGTTAACTAGAATTTCTCTATTTGCATCAATATTCTTCCATGGGATTATGCCAAGGTTAAGTCTGTTTTCCTAAAAAAACTTCACTCTTTTACTAATGATGCATGAGATTTTTCGATTGGCCATCTTCTAATCACATGCCATCCATGAGAGACATGTCACTATAATCGGAATGATTTGTTTTGCTGAGAGCATTCCTAGAGAGACTTGTGTAATCAAAGCAATCCATGGATGGTGAAAAAAGGGAATGATTGTTATATACCAACTCTTGTTTCCAGTATGACCATCCTACTACTCAGACAATCTCAAATGCTAATGTGACAGGTGCTAATTTTTGCATAAAGAGAGTACCAATGGAAGATAAATGTAGGTAATAAGTCACGATTGGGGGTTGAGTGTCCCAATGATCATGATGCTAATTCATTTTTTAGTCAGTAATCTTGCACACACATTTGTTATACTGAAGTTTGTGGGTAGCCTCACTGAAAACCCTCACGAGACAACACTCGTCTATTAGGGTAAACCTAGTGGTTCAACGGCTTGTTGCATAAGCTAAATGCAATTGGATGACCAACGAAAAAGGCATTAGGAATAGATTTACCTTTAATTGTCATTGTATTACTAGAGACTAGCAATATTTAGGTTGGAGGGTGTGATTTGTGCGTAAAGTTAACAAATTTTACTATGCCTTTTTGGACTAATTGTGCTTTGATGGAGTTTAAGTAATGACATATTAGGTCCTAAAGTGAACAAAGGCCCAAGAACAAAAAAAATCACACTTGAATGTTACACCAGCACAAAAGGGAACAAAAATACAAAAGGTTGGAACAAAGAAAGGACGTTCGAACGTCAACCCACGTTCGAACGCTATCTAAAACCTTGCCAAGACCAGCTGCTGAGATATGGCGTGTTGTAGTCAACAAAAAGAAAAGAACCAGAAGTACTTGAATACAACGTTCGAACGTCACTCCATGTTCGAACATTGTCTTGAGTGACTAAGGAGTTGNCAGTCAACAAAAAGAAAAGAACCAGAAGTACTTGAGTACAACGTTCGAACGTCACTCCATGTTCGAACATTGTCTTGAGTGACTAAGGAGTTGCTGAGTGTACAATCAATGANGGATTATGCCAAGGTTAAGTCTTTTTTCCTAAAAAAACTTCACTCTTTTACTAATGATGCATGAGATTTTTCGATTGGCCATCTTCTAATCACATGCCATCCATGAGAGACATGTCACTATAATCGGAATGATTTGTTTTGCTGAGAGCATTCCTAGAGAGACTTGTGTAATCAAAGCAATCCATGGATGGTGAAAAAAGGGAATGATTGTTATATACCAACTCTTGTTTCCAGTATGACCATCCTACTACTCAGACAATCTCAAATGCTAATGTGACAGGTGCTAATTTTTGCATAAAGAGAGTACCAATGGAAGATAAATGTAGGTAATAAGTCACGATTGGGGGTTGAGTGTCCCAATGATCATGATGCTAATTCATTTTTTAGTCAGTAATCTTGCACACACATTTGTTATACTGAAGTTTGTGGGTAGCCTCACTGAAAACCCTCACGAGACAACACTCGTCTATTAGGGTAAACCTAGTGGTTCAACGGCTTGTTGCATAAGCTAAATGCAATTGGATGACCAACGAAAAAGGCATTAGGAATAGATTTACCTTTAATTGTCATTGTATTACTAGAGACTAGCAATATTTAGGTTGGAGGGTGTGATTTGTGCGTAAAGTTAACAAATTTTACTATGCCTTTTTGGACTAATTGTGCTTTGATGGAGTTTAAGTAATGACATATTAGGTCCTAAAGTGAACAAAGGCCCAAGAACAAAAAAAATCACACTTGAATGTTACACCAGCACAAAAGGGAACAAAAATACAAAAGGTTGGAACAAAGAAAGGACGTTCGAACGTCAACCCACGTTCGAACGCTATCTAAAACCTTGCCAAGACCAGCTGCTGAGATATGGCGTGTTGCAGTCAACAAAAAGAAAAGAACCAGAAGTACTTGAGTACAACGTTCGAACGTCACTCCATGTTCGAACATTGTCTTGAGTGACTAAGGAGTTGCTGAGTGTACAATCAATGATGTTCAAGGCGTATAGAAGTGACCAAGTCAGAGACTAAGTCAGTGACCACAGACCACTTGAGTGGAAGAAATCAAACGTCATCTCACGTTCGAACGCCCACAAAGCAAAGACAGACTTGACGTTCGAACGCCCTTAAAGCAAAGGCAGACTTGACGTTTGAACGCCAAATCATGTTCGAACATCCCGCTGCAGACTGCCTGCAGAATAATTGATTCCCATGGGCGGAAAATACTATTCACTTATCCTCACCTATCTCTTACCCCCTCCCCTTCCTTGCCTATAAATACTCCCTTGTTGGGAGCTTAAAAGGCATTCTTCCTCTTGTAGAGAAANGGGGTTGAGTGTCCCAATGATCATGATGCTAATTCATTTTTTAGTCAGTAATCTTGCACACACATTTGTTATACTGAAGTTTGTGGGTAGCCTCACTGAAAACCCTCACGAGACAACACTCGTCTATTAGGGTAAACCTAGTGGTTCAACGGCTTGTTGCATAAGCTAAATGCAATTGGATGACCAATGAAAAAGGCATTAGGAATAGATTTACCTCTCACTGTCATTGTATTACTAGAGACTAGCAATATTTAGGTTGGGGGGTGAGATTCGTGCGTAAAGTTAACAAATTTTACTATGCCTTNTTGGATGACCAACGAAAAAGGCATTAGGAATAGATTTACCTTTAATTGTCATTGTATTACTAGAGACTAGCAATATTTAGGTTGGAGGGTGTGATTTGTGCGTAAAGTTANATTTACTTAGAGGGATGAGTAGCACTCACCTTTCTAGCTTTGCCAAGGCTATGAAAACTGAGTAATTCCTCATTCACTCTTCAGTAAGAGGAGATGAGCATGTAAAGATCATCCGAAAGTTATGTTTGTGCAACTTCGTGCTTTAATGGTTTATACTCCACCCGTTCATTAGGCGATTGAATGTACGTAGCAAAGATCGAGGTCCTTTGTATAACCAGGGCTCCATTTATGATACGGATGACTCCTNATTAGGTCCTAAAGTGAACAAAGGCCCAAGAACAAAAAAAATCACACTTGAATGTTACACCAGCACAAAAGGGAACAAAAATACAGAAGGTTGGAACAAAGAAAGGACGTTCGAACGTCAACCCACGTTCGAACGCTATCTAAAACCTTGCCAAGACCAGCTGCTGAGATATGGCGTGTTGCAGTCAACAAAAAGAAAAGAACCAGAAGTACTTGAGNAATCCCCATTATCATTGCGCTTTATATAGAAAATGGATCATTAATGCCATGGTTAGATGCCTTGTAGAAACACCTGCTTGTTTGTAGACAAGTTAAGTCTCGGCATAGACAATTCTTGTAAACTTCTAGAAAGGCATCAGAATCATGTGCTTAATTCTCACAGTCCATCTTTATCTTCCGATTAACTTGCTATTGACACGGGAGTTAATTGAGTTATAAAGCACAAACATAATAAAACGGATACTTTATTACATGTCATGATCCTCGAGCTAAAGGGTGGCTATTACATTTTGAGAATCTTACATTTTGTCTAGAAAACTCTTGAAAAGAATCTTCTATTCTAATCAAGAAAACCCCACCACTCCAAACACTCAAAATTTCCAAAGTTACTTGGTCTCTATTACTGCTTACTTCAAAACGCCAATCATAGTTCCTTGTGGATTCGACTCCGGACTTCACCGAATTATTACTATAGCTTGACCACCTGCACTTGGGTCTACACATTTCAGATCAAGACATGATGCCCCCATAGATCTTGTTAGCTTCGTAAGTTGGGCTCAAATGTCATTAAAAGCTACGACATTTTGATTGTTGATGGTAGTCTGACTTTGAATGAAAGCATGAACCATATCCTCCAAATTCCTCTTGTTGGGAGGTTGATTGGTTGGAGGATTGGATGGCCCTTGGGAAAAGCTTTGTGGAGGTAGGCTTGGTGAAAAATTTCGTGGTGGTGGGTTTGACGAATACCCTTGCAGATTGGTTCAAGGGTATTGGGAGCTAGACACTTGACCTTGGGATTGAAATTGATTTTGCCTAGGAGGCACGAGAGGTGTGTATGCATTTAAACCATGAGGAGTGGGATTCTCATTTCTCCAACTAAAGTTTGGGTGATTATTCCTACCTAAATTTTAAGTGTTTGAATGTGGAGGGAATGATTGCCTTGTTTGGTTAAAGGCATTGACTTGCTCGTGATACACTTCCTTAAGTGCCGGAATGTTAGGACACTCCGATATGGAATGATCTACACTCTCACAAATTGAGTAGCCCTCCTCAATCTTTGAAACATTTGACACCTCATGTCTCCTATTTACCTCAAGCCTCTCAACCTTCCTACACAACTTGGCAATTTTGGAAAGCAAGTCTTCTCGATCTCTCAAGTCATAAATCCCTTCCCCATGAGTTTGGCTATTCCCTTGAGGAGAAGACCTTGGTACATCGGTGGGATCCATAATGTCCCATGATTATGCATTTTGAGCCAATGTATCAAAGTAGTCTAAGGCCTCATTGGGGTCTTTACTCAAAAACTCCCCATTACACATCATATCTATGAACTGACGATGGCCCAGTGTAATTCCCTCATAGAAGAAACTCACCAACTGCCACGGTTCAAAGCTATAGTGTGGAATGGATTGTAGAAACTCCTTGTACCGATCCTAACATTGATAGAATTTCTCATTGGGCTTCTCCAAAAAGTTTTGAATTAATTTTTTAAAAGTGGTGGTTTTATGCACCGATTTTTTTAAAAAAAAAAACTTAGAGAGCATTTGGTTCCAAGATGTTATGGATCAAGGCCTCAAGGAATTAAGCCACATTTTTGTCTTACCTTTTAGGGAAAAAGGGAACAATTTTAGCCTAACTATGTCTTCCATACCATGAGTGGTGAGGAAGGTTGCAACTATTTCCTCAAAATCCTTTATGTGCAAATAGGGGTTTTCCTTTTCAATTCCGTGGAAAGTGGGAAGTAATTGCAACATCCCCAGCTTAACTAGGAAGAGATGAGCTTGGACCATAAGGAGAATGCATGAGGGTGGGGTGCTTCTTGTGGGTTGAAGAAAATCCCTCATTGACCTTGCCGGAGGCTTAATGTGGATGTTGTTCCCTTCATTCACGGGATGGGGAAATTCCATTCGTGGATTGGGCAATCTAGGTTTTTGTCCTCCCCTACCCCGTTGCATGTTTGGATTGGTGCCTATATTCTCAAAATTATCACCCGCATCCTTGGGTGGGTCTTGGTCAACGTTCATATTGGGGCCCAAGAGTTGTTTAACTAGTCGATTTTGTTCATCCCGACCCCACATATAACAAAACTATCTACAAATAAAAATGTAAACAAACGTATATACAAGAATCAACGTACCTCAGCCCATGATAAACATCATGGGACTTACCTCCGTTGTCCAGAAATCACCTTCTTGATTCGACACTTGCCTTCCCCGGCAACGGCGCCAAAAATTCTTGGTTGTTTCCATTGTAGTATATCCTAACCTCTAAAGATTATCCTCAATGCGTATAGTCTATGTGGGGAGGGGAGTGTCACTCTCTCTTGGAATGATGTCAAAAGAAAGGGCAACGAAATGGTGGAATAAAATGTGTGTGTGTGTGTGAACAAAAATGCTTCCCAAGCGCAAGAAGCCTTTTGTGTGTCGTGTTTTACTTGGAACCGTATTCCAAGGTTGTCTCCTCAGGAAAGTAGGTGAATCGTGTAGAAGGTACTTTTGGTGAAAGAAAAGAGTAAAATCTTTTGCTCTTTGAAGTTGGCTTGTGATTTGTGTTGTGATGATATTAAAATGGGAAACAAGTGTTGGCAAATTCGAAGGGTTCACTCCAACGAATATGTCAAGTCAACTCAAAACCTTCCTGCAATGGTGCATAGATGAATGATTGATTCATGGGAAGCAAGGGACAAGATGGAAGTGAGAATCCAAGCATAACCCGTGACAAGTCTACGGGATATCAAAGGCTCACACCATGTCTTCACTCAACCTAGTCAAACCGAACCATCATACACCGAGGGGAGGAAAAAAGATGAGTTGAAATGGCATACCTAAGAGGAGGTCTCCCTTGGATTAGTCAACTTAAAGACTTAGCTACTCATGCTTAAGGTAAAGACAACAATGTAATGAGAAGACATTATGAAGAAATGAAGATTGGAGCTAAGCATAAACGAAATGCAAAAATATAACTTCCAGATAATTATACATATCCATAACCTCTTACTAAAGATTGGATGAGAAACTATTCACTCTTCATGGCTTTGGTAAAGCTAGAAAAGTGAGTGATGCTTATCCCTCTAAGTAGAGGAGTTGCAAGGTAAAACATATTACACATGGAGCCAATCTTCAACAAAGAATGAGTGAATCACGTTCCACCCTTCGTGGCTTTAGTAAAGCTCTAAAAAAGTGAAACAGTTTCACTCTTCTAAGGGAAGAAGGAAGCTCAAAACAAAGGAAATAAAAGAAAGCAATAAATTAAAAGAAAGCAATATATTAAAAGAAAGTAATAATACAAGAAAAGAAAGCAATAATGACTTTTGTAGTGTTTTCCACTACCACTACCAAAAGTTGCTCTTTTCAAGAATGCAATGATACAAGAAAGCAATAATGACTTTTGGAGGGTTTTTCACTGCCAAAAGATTCTCTTTACAAGAAAGATGATACGAGAAAAAAGATAATCTTTAAAAGACCCAAGGGGTGGTATTTATAGGCAAAAAGGGAGGGCTTGAATTATACTTTGATCCCTCTTTGTTTTGAGCTTTTGATAATTGGCACTCTATAATTTGTAGCTTTAATAATTGACACCCTATAGTTTGTAGCTTTGATAATTGGCTTCCCAGTAATTTGTAGCTTTGACATAATTGGCTCCCCAGCAGTTGGTAGCTTTGACGTATAAAACCCTGAAAAGAACAACAATCAATGCATTATCTCTAATTCACACACTAACCCTAATTTAATTTATTTTGAATAGTTTAACTTGTTTAACTAACACAATTGACCTATTAACTTAATTAAATTATGCATTAATTAGGGTTAATTAGAAGCCGACATGTGGCTTTTGGCTTGCATTTTGTAAAATAATAGTGTAAATTATTTTGGAGTTGTAAAAGTATTTAAGGGGTTTTTTAACGAACCTTTACGGACTATATTTTGAGTATAGCTTGATGTTATATGAGTTTGAGTTAATGTTGTATGAGATTAGGTGAGTTGAAATCAAAAAAAGGATAGAATTTTGAGAAAATTGGGCCCTGGTACCAGTAGCAAGTTGATTAGCTACAAGTACCATGATTCCAATGGGCTTAGGTACTGGTAGCTCTCTAGTACTGGGTAACTACTGGTAGCTAGGTTCACAGCTACTAATAGCTCTCTGGCAAAGGGTTTAGCTATATTGATACCAAGTACACGAGCTAGCTATTGCTCCTCCAAAATTTTCAAAAGTTTGAAATCACTTTGCTATGCCTTTGGGTCTTGAGTTCTTTTGTTTAAAGGATGTAATTGGAGAAATTTTGATGGCACATTGATGGATATGGGACCTTGGAATAGTCAAGTGATCGATATTCACACAGGTTATGTGTTTGGGAGTGCTCCGATACAAGGGAGACTCTGTCCAAACTCTGTGTTGGTTACGATCATAGTGAAAGGGATTTGATGATGTGGTGTCGGGTCCTACGACATACACGAGTATTTTCACGGATTGATGGGTGATCAACGTGTTGAGAAAGGACCCCCAATTTTAGGGTTTGACTATAATTTGCTATTGTATATACTAATGGACATTAATGACATGGATCTAAGTGTTATGCACGTATAAACTTCTGAGGGTCTGTGTGTAATATTTCAAATGTCCAGGGATCTTAGTGATTAAGTGACAAACCTCAGGAATTTTGACTGTAATTCTTCCAAACAAAAAAGATTCTCAGTGCGAAGGTGAAATTAAAACAAAATCTAATAAAATCTAATTCTTTTATTAATCCAATCGAAAGGACTTTGATGCAAAAGACTGAATGAAATAGCCTTAATTACACCACTAATTCCTCCAAAATTTTCCTAAAAATTAATAATAATAATGTCCAAATCGTGGTTCTTTTTGTAGGTTTGAACATGTCATATTTTTAATTAGCACAAAATATTGCATAGTTGTGCTAATTGTTATGCCCTTTTATACTTGCTTTCATTGTGAAATTGGGGGATAAATGCTGGTAATCTTCTTTTTAATGCAATCTTGTGTGAATGTAGGTGAAGAATTGCAAATGGTTTGAGTTAAGCCCCCATTGAAGTGTTTGAAGTCAATGAAGATGAGAGGATAACTTAAAGAAAGGATTGGAAGGTGATGAAACCAAGAAAAAGACAAATTGGATGAAAACCTTCCGGAAGATTTGGCCATAAACCTTTCGGAAGGTCTGCACTTTGAACTGCCTAAATGCCCTACCAAAACCTTCCGGAAGGTTTTGCCTTCTTGAATAAACCTTCCGGAAGGTTTTCACTTGGTTTGCCTATTAACTGCCAAAACCTTTTGGAAGGTTTGGTCTACTAGAATGAACCTTCCAGAAGGTTTACATTGACCTTATGGAAGGTTTTGTTGTCTGAATTGCTGTTTTAACTGTTCCTGCACAAACCTTCCGGAAGGTTTTCCTTAGAAATCTAAGACAACCTGCAATTCATGCTCTGCCACTTAGGGGTCCCACCTATGCTTTTTCCACTTATCCCTTGACATCTCTTACACAAATACAAGGCTCCCTTCACTTCAAGTTGGACTTTGGAGGCCAATGCATTAATAAGGAAGAGAGAGAAGAACCAAGCCAAGAAAGTTACAGGTTAGACTTGTTCTAGCCTGCCTAAGCCATCAACTCAGCCCCCCCATGGACAAAAATGAAAGCATTATTGGACATTATTCAGCATTGTAGAGATATAGAGAGAGAAGCTTTAGGAGGAAGACATAGTTTTTAGTGAGAGAAGTTAGATTTTTACATTTCTTTTACCCATTTTCACTTGCAATCTTCTTGAATACTCTTGTAAGCTTCATTTATTGTCTTTATTGTCATTTATTTCAAGTACATTGCAAGTTTAGATACACCATTTAGATTCTACCATTGTTGTATTGAGTTTTCTTCATTTCAAGCTTTTAAAATGGGTATTCAATGCACTACTTCATAGTTTAACTTTTCATGCATTAATTTGAGTTCCAATCTTCATTTCTTCACAATGTCTGTTTACTTCATTTATGTTCTTGCATTAAATATGAGTAGCTAAGCCTTAAGTTGGCTAATCCAAGGGGGAAATCCTCTTAGGTATGCTAAATCAACTCCTTTTCATTACTCCTCATAGTGAAAGACGGTTTAGTTTGACTAGGTTGAGTGTGGACGTGGTTGTGAGTTCTTGATACATCGTAAACTTGTCACGGGGTATGCTTGAATTCTCACCTTCATTTTAGTCCCTCACTTCCTACAAATCAATCGAACGTCTAGGCTCCATTGGAAGAATGCCTTGAGTCGATTTGACATTCTCTTTGAAATGACCTCTTCGGATTAGCCAACACTTGTTTCCATTACATTTCTATAACCAATCTTCACTCACCAAAACACAAAACTCAAAGATTTTTACACTTTTCATTTTTCACAAAATCACCTTCAACATAATTCCCTTCCTTCAATCTTGGAATACTAATTCCAAGTAAAACACGAGCCTTGAAAGTCTCTCTACGCTGGAGGGCACTTTTGCACACACACATTTTCATTCACACACCTATTTTCACATTTCTTGCATGATATCCGAGGGAGAGTGACACTCACCTAACTTTATAATCCACATACACATTACCCGAATCATGGTTGAAAATTAGGAGTGATGGAACAAACTCAAGAATTTTTGGCGCCATTGCCGGGAAGGCAAAGCGTTGAATTAAGAAGGTGATTTTTGGACAACGGAGGTAAGTCTCATGATTTTCATCATGAGCTGAGGTATCTTGTTCCTTGTATATACTTTTGTTTACTTTTTTTTTTTTCATTTGTAGACATTGTTTTGTATGTGGGGACGGGACGACCAAAAAAGATTAGTTAGACAACTGATTAGTGCTTACAGTTAGCATTTTACTATGCCTTTTTGGGACTAATTGTGCTTTGATGGAGTTTAAGTAATGACCTTTTAGGTTCTAAAGTGAACAAGAGCTCAAGGATAACAAATATCACACTTGATTGTGATATCAGTGCATTAGGGAACAAAATTGGAAAAAGGTTAGGGCAAAGCAACCATGTTCGAACGTCAACTCACGTTCAAACATCCACTTGAACTATGAGGAGACCAGACTGTTGAGACCTGACATGTTGCAGTCAAGAAGGAGGACCCTGAAGTATTGGAGTTCCATGTTTGAACACCAACTACCGTTCGAATGTCCACATGACTTGAAGAAAGATCAGAGTGATGAGTGCAAAACTCTAAGCCCTACATGGAGTGTGGAAGTGGGTTTCCACAGAAGACTAAGACCAATTGAGTGATGTGGTCACATCCCATTTGGTGTTCGAACGCCCCTAAAGCAAGACTAGAAGACATGTTCAAATGTCAGACAACATTCGAACACCCCTAAAGCAAAACAAAAGACAATGTTCGAACGTCGATTCACGTTCAAACGTCCTCCACAGACTGCTTGCAGAGTAGTTGGTTTTCATGGGCGGCATACACTATTCACTCATCCTCTTTTATCTTCTTGTTCTCCCCCCCCCCTTCCTTGCCTATAAATACTCCCATTAAGGGATCTTAAGAGGGCAATTTTTTCTCTTGTAAAATTAGGAAGCTAGAGCTTGGTTTGTAGGCTTAGACTACACCAAGAACTAGTAAGGAGCTTGTATGGTGGCTTTGGCTCCCACTCATTTTGATTAATCTTAGATGTTTGTTATATTTGCTTGTCTTACATCTTTTGGTTGAGAAAGTAACCCTCCATTTGTTGGTTGAGGAAGCAACCCTCCATCTTTTGGTTGAGGAAACCACCCTCCAAGAGTAACTAGCTTGCTTCTACTTTTATTGTCTATACATTTCACTTCCATTGCTTGAGCTTCCTTCTTTCTTAAAAGAGTGAAACTCTTCCACTTTTCTAGAGCTTTACCAAAGCTGTGAAGGGTGGATCGTGATTCACTTATTCTTCATTGAAGATAAGTTCTTTGTTTAGTTTGCTTCACTTAGTAGCTCCTCTACTTGGAGGGATGAGTATCACTCACTTTTCTAGCTTTGCCAAGGCCATGAAAAGTGAGTAGTTCCTCATTCACTCTTTAGTAAGAGGTGATGAATATGTAAATATTATCCAGAAGTTATGTTTGTGCAACTCCTTTATGCTTTAATGCTTTATATTGCACTTGCTCATTGGATGATTGAATGCATCTAGCAAAGCTAAGATACTTTGTATAACCAAGGGCTCCTTCTATGATACGAATGACTCCTACATAGAAAGACCTGTTGGTTCAAGGCAAGCACCCCGACTAGCTCTTCATGACAACCTATCAATCTCCACCATTATTGCACTTTATTCAAAGAATGGAACATTAATGCCATGGTTGGATGCCTTGTAGAAACACTTGCTTGTTTGTAGACGGGTTAAGTCTCGGCACAGACAATTCTTATAAACTTCTAGAAAGGCATTGGAATCATGTGCTTAATTCTCATAGTCCATCTTTATCTTTTGATTAACTTGCTATTGACACGGGAGTTAATTGAGTTATAAAGCACAAACATTATAAACCGGATAATCAATTACATGTTCTGATCCTCAAACTAAAGAGTGGCGGATATCTTTGCTAATTGATCTTATATTTTGTCTAGAAAAAAGATCCATTGGAAAGAATCTTATATTCTATCCAGAAAACCCCACAACTTCAAATTCTCAAGACTTCTAGTTACTTGGTCTCTATTACTGCTTACTTCTAAACACTGATCATAGTTCCCTGCAGATTCGACTCCGTACTTCATCAGATTATTACTACAACTTGACCGCCTGCACTTGGGTGTACACATTTCAGATCAAGTCAAGTTTTTGGTGCCATTGTTGGGGAACCATAAAAGGTGTTTATAGTAAAAGATAAAAAGACCCCACTTTTTGTGTATAAATATGTTTTACTGTGTATAAAATTGTTTTAGTTAATTTTATGTCTGAGAACGCTCCTCACCATCAAAATTTACCAGCAGAATCTTCTGGGTCTGTGAATTAACCAGAACCACTTTCACCTAGATTAGTAGCAGACTCTTGTGAAAGTAAAATGACAAATGATGAGAGACGAGGAGAAATTCATGTGAGAGAGGGGGAAGTGCCTAACATTCGAACTCTGAGGGATTACTTAAATCCCACAAGAAATAGTGTCCCCTTTTATTTTATCTTTCTTGAAGATGCACCCCTCTTTACTATAAAGACGGGGATAGTTCAACTACTCCCTCAATTCCGTGGACTCAAAACAGAAAACCCATATCTGCACATAAAAGAGTTTGAGAAAGTATGCGGAACATTTCAAGACAATTCTGAGCTAGCCAAAATGAAACTTTTTTCATTCTCTCTAAAGGATAGAGCTAAACAATGACTAAATTCTTTAAAAGCTCTTTCAATACATGACTAACGGGTACTACAAAATGAATTTTTCAAAAAGTTTTTTCCTCTACACCGCACTAATGCATTGAAAAGGCAAATCATGAACTTTTCGGTCAAAGAAGGAGAAACCTTTTACCAAAGTTGTTAGGATTTTTCTACGACTCCTTGCCCACTAGACTACGTCAGTTTGTCAAAATGATGGCTCAAGGAGAGTTTATGAGCAAAAGTCCGGAGAAGGCATTCAATTTTTTGGACACCATATCTGATAGTTCTCAGATGTGGGACTCAACCTCCCCTACCATTGTTGAAACTAAACCATCTACTTCCCATGGGGGTAAGTATGTCTTGAAAGATGACGATGACCTAAGAGCAAAAATGTCCACCTTGTCTCGAAAGCTTGAAGCTTTAGAGATGAAAAGGGTTCATCAAGTTGATGTTAGCTTTCCCACATAACAAGTGTGTGGGATCTGTGCACTGATAGGACACTCTACTGGGGAGTATCCTACCATTCCAACATTCAAAGAGGTTTTGTTGGAACAAACAAATCTTTTCTCTAACTTCAACAAACCTTACTCCAACCCATACTCTGAAACATATAACCCAGGGTGGCAGAACCACCCAAACTTCAGTTACAGAAACACACAGCCAACTCTCATGAACTAACAACAAGGTTCACACCCACCACCTCAAGGACCTCCTGCATACCAACCATACCAACCTCCACAAAAGAGAAACCTTGAGGATACACTGAATCAGTTCATGCATAGCCAAATGAACTACCATGATAGTTTCACTTAGGTTTTCACGAATTTCAAAACACAGACCACTCAATCTTTCGAGTGTCTTAAAAGCCACATCCAAAAATTGACCCAATCCATGACCACACATGAGAAGGGCAAGTTTCCTGCCCAACCAAAACCACCACAAGGCCAATTTCAGGTGGAACATCCTGCAATCATGGAAACCCCACAAGCCCAAGCCCAAGTTATCACTACATTAAGAAGTGGCAAGGTGATTAACAAGACTATCAAAGACATGCTACTTCTAAAGTCAAAACCTAAGTTAATCCTAGTCAATCCACAAATTGAGATTGAAATAATTGATCCTGAATATGAGAAAGAAGAGGTACCCGAGCCCATGATTGAATAAGAACCAGAGCCATCAAGGGAAGAAAAACCCTCGTGTTATGTTCCTGCTCCTTTTCCTCATAGACTCAAAACTGCATAGAAGTTGAATAATCAGCCAGAGATTTATGAGCTATTCAAGCAAGTAAAAATCAACATCCCACTTCTAAATGCAATCAAATAGGTTCCATCTTATGCTAAGTTTTTGAAAGACTTGTGCACAGTCAAGAGAAGCCAGAATGTTCAAAAAAGAGCCTTCTTGAGAGAACATGCCAGTGCCTTGCTTCAACACAAAGCCCCTCTAAAATACAAAGATCAAGGGTGTTTGACTGTGTCGTGTGTCATCAAAAATTTTAGAATCGAACAAGCACTGTTAGACCTTGGAGCAAGTGTCAATTTGCTCCCATTCTTTGTTTACCAGCAGTTGGGTCAGGGAGAACTCAAATCCATAAGTGTCACACTTCAATTGGCAGATAGATCTGTCAAAATTCCTAGGGATATTATTGAAGATGTACTTGTCCAAGTGGACAACTTTGTATTCCCTATTGACTTCATCGTCCTAGATACTCAGCCAATAAAGCATTTAGAGAATCCCATTCCTGTTATTCTTGGTTGACCTTTCCTAGCAACTTCAAATGCACTAATCAATTGCAGCAATGGGGTTATAAAATTAACCGTTGGGAATATGACTCTTGAGCTGAATATTTTCAATGTTGCCAAACAGCCAGTAGAGGACAAAGAGAAGCTGAAAATTCCATTGAGTCTTTGGTTTAGGACCATCTGAATAACACATTCTATGAAAATTCCACTAAACTTTCTTTGTCAGAATCCATTACATCTGAAACAACAGATGATGATCCAAAGAATTGCCCGACTCATGCTGTTGATACATGGACCCCCAAATTTGAGGAACTTTCACCAAGTGGCACAAAACCACTCTCATCCAATGTCAAGCCACCAAAGTCTGAATTGAAACCTTTTCCATCTAAGCTCAAATATGCATTTCTAGGAGAGGATGAGTCGTACCCAGTGGTAATTTCATCTAAGCTCACAGACTTGTAAGAGTCTAAACTGATTGAAGTTCTTAAAAACCACAAAACCACCATTAGGTGGACCATTGCTGACTTGAAAGGTATAAGCCCATTGATATGCAATCATGCCATATACCTGGAAGATGATTCAAAACCCTCTCATCAAATGCAGCGATGACTGAATCCTCACAAGAAGGAAGCTGTGAAAATGGAAGTGCTTAAACTCTTAAATGCAGGGATAATCTTTCATATCTCCGATAGTAAATGGGTTAGCCCAACCCAAGTTGTGCCCAAAAAGTCTAGGGTCAAAATGGTCAAAAATGAAGCCAATGAACTAGTACCAACTAGAGTTTTCACAGGATGACAAATGTGTATCGACTATCGAAAGCTCAATTTAGTGACTAAAAAATACCATTTCCCTTTTCCTTTTCTGGACTAGGTTCTAGAGAGAATTACAAGCCATGAATTTTACTATTTCCTGGATGGCTATTCTGGGTATAGTCAAATTGAGATAGCACTCAATGATTAGGAGAAAACCACATTCACATACCCCTTTGGCACTTTTGCATTCAAAAGGATGCCATTCAAGCTTTGTAACGCTCCTGTAACATTCCAAAGATGCATGTTGAGTCTGTTCAGTGACATGGTCAAAAATATTTTGGAAGTATTCATAGATGACTTCTCTGTCTATGGTGACTTGTTTGATTTGTGTTTGGCCAACCTAGAAAAGGTATTAATAAGGTGTAAAGAGATCAATCTAGTGCTTAATTGGAAAAAAATGCTATTTCATGGTAACACAAGGCATTGCCTTAGGTCACATTGTGCCGTCTGAGGGCATGAAAGTTGACAAGGCCAAAATAGATCTGTTGACCGATGCCCTTTAGGCTTACTGCACTACTTTTAAGACAATTTTAGGTATGTCACCCTATAGGCTAGTCTATGGCAAGGCTTACCATTTTCTGGTTAAAATGGAGCACAAATCCTATTGGGCCCGAGGTTGGGTAGTGTGACCCATAGGAATATGATGTCCTTGTCCCCTGTGTTGGTAATTGAGATACTAACTGTTGGGGCATCGACTTATTGGTTCCCTTTCTCGTGTCATTTGGCTACCTATATATTCTGTTGGTAGTAGACTACGTGTCCAAATGAGTGGAGGCTATCCCAACCAAGACCAATGACCACGGGGTCGTGGTTAAATTCTTGAAAGAGAACATTTTTTCAAGGTTTGAGATGCCTCGTGCAATGATAAGTGATGATGGGTCGCATTTCTTTAATAGACCATTTACATCTTTGATGCATAAGTATAACGTCACACACAAGGTGTCCACTACATATCTTCCACAGACTAATGGTCAAGCCGGATTGGCCAATAGAAAAAAAAGGAACATCCTAGAGAAAACAGTGAATCTCAATAGGAAGGATTGGTCATTTAGGTTGATCGATGCTCTTTGGGCTTACCGTACTACTTTTAAGACAATTTTAGGTATGTCACCCTATAGGCTAGTCTATGGCAAGGCTNTACCATTTCCCTTTTCCTTTTCTGGACTAGGTTCTAGAGAGAATTACAAGCCATGAATTTTACTATTTCCTGGATGGCTATTCTGNGACCATTTCCCTCTTCCTTTTCTGGACCAGGTTCTAGAGAGAATTACAAGCCATGAATTTTACTATTTCCTGGATGGCTATTCTGGGTATAGTCAAATTGAGATAGCACTCAATGATTAGGAGAAAACCACATTCACATACCCCTTTGGCACTTTTGCATTCAAAAGGATGCCATTCAAGCTTTGTAACGCTCCTGTAACATTCCAAAGATGCATGTTGAGTCTGTTCAGTGACATGGTCAAAAATATTTTGGAAGTATTCATAGATGACTTCTCTGTCTATGGTGACTTGTTTGATTTGTGTTTGGCCAACCTAGAAAAGGTATTAATAAGGTGTAAAGAGATCAATCTAGTGCTTAATTGGAAAAAAAATGCTATTTCATGGTAACACAAGGCATTGCCTTAGGTCACATTGTGCCGTCTGAGGGCATGAAAGTTGACAAGGCCAAAATAGATCTGTTGACCGATGCCCTTTAGGCTTACTGCACTACTTTTAAGACAATTTTAGGTATGTCACCCTATAGGCTAGTCTATGGCAAGGCTTACCATTTTCTGGTTAAAATGGAGCACAAATCCTATTGGGCCCGAGGTTGGGTAGTGTGACCCATAGGAATATGATGTCCTTGTCCCCTGTGTTGGTAATTGAGATACTAACTGTTGGGGCATCGACTTCTTGGTTCCCTTTCTCGTGTCATTTGGCTACCTATATATTCTGTTGGTAGTAGACTACGTGTCCAAATGAGTGGAGGCTATCCCAACCAAGACCAATGACCACGGGGTCGTGGTTAAATTCTTGAAAGAGAACATTTTTTCAAGGTTTGAGATGCCTCGTGCAATGATAAGTGATGATGGGTCGCATTTCTTTAATAGACCATTTACATCTTTGATGCATAAGTATAACGTCACACACAAGGTGTCCACTACATATCTTCCACAGACTAATGGTCAAGCCGGATTGGCCAATAGAAAAAAAAGGAACATCCTAGAGAAAACGGTGAATCTCAATAGGAAGGATTGGTCATTTAGGTTGATCGATGCTCTTTGGGCTTACCGCACTACTTTTAAGACAATTTTAGGTATGTCACCCTATAGGCTAGTCTATGGCAAGGCTTATCATTTTCTGGTTAAAATGGAGCACAAATCCTATTGGGCCCGAGGTTGGGTAGTGTGACCCATAGGAATATGATGTCCTTGTCCCCTGTGTTGGTAATTGAGATACTAACTGTTGGGGCATCGACTTATTGGTTCCCTTTCTCGTGTCATTTGGCTACCTATATATTCTGTTGGTAGTAGACTACGTGTCCAAATGAGTGGAGGCTATCCCAACCAAGACCAATGACCACGGGGTCGTGGTTAAATTCTTGAAAGAGAACATTTTTTCAAGGTTTGAGATGCCTCGTGCAATGATAAGTGATGATGGGTCGCATTTCTTTAATAGACCATTTACATCTTTGATGCATAAGTATAACGTCACACACAAGGTGTCCACTACATATCTTCCACAGACTAATGGTCAAGCCGGATTGGCCAATAGAAAAAAAAGGAACATCCTAGAGAAAACGGTGAATCTCAATAGGAAGGATTGGTCATTTAGGTTGATCGATGCTCTTTGGGCTTACCGCACTACTTTTAAGACAATTTTAGGTATGTCACCCTATAGGCTAGTCTATGGCAAGGCTTACCATTTTCTGGTTAAAATGGAGCACAAATCCTATTGGGCCCGAGGTTGGGTAGTGTGACCCATAGGAATATGATGTCCTTGTCCCCTGTGTTGGTAATTGAGATACTAACTGTTGGGGCATCGACTTATTGGTTCCCTTTCTCGTGTCATTTGGCTACCTATATATTCTGTTGGTAGTAGACTACGTGTCCAAATGAGTGGAGGCTATCCCAACCAAGACCAATGACCACGGGGTCGTGGTTAAATTCTTGAAAGAGAACATTTTTTCAAGGTTTGAGATGCCTCGTGCAATGATAAGTGATGATGGGTCGCATTTCTTTAATAGACCATTTACATCTTTGATGCATAAGTATAACGTCACACACAAGGTGTCCACTACATATCTTCCACAGACTAATGGTCAAGCCGGATTGGCCAATAGAAAAAAAAGGAACATCCTAGAGAAAACAGTGAATCTCAATAGGAAGGATTGGTCATTTAGGTTGATCGATGCTCTTTGGGCTTACCGCACTACTTTTAAGACAATTTTAGGTATGTCACCCTATAGGCTAGTCTATGGCAAGGCTTATCATTTTCTGGTTGAAATGGAGCACAAAGCCTATTGGGCCACCAAGACCTTGAACTTCAACATGAGAATGGCTGGAGAAAATAGGAAGCTTGAAATGAATGAATTGCAATAGATTCAAAGAGTTGCATATGAGAACTCTAAAATTTCAAAAGATAGGGCTAAGATCTTTCATGACAAATTCATTGTAAGGAAATCATTTAAGCCCAGACAAAAGTGTTCTTATATAATTCTCGTCTCTCATTTTTCAAGAGAAACTTTGATCCTGTTGGTATGACCCTTATCTTTTCTAGATGGCCTACCCCAATGGAATTGTGGAAGTCATAAACCCCAAGGATGGCAAGACATAAAGGTGAATGGCCAAAGACTTAAGCCATTCTTTGAGGGGTTTGAAGGTCAAGGGGTGAAGGAAGAATTGGTGGATCCGGTCTACCAGAACTTGTTGGAGGATTAACTATCCCTTTAGTCTTTAGTGTACAATTTTTTTTACTTTCTTTAACTGTTTATGCTTACTTACTTTATCTTTGCATATAGTGTTGTCTTTCTTAGTTACAGGTATTGGTGTTTTTGTCAAGCTCAAGTGTGAGGTATTCTCTAACCCTACTCATCTTTTTATAGTATTTCATTGTATATTGTATCTTTTTTGTTGCATTGAGGACAATGCATGAATCAAGTTGGGGGGGGGGTNCTTCTCTGTCTATGGTGACTTGTTTGATTTGTGTTTGGCCAACCTAGAAAAGGTATTAATAAGGTGTAAAGAGATCAATCTAGTGCTTAATTGGAAAAAAAATGCTATTTCATGGTAACACAAGGCATTGCCTTAGGTCACATTGTGCCGTCTGAGGGCATGAAAGTTGACAAGGCCAAAATAGATCTGTTGACCGATGCCCTTTAGGCTTACTGCACTACTTTTAAGACAATTTTAGGTATGTCACCCTATAGGCTAGTCTATGGCAAGGCTTACCATTTTCTGGTTAAAATGGAGCACAAATCCTATTGGGCCCGAGGTTGGGTAGTGTGACCCATAGGAATATGATGTCCTTGTCCCCTGTGTTGGTAATTGAGATACTAACTGTTGGGGCATCGACTTATTGGTTCCCTTTCTCGTGTCATTTGGCTACCTATATATTCTGTTGGTAGTAGACTACGTGTCCAAATGAGTGGAGGCTATCCCAACCAAGACCAATGACCACGGGGTCGTGGTTAAATTCTTGAAAGAGAACATTTTTTCAAGGTTTGAGATGCCTCGTGCAATGATAAGTGATGATGGGTCGCATTTCTTTAATAGACCATTTACATCTTTGATGCATAAGTATAACGTCACACACAAGGTGTCCACTACATATCTTCCACAGACTAATGGTCAAGCCGGATTGGCCAATAGAAAAAAAAGGAACATCCTAGAGAAAACGGTGAATCTCAATAGGAAGGATTGGTCATTTAGGTTGATCGATGCTCTTTGGGCTTACCGCACTACTTTTAAGACAATTTTAGGTATGTCACCCTATAGGCTAGTCTATGGCAAGGCTTATCATTTTCTGGTTGAAATGGAGCACAAAGCCTATTGGGCCACCAAGACCTTGAACTTCAACATGAGAATGGCTGGAGAAAATAGGAAGCTTGAAATGAATGAATTGCAATAGATTCAAAGAGTTGCATATGAGAACTCTAAAATTTCAAAAGATAGGGCTAAGATCTTTCATGACAAATTCATTGTAAGGAAATCATTTAAGCCCAGACAAAAGTGTTCTTATATAATTCTCGTCTCTCATTTTTCAAGAGAAACTTTGATCCTGTTGGTATGACCCTTATCTTTTCTAGATGGCCTACCCCAATGGAATTGTGGAAGTCATAAACCCCAAGGATGGCAAGACATAAAGGTGAATGGCCAAAGACTTAAGCCATTCTTTGAGGGGTTTGAAGGTCAAGGGGTGAAGGAAGAATTGGTGGATCCGGTCTACCAGAACTTGTTGGAGGATTAACTATCCCTTTAGTCTTTAGTGTACAATTTTTTTTACTTTCTTTAACTGTTTATGCTTACTTACTTTATCTTTGCATATAGTGTTGTCTTTCTTAGTTACAGGTATTGGTGTTTTTGTCAAGCTCAAGTGTGAGGTATTCTCTAACCCTACTCATCTTTTTATAGTATTTCATTGTATATTGTATCTTTTTTGTTGCATTGAGGACAATGCATGAATCAAGTTGGGGGGGGGGTGAGGTGCACCATTTGTATGATACACCAATGGTTGTGGAAATTTTTGTTGATAATACTTTTTTTTGTGGGGAAATTCACCTTTCACATATCATATAGATTTTTGTTTACAATAGTTGCAAATTATGTAAAAAATTTAAAAATTCTTGTGAAAAATATCTGGATGTTGATCCATGTTCCCCTAGTTAGAGTGTTATGGGTTGTTGATATGTTGATCATTGCGTTGAACCTTGACTACATGAGCACATTATAGAAGTTCATCCTATGCGTGAGTATCATATATGTATTTGCTTTTGAACTCAAATGCACCTTGAATGTGTAATTTTGGTAATTTACGGATTGAGTTCACATTTTAGTGCTTGACATGAATAGTGGAGATGAGTAAGGATCCATGAGAGAGTTAGTGCCAATCCTTTTTGGAGGAAACTTACATTTACTCAAGGAACAAATTTTAAAATTCTAAATTTGTTCAATAATCTCATTATGATTGTTTTGGTTAGGTGCATTTGGGTAGTTGATTAACTTTGTCTTGATATGTACAATGCTCCCCTATGCCTATCTAGAAATGATCTTAGGCCATCTTTGATTTACTTTGAACTTTAGCCTTTTTCTTGTGAAAGTTTATCCCTAGTGTCGTGATTGAGACTTAATTGTAAATTCATTTCCATACCACACATTTCACCAAGCCAGTGCAAAATGATAAAAATCTACCTCACCTTGGTTGTTTCTAGAGCTGAATATGAGTGATCTTAAAATAGAAGGAAGTATGGTGCAGAAACTCAAGAAAAGGGATGAATGAAGTTGAAATTCAAAGAGTGAATTAAAAAGAATTATGTATCCAAGAAGAGGGAAAGAAAAAGGGTGAAAGAAGAAAATAATGACAAAATAAAAGGAAAATGTTAAGGAAAAGAGAGAAAAAATAAATAAAGGGTGTGGTGATGGTGTAGACTGAAAATCCCATAAAAAGGAAGATCCTTTTGAAATAAATGTCACGCACTTGGAACAACCCTCTTTGGTATCTTATATCTTTCATTTCATTTGCCTCAATATCGCCCTAAGGCCACATTATAACCCTTGAAATTTTAAAATGATCTAGAGAAAGCATGGGGATAGTGTACTTTTAAAGAAAAAGAAAGGTTGATTTTGCTATCCAATGCCCTAGCATTCGTTTCATGAGATTATGCCGAGTTTGTGTTCATTTTTATGCATACTTCATTTTTGGATTATATGTGAGCATAATTCATTTTGTGCACAAGATTCTCTCTCACATGTACACATGGAGAACATGTCAGGATAGCTAGAGTGTGATTCATTGTTGAAAGCCACCCTTGGTGAGGTTGCATCGAAGCTTAATTTGGATAGCCAAAGTGAATGTGAACTTTGTTGTGTAAATGCTTCAATTACATGTCCATTTCACACACATGCGAGTTTGTATATGAATGTGTGGGTGCATACTCTTGACTAGCATTTAATGCCATAGTGATGCTCATGTGTGCTTGGTTCAAGTATTTCAAGGATGTGTTAGGTAGCCCTATGCTTGTGGGATAGGGGAATATTGCTCAACTCTCTATATTTGATAGATTTAGGAATGCCCTATTATTTGAATCTATATGTTTCATTTTGGGTATTCATTTTGGAAGTTAAATTTAGAAATCCATGTCTTGTGTTTTGAAAATATCAAAATTTTAAATCATGTTGCAATTTCATAAATGACTTTGAGCATCATCAATCAATTGTGGTTCATATGTGTGGTTCAATTTTTTGGTAGGTTAGATGTCATAGTTAAGGTGTTAAAATGTCTTGGAGTTGAAAAAAGTTGGGTTGGATGTGAGTTTTGGAGCAAAGGAATGATTTTGCAGCAAGGCAAAACCTTCTAGAAGGTTTAGTTAGAAACCATCTAGAAGGTTCTATCCAGTGTGCAAAAACTTCTAGAAGGATTTCATTACTAGACAGTGGTTCCCCAGTAGTAAGCAAACTCTTCCAGAAGGTCTTGCCCAGAATGCTAAAAACGAGGATTTTAAGTTCAAAATTTTTGAAAAATCCTTCACATTTCCCCGCAATCTTAAGCTCCCCAAACTCTCTCCTATCCCTCAAAATTCTTCCAAGCTCCAAAACACTTCATCAAAGCCCTAGATTCTCACTTTTCTCTGGGTTAGGGTTGGTTATTGAGTTGATTTCGCAGAAATTTGTGGATAGTCTCTAAAAAACCCTAGGTCCCAAACTTTTTCCCCAATTTCAAATATCTCTTAGGGTTTCTCCAAAACATTGACATCCCGTGCTATGGCTCATTTAGGAAATGCTTCTCTCGATGCTTTTGAGCCCTTTGAGTGGCCCTTTATGTGGATTTTGACTTTTCTTGGTGTAGGGGCACTGTTGGTCCTCATGGCGCGCACCAAGAGTACGGGCCCTGAGACCCCACCACCTATGGGCACTAGCTCCCGCAAGAGGACTGTAGAAGGCTATAGTAGCCAAAATTGAGAAGAGAGAAGGAAGAAAGTAAAACACGACGCACGTAGACAAAGGATAAATGAAAAAAATGTTATGTGCTAGAGTTATGTGGACAAAATCTCTCTTGGGCCAAATGATAAAGTTGTAAAGGTGATCGAGGGACATGGTTTAGGTATTTGGTTTGAGGAGGTGAAAGGCCACAATTTTGGGCTATATAGAGATTTTTATAAGAAATTGTCGGTGTTTGGCAAGGATGGGAGTGGGCTAAGGACTAATGTGCAGGGGAAGACCTTCAAGGTGACCCCTGATTTGATTGCCACTTTGATGGGGTATGAGAGGCCTCCCCCTATTACCTCGATCTACCCACATAACGTTGAAGGGGGTAGGACTCTCGCCGACTATGTTAGGCTCACTTAGGAGGGCCCAACCACTTTTAAGGGGACGACTCTTATCGGGGGCCTCAAGCATGCCTATGGGGTGATGAACAAGGTGCTTCACTATAATTTGATGCCCCAAGGGTCCGAGAAGAGCCCAAACATCGAGAAGCTTGCCTTCCTCCATGATTTTATGATGGGGAAGGCAATTGATGTTACATTATTGGTATGGGAGGAGATGAGCGAGTTCGCCTAGGCTGCAAAGCCGCAGGCGAATCTCCCATTCGGTAACCTCATCACATGGATGTGCTCCCACAATAAGGTGAAGGCCTACGCGCATAACACGCTGCTTTCCCCTGAGACTGGTGCCATTGGGAAGTCGAGCAGCAATAAGAGGGCAACTAGGACAGGGTGAGAGAGACCTAGAGCATCGGGACTAGAGCCACCTATAGTAGGGCCATCCTCCTCAGCACCTCCTACTTCTGCCCCAGTCCGCACCATGTCATAACATATGGATGCCCTAGAGGCTACCATGTATGGGCTGTCGATGATGGTGACGAGGTTATTTCAGCATACATTCCCGGGTGAGCCTATACCCAGGGGACCTCCGCCACCTTCAGTTGGACCATCGACCTCAACTCCTATACCTTCTACGAATGTTGAGGTGGGAGAGACCAATGACGATGATGATGATGAGGGGAGTGAGTCTGAGGCTGAGGCTGAGGCTGAGGTTGAGGCTGAGGATGAGGATGAGGATGCTTTTGATGATGATGGAGTAATGAGTAGGATGTCTCTTGTTTTTTGTTCTTTTGATTTAGGGATGTACAATTAGGGTTAGTTTAGCAGCCTAGTAGAAGTATCTCTAGGATTTTGGTCATTTTGTTTTTGAAACCCTAACCCATTGTATTGAACTTTTAAAAATGATTAATGGAAATACCACAATTGTTACATTTTATCATTGCCTAAGTCCATTTCTTTAATTGCATTGTGATTTTTATATTTTGTATGCTTGACTATTTACTTGTGTGAATGGGTTGTGTTAGTTTATATCTTGTTTGTTGAAATGAAGTTTGCTAGGGACTAGCAAAACTCAAGTTGGGAGTTGATTAGCACCAAATATTGCATAGTTGTGCTACTTGTTATGCCCTTCTATACTTGCTTTTGTTGTGAAATTGGGGATAAATGCTGGTAATCTACTTTTTCATGAAATCTTGTGTGAATGTAGGTGAAGAATTGCAAAAGGTTTGAGTTAAACCCCCATTGAAGTCTTTGAAGTAAATGAAGATGAGGGGATAGATTAAAGGAAGGATTCGAAGGTGATGACACCAATAAAAAGAAAAATTGGATAAAAACCTTCCGTACGGTATGCACTTTGAACTTCCTAAATGCCCTACCAAAACCTCGAAGGTTTTGCCTTCTGAAATAAACCTTCCGGAAGGTTTTGTCTACTGGAATGAACCTTCTGTAAGGTTTACATTGACCTTCCAAAAGGTTTTGCTTTATGGATTGCTGCTTTAGCTGTTCCTACACAAACCTTCTGGAAGGTTTTGCCCAGAAATCCCAGACAACCTGCAACTCAAGCTTTGCCACTTAGGGGTCCCACCTACGCTTCATCCACTTGTCCCCTGACTTCTCTTACACATATACAAGCCTCCCTTGACTTCAAGTTGGACTTTGGAGGCCAATGCATTAATGAGGAAGAGAGCGAAGAACCAAGCCATGGAAGTTGTAGGCTAGGCTTGTCCTAGCCTATCCAAGCCATCAACTCAGCCCCCCATTGATGGGAAGCCTGTCGCACACCAGAGAAGACCTCCATGGATGAAAATGCAAACATTATTGGACGTTATTCAACATTATAGAGATATAGAGGGAGAAGCTCTAGGAGGAAGACATAGTTTTTAGTGAAAGAAGTTAGATTTTTGCATTTCCTTTACCCATTTTCACTTGTAATCTTCTTGAATACTCTTATAAGCTTCATTTATTGTCTTTAATGTCATTTATTTGAAGTACATTGCAAGTTTAGATACACCATTTAGATTCTACCATTGTTGTATTAAGTTTTCTTCATTTCATGCTTTTAAAATGGGTATTCAATGCACTACTTCATAGTTTAACTTTTTTGGCATTAATTTAAGTTCCAATCTTCATTTCTTCACAATGTCTGTTTACTTCATTTATGTTCTACATTAAATATGAGTTGCTAAGCCTTAATTTGGCTAATCCAAGGGAGAAATCCTCTTGGGTATACTAAATCAACTCTTTTTCATTCCTCCTCGTAGTGAATAATGGTTTGGTTTGACTAGGTTAAGTGTGGACGTGGTTGTGAGTTCTGGATACACCGTAAACTTGTCACGGGGTATGCTTGAATCCTAACCTCCATGTTAGTCCTTCGCTTCCTACGAATCAATTGAACGTCTAGACACTATTGAAAGATTGCCTTGAGTCGATTTGGCATTCCCATTTGAATGACCTCTTCAAATTAGCCAACACTTGTTTCCATTACATTTCTATAACCAATCTTTACTCACTAAAACACAAAACTCAGATATTTTACACTTTCATTTTTCACAAAATCAACTTCAACATAATTCCCTTGTTTCCCTGAGGAGACGACCTTGGAACACTAATTCCAAGTAAAACATAACCCTTAAAAGTCTCTCTACGCTTGGCGAGAACTTTTACACACACACACACATTTTCATTCACACACCCGTTTTTCCATTTATTGCATGATATCTGAGGGAGAGTGACACTCATCTAATCGTATAAGCCACATACACATTACTTGAATCAAGGTCAAAAATTAGGAATGATGGAATAAGTCAAGCAATTTTCTCCACTGAATGCCCTTTTTTATAGCCATCTCCATCGACGGTTACTTGATAATAACTCTCATTAGGTTACCTCATTCTATTCAAATGTGGTTTTGTGGCAGATCATCTTCTGTATGTCTTCAACTTCTATCACGTGACATTTCCTTAGTAAATCTAGAATGATAGATGTCAATTTTTTGGCGTATTTTCGGATTGCGGATGTGTCAAATTCTAAGCGAACTTAACATCCAAACATGTACGACCTTACCTGTTTGAAACAATGTGAGGTTCTTAAATCTTGATTGTTCAAGCAATTGTAATGAGGCCTAAGATTACCTCTTAACTCTTTTTTATGCCTTCGGGATTAAGGACTTAAACAAATTTTCAACTTGTAATGTAATGAACTGTAATGTCGAAAGACAACTAAAATGTAAAGTAGTAGAGAAACTAAACTTGGTAGATGAAAGGATTATTGTACTTAACATTAAATGGAAAGGTAAATATCAGTGGAGTGATGGATTACAGGTTAAAATTAAGATTGCTAGAAAATAAACCAAGTAGTAGAGAGGCTGGCTCTATGTAGAGTTCTTGTTTTGATCGAGGCTCTTTCTTCTGTAGTCTTGCCCTTATTATTTATAGAAGAAGAATTTTAACCATTGAAGCCATCTTTTCAACCATGATTATAATCATGGAATTTTCCCTTGGGCTGTGAAGACGTGCACCAAACCATCTGAAACTGAAGGATCATGATGTCACGTTTTCTTTTTTCTCGGGATTCTTAAAGTCTCACTCCCTTAATCGACTTGTCAAGCATGGACTCTCACAAAATCTTTCATGATTGTTGACTTGATCTGAAATATGTACACTGAAGTATAGGCGATCAAGTTATAGTTATAATCTGGTTTAGTCCGATTATTTAAAGTTAAGATCAATAGAGACCAAGGTGAATGAAAATCCTAAATTTGTGAGTTATGATGGTGATGATATTTTCTAAAAAAAATATAAGATTCTTTAAATATAAATAAAAATCACCCTTTAATTTGAGGTTCTAGAAATGTGCAGATGTGTTCGGATGCTATATTTTTGCAATATTGATTACTCGATTATTCCCTTGGTCAATAGCAAGTTAANAAAAATATAAGATTCTTTAAATATAAATAAAAATCACCCTTTAATTTGAGGTTCTAGAAATGTGCAGATGTGTTCGGTTGCTATATTTTTGCAATATTGATTACTCGATTATTCCCTTGGTCAATAGCAAGTTAATCGAAAAATAATAATTGCATGTGTAAACTTAGAACATAGCTCTGACGTTTTTTTTAGAGAATCATAAGAATTGTTTATGTTTAGAATTAACCCATCGATAAAAAATCAAATAACCCTACAAAGCATCTAGAAATTTATGGTCTTTCATCAACGGGACACCACACCGTTAATGGATCTTCAAGACATCCCATTTGCAACTTCGTATTCTCCATCATGATTTTATGGGCTCATTACACTAATGGAAATCACATAATTGACATTGTTGGGTCTTGTACCTGAGGGAGAATCTAACCCTTCTTTCTACACCCCGACACATTTAATTATGCAATTCTGGTACAACTTAGCCGGACTTAAGTTCAACCTTCCCGAGCAGAGCCTTCAACTCACCCAGGTGGTGATTGACCCAAACCGAAACCCATGCACACACACTCATAATTACACTCATGTCAATGCCCACGAATATAGTGCAACCCGTGCATATACACACGTAATGTACAATTACAATTTCATTTCATCGTAGTGACAATTATATGATGAAAGCATATAATAAAGTTTCATAAACATCACCAAACATACTATATATGATCATTATCCAAATAACATACTTGCATTTACCTAAGTATTTATCAAAACACTTAGCAGACATAAAATATAAACACATAGCATACCCAAATAAGTCATGTCATCAAACCAAACATCTTCCTACCGGTAGGTCATGCCTCTTTTACCAGTACGTTCACATTTTTACACCCAAACCCAAATCAGGCTAGAAATGAGTTTTACCTTAATTTCATACTCATTATCAACCCCCTAGATACACTAAGTGTAAGTTAACATGTGAGATTAGATCTCGATAGCTCTACTCATTTCATATACCAACCCTAGGGGACCCTACCTGTTGTAGTGTGAATAAAGAAGAAAATCCCTTGAAAATATCCAAAGCAAGCCTCTCAAAGCCCTAGCTTCCAGTCCCTTGATTTCCAAAATTTTGGGGAAACAGGTCGTAGTTGGTATAAATGTGTAGCACTCGTCGAGAAGAGCAACTTTTACGTGTAGCAATAATTGGTATAAATATGTACCAATGGATATATCTTAGTAGATCAAAGGGAACATGAAGAAGAAGATGAAGAGAAATGAGCTCCTCTCTCTCTCACACACACACAAAGTCTTCCACTTTATTTCCTCTTTATAGACTTGGCCCTTAAAGCACTACATCTCACTTTTTCATTAGTCCAATTTTATCCCAACTAATCACATCTCGCCATGTGTCGTATTCAATATAATTTTATGAGATTCATTTTAAATTATATTATGTTTTTCGCGATTAAAATTTGATCGCATAATTTTAATCGTGTGATACTCGATCGCATTGTAATACATCAAAATTTAATTGTCTCAGAATTTAATGAAAATTGACTGGCCAACTCAATTTCGTGAGACGTATTCAATGACTAGGTCCATTTTGTGATCTAAGTTATTTAAAATTTTCAATTTTTATCCAGTGCTTAAATGAACTAATTACCATTTTACACCTTTAATTAAGATTTTTTAATTTTCCTAGGCTTTACAGGAGCACCTCAATTTGTACAACCTCTTTCAACCTTCGCTGCATTTACAGGAAACACAAAATAAGAGAGGACACTATTCCATGTAGGATGTAAATACTCCCTTAGAGTTTGCTTTGATTATTAGCCATACTATTATCAAGAAATTTTGCGACTGACTGAGCTGTAAAAGGTTCAGATTGATTCATAGACTTGACTGATTTTTCTAGCAAATCTTACAAGGGAGGGATTTCCTCAGACATAAAAAGAATTAAACATAGAAAAAGAAAAACAATAATATATAGAAAAGAATAAAAGTCTCTTCACTTTTTCTTTCCTTTACGTCAAGACACCGTAGGTTCCCTGGAAAAAGTGTCAAAAAATTTACTTGATCCGAAATGTGTACACTCAAGTGTAGGCGGTCAAATTTTAGTAATAATCTTGTTAAGTCCAGAGTTGAATCCATACGGAACAAACGTTGGTGTTTGAAATTAAGATCAATAGGGACCAAGGTAAATGAAAATCCTAAATTTGAATGTTTTGATGGTGATGATGTGTTTTAAACAAAATATAAGATTCTTTAAATGGAAATAAAAAAAACTCTTTAGTTGAAGGATTTGAAAATGTGCAGATGTGTTCGGATGCTATATTTGTGCGATATTGATTACTCGATTAACCCTTAGGTCAATAGCAAGTTAATTTTAAAATAATGGCTGAATGTGTAAATTAAGAGCATTGCTCCGACCATTTTGTAGAGAATCATAAGAATTGTTTATGCCAAAAATTAACCCATCTATAAACAATCAAATAACCCTACAAGGCATCTAGCAATAGTTAAGCTATTCAACCATAAATTAAAACACAATGTAAGTGAAGATTGAAAGATTATCATGAACACCTAACTTGAGTGCTTGCAAGGAATCATTAGAATCACCAATGCTAAGACTTGACTTGTCAATACTTGGTCAAATAATTTTACAAAGTACTTTAGCTTTGCTAGATACATTCAATCATTCAACATATAAAGGAAAGGATAATACAATAAACATAAATGAAATTGCACAAATATAACTTCCGAACAATACTTTACATGTCCATCACCTTTTACTAAAGAGTGAATGAGAAACTACTAACTCTTCATTGGTAGAAGAAAACTAGAAAGTGGGTGAATCTCATTCCTCTAAGTAGAGAAGTTTAGAAGTACAAAGGTAAAATTATAAGGAAAGTACAAGGCTTCTCTACAACAAAGAATAAGTGAAATACTAACCACCATTCGTGGCTGCAAGAGGGCTAGAAAGGTGGGAGTAGTTGACTCCTCTAGATGAATGAGAAAGCTATACAAATTGAAAGTTAATGAAAGCAATACCAAGAAAGTAGAATAAAACTAGCTAATTTGGAGGGAAGATTCCTTTTCCAACAATTGATCCGCCAATACAAGAGTCAAGTGATGGTACTATAGGCCAAGAGATGAGACAATGTGTAGTACTCGAAGCTGAAAGTCCAAGGTTGGAGCCCAAAATCTGGCTGAAGAGCCGAAAAGGCCAATCAGGCTTGTCTGCCAATGGTGTTCGGACAGGGTGATGGCGTTCGAACGTGGATCACTCTTTCTCTCGACAGCTCAGTTGATTTCCTAAGATACTAGGGCTAAATCTCGTTCGAACAGGAGTTTAGCATTTGAAAGTGAGTTCAATGCATCAACCAACACTCCACAGTCCAGCAACCTAATAGCCGTTTGTGGATACTGTCTAATTTATAGGTGCGTTCGAACGTGAGTTGGCTTTTGAACGTGGGCCCAAAGTCTGCTTTTGTGTGCTTGTTGTCCAAATTTGATATTGACAATTTACGTGCAAGTATGCACGATCAACAAGTAATAAAGTGACAAGTAGAGTATCATTTTCACAGAGAGTTATTACTAATAATTTCCAAGTACTCACTTTATATCAATTCAATTTTATTTAAATAATTGGAATTGAACTATGAAATGATTAATTGAAAACTGTAAACCCCCACATATTTATAGTAATATAATGATCAAAATTTGTTGGTAATTTAATATATGTAATGGCATAGGAATGAACCGTATAGGTTATCACCGTAGAAAATGTTAATAGTGTAGAATCGGGTAAAAATTTAGTTTAAACTTAGTTTTAACTTGTAAATATATGAAACTGTTTGCAATAGAACTTATACCAACTATGTTTGATGTACAAATGTATGGTGTAAAAGTTTGGATTGGTTTTGGAAGGGTTTGGAATGGATTTGAAATGAAAAACAAAGGAAGAGAGCAAAACTAGACAAACTGTACCGGTACAGCGTACCGGTATGCTGCTGCCAGAGGGTATACCATATCGGTATTGCGTATGGTACGCTCTGTAAGTTCCAGACATTTTAAGTCACGATTTGGGTCCATCTTTCACCCTATAAATACATAATGACGCCTCCATTAGCTCCATTTCAACCTTTCTAACCCTAGAAAACCTTAGAGAGGAAGAAAGAAAGAGAAAAACACAAGATCAAAGGGGATTTTCACTTCAAAGAAGATCAAAACCCTACTTTTTCAAGAACATCAAGGTAGGGGTTCCTTCCATTTTTGTCTATTGAGGCTAGGGCATATATGTATATGTATGTTTCCACTCTTAATCATATGTATATGCTATGAAATTATGATTCCTTGAGATTTTTGCAATCATTACCATGTTTTAAATAAAGCTATGGTTATATAACTATGCGATTTATTTTCTTATAATAAAACCCTAGTTTTCAAAAGAGAGGGATTTTCCTTTTGATTCTTCCCTTATTCTTGATTTTGAAAACCTAGTGTTTTGTGTTAAGTACTAAAATGGTATTTGTGATGATCTCTTGCTTAATTTCTTAAATTGTTCTATTGGAAAAATGCCAATGAAATTGGGGATTTATGATTTACTTATGATTTGAGAATTTGGTTGGAATTGCATCTCTTGTATGGTTGTTCTGATAGACTTGAATTGCATTCGAGCACTGCCGTAGAGTGTTAGAGGTTAGTCTATCCCAGTGGGGATGAGATGGTTTCCTAACACTTGTAGTGGTTTGTTGTTTATGAGAACAACCACTATTGTTCATGTAAGTTCGAGGCTGAGGGATGGTATACCTTTCCTGGGAATGATTCGTCAATGCCGTGGGAGACGGTATACGCCCTTCCTAAAGTGGTTTGTGTGGTTATGATTGGGTGAACAAGGTAGAGTCGTAGTGTAGATTCATGGGAAGCAACCAACATACATGAGATTATGGGATGACACTGTTGAACGATTGTGGTTATCGTGTGGAATTGGTTTCCTACAAGAGCTTGTGGAGGTATGGGATTCTACAAGAACTTGTGGAAAATGTTTTATGGTCAAAAATGGTTTATTGTTGGGAAATTCATTTTACTGTTCATTTAAATTATTGTTATTGCATAAATTTGAGATCCATTGAAATGTCTCGATTTTATTTCAAAAATTGATATATGATAATTGCAAAATGAGGCTGACTTGCTTTATACATTTTCTAAACCTTGTTCAAGCTTGGGAGGTATGTTGCTACAGAGCTTAGTGCTTACCCCCTACAAACAATATATTTTTCAGATTACGTGTTAGATGAGGAGCTCGGAGCTGATGAATAGGTGCATAGGGAAGCTATGCTAGATGGGCATGTAGATCCCGAGGTGGATGCTTAGGGTTATACTCTCCTAGGTGCTAGACTAGGAAATTTCTTTTGAGATTATGTAAAGACTAATCTTTTGTTATATTCCACTGCAAGTTAAATTTGATTCTTTTGGGAGGTAATTGTCATAACTTGGCATATTCTTTTGGATATAATGGTCATGGTTGGCCTATTCTTTTGGGACACTATTGTAAATGTTATATTGGATGAATGAAATGTTTTTTAATGATGAATTTATTTAGTTGCTCTCATGCTATGAATGGTAAATTTAGTAATCAAGGATTGAATATACCAGATAAAATAACTTAAGATTACAACTTTCCCCAATGCTTTGTATAAATCTTTTTAACTCTCTTTCTATTTCATTAATCAAAATAAGTTGTTAACTGAGAACTCAAAATTTGGAATAGATTCGTTAAGTTCAAACTCTCGTAAAATGTACACACGACATATAGGTATATTCCTATCCTATACACAAACCTAGCTATTCAATCCAAAGAAGAATCAATCAGACGCATGTTATCATACTCAGATCTAAACCTCGAATGCATTTCCAAATTTCTTGTAGGAAAATCAAATTAATTTCTAGCCACACAATCATATATTAAGCGCAAAATATGATGAACAAATTTTATATGATCAATAAAAAAAAGAAACGAGAGTAGATCAATTTAACTAAACATCAGATTCTGTTGCAATCTTAATAAAGATTTAGTTTATAACATAATTGAAAAACATCATTCTCAAATTAATCAACATCTTACAAAATCAAAAACTAAAAGTAAGAGAAAAGAATGAAAACTTAGTTGCAATATTCGATCTCTCTCTAGCCTTCAAGTCCAATTTTCTTCGTGTCGCTTCCTTCGATTCTTGCCTTCAGTTTGGTTCCAATTCCTTGGTTCTTCCTCTATTTGCAACCCCTCAAATCACTATATATCAGTCCCAACTCAAACCCTAGCATATATGTAGTATTAGGGTTCAATTTTGACTTAAAAACAAATTATAATTCGTGTCCACATTAAAATAGGCGTTGTAGCCCTTAAAATCAGGGCAAGGGTGCTGACTTTCTACCCTTTGAGCGCTGTTCCTAGTGCATATGTGTTGATTCCCTTTTAAGCCTAGAGCTTCCCTTGTTACTTAGTCTTCAAATAATCCAACACTTAGGCTCCCAAATGACCTTGTTTCCTTTCAAATGATGATCCCTACAAAATAACATTAAAACACACAAAATAAATAAAAAGGAACATAAAATACTTAAAAACTTACAATTTCATCAAGCCAAGAATACTCAATTCGTAGGTATAAAATCCACTCATCAAATACCTCCAAACTTAAATCTTTCCTTTTCCTTAAGCAAAATACTAAGAACAAAAACTATAAAAATTAACCCTAACAACCAACTACTCAAACAATGAATCAATATGAATCTGAATATTGGCACCAAAAGTTATTACAAATAATAATTCACGGGAAACTTCAAAAAAGTGCAAAGTCTATCAATTCAACATACTCGTTAATTTTACCTCCGGTCATGACCCTTTAAATATATGTACATATCCGAACTGTCAAGCTAGTCATCACCCATGTACATTTACTTAATCAAATGCTTCATAGGAGATATTCAATATCAACTCTATGAACTTACGTTTTACATCAACCTCTGCTTATTAAAGCAACCATTTAACTAGAAGGTCAAAAGATTTTTTTTTCTCACTCTTTTTTTTCTTTCTATTTTCCATTCATTTGGTGAGTGAATTTTATGCTCCATCTCACCTCCTATTGACCGAGTGCGTTTTACGCTTTATATCGCCTTTTCTTGAACGAGTGCATTTTATTCTCCATTTCGATCTCAACATGTGTTTATGAGTGAGTGCGTTTTACGCTCCAACTCTACTCACCACATGCCTCTTTCTTGTTTCTTGTCTTCCTATTTTTTTTTCTTTTAACTCATGAAGGATCAAATCAAAATGATGTTTCAAAAACTCTTTTTTCTATACTATTAGTATTATTATTTTATATACTAACCCATCATAACCAATATTTTCTTCAAACTTATATAAATACCTCAATTCGCTTTGAATGATGCTTAAATAAGTTTTCTATAGTTTCAATGATATCTTCCACCAGCATTTAACCAAAAAATTCTCTAAATAATAATTAACCAAATAGATGGATATGTGCTCATGATGAAAAGATCACAAACAGTGTAAAACTAACTAGTATGTCAAACAAAAGACTCGACATGGTCATCAATTTCCCTTGAATTAACAATTAATCCTATTCATCATTGGTTATGATCAAATTCAATCAACCCATTGCTCAAGTCGTACTAAAACATGTTATTTAAAATGGAAAACATGCTCTCTAAATGCATACCTAATAATGCAAATGCAAACAAGAAAACACCCCCAAACTTAAACTAAACATTGTCCTCAATGTATAAAGTAGGAAAACTTAAGATAGAGGACTTCCCTGAGACTTTGCTAGTTGGCATCGTCATTAGCGTCCTCGTCGTCTGCTGAGTCAACAGTGTATTCGGGAAACATAGGTGGACTAGGAAACTTACATTGCAAAGCGTAACCTTTACCCATGGAGAATGGAGAACTCCTTGGTGCTAGTTGATACTCATTGATGTCACTTGAGTTGCAAGATTGTTAAGTAAAGAAAATCGGGAAATTCAAGATGATTCAAAGGAATTATGGGTGAAGATGAGTTGGGGTGAATAGATTTTTAGAAGTTTGAAATTTTGGAAGAGTAGGAGTAGTTGTTGGAAGACCTTTGTCCCTAAATGTAGAGCTGAAGGGTGTTTTATAATGCTAAAAATCTAATTTGGCTATTATCCAGGCCGAATATAATGCTAAAAATCTATTTTGGGAGTGATTTGAGTCAGTAGGAACGCTGTCTGGGGCGCTGCTATGCTGCCTTATTGCTTGGGATAGTTTTAGGGGCATCAAGTCAGCATTGGGGCGCTGCCTAGGTAGAAAATCAACGCTGGGGCGCTGTTTTGAGCGCTTAGGCACTATCCAAAAAGAAAATTAGCATTGTCCAAACAAAAAATCAGTGCTTAGGTGTTGTTTTGGAGTGCTTAGGCGCTAGGCTTCTGGTCTTGGCTCCTTGTGTGAGCTTGAGCAAGCTCCACCCTTATTGTTCAATCCTTGGGACCTGCAAGCAATTGACATACTAATTAAAATGAACTAATAATCTAATATCATAATTACTCCTAAAAAAAACTAAATTGGCATAAGCATGAATTAAAAACTAAAAGCTAAATTTTTTGTTGCCTCCCAAATAGCGTTTGTTTTATAGTCTTCAACCTTACTACTTACTGTTTCATCTTGGGTCTGCAAGGGTAATTGAGGTCTTTTCATTATCAATGTCGCCACCCCAATAGTGTTTCAGCCTCTGCCTATTCACCTTGAAAGTTCTCTTTGAATTGGCTTCCTCGAATTTAACTGCTCGATGCGAGAACACCTTAGAAATAATGAATGGCCCTGACCACCTTGATTTGAGATTTCCTAGGAAGAGATTTAACCCTGAATTGAAAAGGAGTACAACTTGACTCAGCTCAATTTTTGCTTAATGATCTTCTTATCATGCCACCTTTTTACCTTCTCTTTATATATCTTGGTGTTTTTAAGGGGATCCGGAATACAGCGTCCTACGAATACCTCATTCACTGCATCTTCCACCAAATCAACCCGAAAATATTATTCCGCTTCTTTTAGAAATTTCATAGCTAAAAATACATTGAATGTAACCTCTTGATCTTAGACTCGCATAGTTAGCTTACCTTTCTGTACATCGATAAGTGTTCTCCCCTTTGCTAAGAATGGTCGCCCAAGAATAATAGATATTTTCCTATCTTCCTCATAATCTAAGACTACGAAATCAGCTAAAAAAATGAACTTATCCACTTTAACTAGAACGTCCTCAACCATGCCCCTTAGATAAGTGATTGATCTATTCGCAAGCTGCAATGTTACATTAGTAGGCTTCTCTTCCTTCAAACCCAATTGTTGATAAATTGAGAATGACATCAAGTTTATACTAGCTCCCAAGTCACACAATGCTTTCCAAAAAAATTGATTGCCTATTGTGCATGGAATTGTAAAGCTACCTAGATCTTTGAGCTTTGGTGGTAGCTTCGTTTGAAGAATAGCACTGCACTCCTTCGTAAGTGCCACTGTCTCAAAATCGCCTAGTTTTCTCTTTTTTGACAAAATTTCCTTCAAAAATTTCACACAGTTAGGCATTTTCTCCACTACTTCTACGAAAATGGATATTTATTTGGAGCTTCTTAAACACTTCCATGAATTTAGAGAACTACTTATCCCCCTTCTGTTTCTGCAAACGTTGTGAAAATGGCACGAGAGGCACAATATGTCTCAAATTACCTCCATTAGAACATGCAACTGGATCTTCTTCTTTCTTTTTATGTTCCAAACTCTTGCTATCTTTTATTTTTTTACCCTCACTATCATCTCCATGTGAATGTTTTGGAGATCCACCAACAACCTTAGGTAACTCTTTCTCACTTCGTAATGTAATATCATTGTAATGCTCCTTACCTTCCTTCTTAGGATTGACCTCCGTATCATTAGGTAGACTGCCTTGAGGTCAGTTGTTAATGGCATTAGCAAATTGACCCATTTGGTTTTCTAGATTTCGGATTGATATTTCCATACTATTCATCCTTGTCTCATTATGTGCTATGTACCTGGAAAGCAGTTCCTCCAAATTTGACTTCTTTTCCTATTGTGGTGGAGCTTGATTCTAAAAGTCTAGTGGGTATGATTGTGTTGGAGTAGAAGTTTGAGTTTGATTATTATTCCAAGACAAGTTTGGATGAGTCCTCCAACTAGGGTTATAATTGTTGAAATTATAGCCATTTTACGGCCTGTTGAAGTTAGCAATGTATTGTACCAACTCTGAACTAATTGTACATTGATTACTCAGATGGTTCTGGGCACACAATTCATAAACAACTATCACACTCTGAATAAGCTGCACCCCTAAAGCATCAATCTTCCTTGTCAACGTAGCAACCTGTTCAGCCAATGCAGTAACCGCATCGACTTCATAAATCCTTGCTACCTTTGGTTGATTGATCCTTGTAGAGGGCCACTGATAATTGTTGGCAGTCATTGTCTCCAATAACTCATAGGCTTCATCAAAAAAAATTTCCATCAATGCCCCACCTGTAGTTGCATCGATATTAGTCCGAGTAGCACTAAACAACCCGTTGTAGAATGTTTGAACTTGCAACCAATTAGGAATACCATGGTGAGGGCATTTTCAAAATAAGTCTTTGAAATGCTCCCAATCTTCATGGAGAGTCTCAAAATCATGTTGTGTGAATAAAGTGATGTCGTTCCTCATCCTTGCGGTTATAGCTAGTGGAAAGAATTTATCTAAAACATTTTGAGCTAAATCTATCCATGTGGTAATAGAACCCGGTGGCAATGAATGCAACCAACTTTTTGCCTTATCAAGAAGTTTGAAAGGGAAAAAGTCAGAGTCTAATCACATCTTCGAAAACCCCATTGTATTTGAACGTGTCATAAATCTCCAGAAAACTCACCAAATGATAGTTTGGGTCATTGTTAGGCAAACCGCCAAACTGCACAGAATTATGAATCATTTGGATGGTACCCAGCTTGATCTCGAAACTATTTGCTTGAATTGTAACTTTTTGAATGCTCGATTGTATTTTCGTAACAAGTGGTATTGCATAATCCCTTAGCGATTTTTGTTCTTCTTCGGCTATAGTTTCTTGATTATTTACTTCTTGACACTACTTTTGCAAATTACGGAGCCTTCTTTTGATTTCGTCTTCGTATAGTAGTAACTCTTGACCTGTAGATCGTGTTTTCATACAAAATTCAACAATACTTGCGAAACCAATTAAAACAGAAAATTAAATAAGTTTAAACTAAGATCAAATTGATTGAAATTAATATTGAAATAATTACTAGAATAAATCCTCGGCAACAGCGCCAAAAACTTGTTGTTCGAATTTGATATTGACAATTTACGTGCAAATATACATGATCAACAAGTAATAAAGTGNTTTAAGGGGATCCGGAATACAGCGTCCTACGAATACCTCATTCACTGCATCTTCCACCAAATCAACCCGAAAATATTATNCGGAATACAACGTCCTACGAATACCTCATTCACTGCATCTTCCACCAAATCAACCCGAAAATATTATTCCGCTTCTTTTAGAAATTTCATAGCTAAAAATACATTGAATGTAACCTCTTGATCTTAGACTCGCATAGTTAGCTTACCTTTCTGTACATCGATAAGTGTTCTCCCCTTTGCTAAGAATGGTCGCCCAAGAATAATAGATATTTTCCTATCTTCCTCATAATCTAAGACTACGAAATCAGCTAAAAAAATGAACTTATCCACTTTAACTAGAACGTCCTCAACCATGCCCCTTAGATAAGTGATTGATCTATTCGCAAGCTGCAATGTTACATTAGTAGGCTTCTCTTCCTTCAAACCCAATTGTTGATAAATTGAGAATGACATCAAGTTTATACTAGCTCCCAAGTCACACAATGCTTTCCAAAAAAATTGATTGCCTATTGTGCATGGAATTGTAAAGCTACCTAGATCTTTGAGCTTTGGTGGTAGCTTCGTTTGAAGAATAGCACTGCACTCCTTCGTAAGTGCCACTGTCTCAAAATCGCCTAGTTTTCTCTTTTTTGACAAAATTTCCTTCAAAAATTTCACACAGTTAGGCATTTTCTCCACTACTTCTACGAAAATGGATATTTATTTGGAGCTTCTTAAACACTTCCATGAATTTAGAGAACTACTTATCCCCCTTCTGTTTCTGCAAACGTTGTGAAAATGGCACGAGAGGCACAATATGTCTCAAATTACCTCCATTAGAACATGCAACTGGATCTTCTTCTTTCTTTTTATGTTCCAAACTCTTGCTATCTTTTATTTTTTTACCCTCACTATCATCTCCATGTGAATGTTTTGGAGATCCACCAACAACCTTAGGTAACTCTTTCTCACTTCGTAATGTAATATCATTGTAATGCTCCTTACCTTCCTTCTTAGGATTGACCTCCGTATCATTAGGTAGACTGCCTTGAGGTCAGTTGTTAATGGCATTAGCAAATTGACCCATTTGGTTTTCTAGATTTCGGATTGATATTTCCATACTATTCATCCTTGTCTCATTATGTGCTATGTACCTGGAAAGCAGTTCCTCCAAATTTGACTTCTTTTCCTATTGTGGTGGAGCTTGATTCTAAAAGTCTAGTGGGTATGATTGTGTTGGAGTAGAAGTTTGAGTTTGATTATTATTCCAAGACAAGTTTGGATGAGTCCTCCAACTAGGGTTATAATTGTTGAAATTATAGCCATTTTGCGGCCTGTTGAAGTTAGCAATGTATTGTACCAACTCTGAACTAATTGTACATTGATTACTCAGATGGTTCTGGGCACACAATTCATAAATAACTATCACACTCTGAATAAGCTGCACCCCTAAAGCATCAATCTTCCTTGTCAACGTAGCAACCTGTTCAGCCAATGCAGTAACCGCATCGACTTCATAAATCCTTGCTACCTTTGGTTGATTGATCCTTGTAGAGGGCCACTGATAATTGTTGGCAGTCATTGTCTCCAATAACTCATAGGCTTCATCAAAAAAAATTTCCATCAATGCCCCACCTGTAGTTGCATCGATATTAGTCCGAGTAGCACTAAACAACCCGTTGTAGAATGTTTGAACTTGCAACCAATTAGGAATACCATGGTGAGGGCATTTTCAAAATAAGTCTTTGAAATGCTCCCAATCTTCATGGAGAGTCTCAAAATCATGTTGTGTGAATAAAGTGATGTCGTTCCTCATCCTTGCGGTTATAGCTAGTGGAAAGAATTTATCTAAAACATTTTGAGCTAAATCTATCCATGTGGTAATAGAACCCGGTGGCAATGAATGCAACCAACTTTTTGCCTTATCAAGAAGTTTGAAAGGGAAAAAGTCAGAGTCTAATCACATCTTCGAAAACCCCATTGTATTTGAACGTGTCATAAATCTCCAGAAAACTCACCAAATGATAGTTTGGGTCATTGTTAGGCAAACCGCCAAACTGCACAGAATTATGAATCATTTGGATGGTACCCAGCTTGATCTCGAAACTATTTGCTTGAATTGTAACTTTTTGAATGCTCGATTGTATTTTCGTAACAAGTGGTATTGCATAATCCCTTAGCGATTTTTGTTCTTCTTCGGCTATAGTTTCTTGATTATTTACTTCTTGACACTACTTTTGCAAATTACGGAGCCTTCTTTTGATTTCGTCTTCGTATAGTAGTAACTCTTGACCTGTAGATCGTGTTTTCATACAAAATTCAACAATACTTGCGAAACCAATTAAAACAGAAAATTAAATAAGTTTAAACTAAGATCAAATTGATTGAAATTAATATTGAAATAATTACTAGAATAAATCCTCGGCAACAGCGCCAAAAACTTGTTGTTCGAATTTGATATTGACAATTTACGTGCAAATATACATGATCAACAAGTAATAAAGTGATAAGTAGAGTATCGTTGTAACGCTCAAAAACTCATCTTGGACGGCATTACTATCTCAAACCATTCACATCATGAGAGCAACTAATAAGACCCATAGAATAAGGGAATTTTATTCATCACACATGACATNGTGCCTTGAGGTCAGTTGTTAATGGCATTAGCAAATTGACCCATTTGGTTTTCCAGATTTCGGATTGATATTTCCATACTATTCATCCTTGTCTCATTATGTGCTATGTACNGTAACGCTCAAAAACTCATCTTGGACGGCATTACTATCTCAAACCATTCACATCATGAGAGCAACTAATAAGACCCATAGAATAAGGGAATTTTATTCATCACACATGACATCTACAACATCATCCAAAAGAATATGCCAAACCATGGCAATTACATTTAAAGATCAACCNATTCCGCTTCTTTTAGAAATTTCATAGCTAAAAATACATTGAATGTAACCTCTTGATCTTAGACTCGCATAGTTAGCTTACCTTTCTGTACATCGATAAGTGTTCTCCCCTTTGCTAAGAATGGTCGCCCAAGAATAATAGATATTTTCCTATCTTCCTCATAATCTAAGACTACGAAATCAGCTAAAAAAATGAACTTATCCACTTTAACTAGAACGTCCTCAACCATGCCCCTTAGATAAGTGATTGATCTATTCGCAAGCTGCAATGTTACATTAGTAGGCTTCTCTTCCTTCAAACCCAATTGTTGATAAATTGAGAATGACATCAAGTTTATACTAGCTCCCAAGTCACACAATGCTTTCCAAAAAAATTGATTGCCTATTGTGCATGGAATTGTAAAGCTACCTAGATCTTTGAGCTTTGGTGGTAGCTTCGTTTGAAGAATAGCACTGCACTCCTTCGTAAGTGCCACTGTCTCAAAATCGCCTAGTTTTCTCTTTTTTGACAAAATTTCCTTCAAAAATTTCACACAGTTAGGCATTTTCTCCACTACTTCTACGAAAATGGATATTTATTTGGAGCTTCTTAAACACTTCCATGAATTTAGAGAACTACTTATCCCCCTTCTGTTTCTGCAAACGTTGTGAAAATGGCACGAGAGGCACAATATGTCTCAAATTACCTCCATTAGAACATGCAACTGGATCTTCTTCTTTCTTTTTATGTTCCAAACTCTTGCTATCTTTTATTTTTTTACCCTCACTATCATCTCCATGTGAATGTTTTGGAGATCCACCAACAACCTTAGGTAACTCTTTCTCACTTCGTAATGTAATATCATTGTAATGCTCCTTACCTTCCTTCTTAGGATTGACCTCCGTATCATTAGGTAGACTGCCTTGAGGTCAGTTGTTAATGGCATTAGCAAATTGACCCATTTGGTTTTCTAGATTTCGGATTGATATTTCCATACTATTCATCCTTGTCTCATTATGTGCTATGTACCTGGAAAGCAGTTCCTCCAAATTTGACTTCTTTTCCTATTGTGGTGGAGCTTGATTCTAAAAGTCTAGTGGGTATGATTGTGTTGGAGTAGAAGTTTGAGTTTGATTATTATTCCAAGACAAGTTTGGATGAGTCCTCCAACTAGGGTTATAATTGTTGAAATTATAGCCATTTTGCGGCCTGTTGAAGTTAGCAATGTATTGTACCAACTCTGAACTAATTGTACATTGATTACTCAGATGGTTCTGGGCACACAATTCATAAATAACTATCACACTCTGAATAAGCTGCACCCCTAAAGCATCAATCTTCCTTGTCAACGTAGCAACCTGTTCAGCCAATGCAGTAACCGCATCGACTTCATAAATCCTTGCTACCTTTGGTTGATTGATCCTTGTAGAGGGCCACTGATAATTGTTGGCAGTCATTGTCTCCAATAACTCATAGGCTTCATCAAAAAAAATTTCCATCAATGCCCCACCTGTAGTTGCATCGATATTAGTCCGAGTAGCACTAAACAACCCGTTGTAGAATGTTTGAACTTGCAACCAATTAGGAATACCATGGTGAGGGCATTTTCAAAATAAGTCTTTGAAATGCTCCCAATCTTCATGGAGAGTCTCAAAATCATGTTGTGTGAATAAAGTGATGTCGTTCCTCATCCTTGCGGTTATAGCTAGTGGAAAGAATTTATCTAAAACATTTTGAGCTAAATCTATCCATGTGGTAATAGAACCCGGTGGCAATGAATGCAACCAACTTTTTGCCTTATCAAGAAGTTTGAAAGGGAAAAAGTCAGAGTCTAATCACATCTTCGAAAACCCCATTGTATTTGAACGTGTCATAAATCTCCAGAAAACTCACCAAATGATAGTTTGGGTCATTGTTAGGCAAACCGCCAAACTGCACAGAATTATGAATCATTTGGATGGTACCCAGCTTGATCTCGAAACTATTTGCTTGAATTGTAACTTTTTGAATGCTCGATTGTATTTTCGTAACAAGTGGTATTGCATAATCCCTTAGCGATTTTTGTTCTTCTTCGGCTATAGTTTCTTGATTATTTACTTCTTGACACTACTTTTGCAAATTACGGAGCCTTCTTTTGATTTCGTCTTCGTATAGTAGTAACTCTTGACCTGTAGATCGTGTTTTCATACAAAATTCAACAATACTTGCGAAACCAATTAAAACAGAAAATTAAATAAGTTTAAACTAAGATCAAATTGATTGAAATTAATATTGAAATAATTACTAGAATAAATCCTCGGCAACAGCGCCAAAAACTTGTTGTTCGAATTTGATATTGACAATTTACGTGCAAATATACATGATCAACAAGTAATAAAGTGATAAGTAGAGTATCGTTGTAACGCTCAAAAACTCATCTTGGACGGCATTACTATCTCAAACCATTCACATCATGAGAGCAACTAATAAGACCCATAGAATAAGGGAATTTTATTCATCACACATGACATCTACAACATCATCCAAAAGAATATGCCAAACCATGGCAATTACATTTAAAGATCAACCTTAATCTTGCAGGGGAATAAACAAAATATCATCCATACATTGTCTCAAAATGCATATCCTAGTTTAGGACATAAAGAGAACAATTATAGACATCCTCCTCGGGATCCACTTTCATCCAATTGAGCTTCCCAATCTACTTGCTCATCAACTCCGAGTTCTTTCTCTAAACCGAATTTGAGCATAAATATTTGTTTGTAGGGGTTGAACACTAAGCTCTGTAGGAAAATCCTCCTAAACTTGGACAAGGTTTTGAAAGCATATAAAATAAGTTTGTCTCATTTCACAAATATCATATATAACTTTTGAAAGAAAACAGTGATAGTTCATCCGATCTCAAGTTTAAGCAATATCAATAAATTAAAAGAAAAGATAAAACCAATTTCCAACAATAAGTCATTTCCAACCATAAACCGTTTTCACAACAACAAACATAACCCNAAGATCAAACCAATTTCCAACAATAAGTCATTTCCAACCATAAACCGTTTTCACAACAACAAACATAACCCATAATTTGTACCATTACCAACAATGTATATCAAACCACAACTTATATCTTTCACAACATTATGTATATGTGTATCTCAAGTATGATGTATGACATCGCATGAATAAACACATTGAAAATATTTTGGCTCACACACACACCCAATCCTCGCAAGGATATACAACTTTAGGAAGGGCGTATACCAACGCATTGGTAGTGACGAATCCAACCCAGGAGTAGTATATTAACCCTCAGTCTTGGTACCCGTGAACGAATAGTGCTTTGGTCCTCGCAAGACACCAACCCCACTACGAGTGGTAGAAAAAATTCAAACTCGCACGGAGTAAGAAATGCATCTACGCACTCTACGATACTCGATCAATGGTCACCCATGGTTATCCAAACATCCACAAGAGATACAACACGCAACCAATTTCTCCAATCACACATAAAATCCAAAATCTCCAAATTTCATATATATGATTCCAATAGAATAATTTAAGAAAATATGCAAGAGATCATCAAAAGACTTACTTTTATTGTTCAAAATAAAGCACTAAGGTTTTTGAATCAAGAGCACCAGAATATCAAGAAGAAGATTTCATGTTTCTCAAAAACTAGGTTTTGACATCAAGAACNAAATAAGTCTTTGAAATGCTCCCAATCTTCATGGAGAGTCTCAAAATCATGTTGTGTGAATAAAGTGATGTCGTTCCTCATCCTTGCGGTTATAGCTAGTGGAAAGAATTTATCTAAAACATTTTGAGCTAAATCTATCCATGTGGTAATAGAACCCGGTGGCAATGAATGCAACCAACTTTTTGCCTTATCAAGAAGTTTGAAAGGGAAAAAGTCAGAGTCTAATCACATCTTCGAAAACCCCATTGTATTTGAACGTGTCATAAATCTCCAGAAAACTCACCAAATGATAGTTTGGGTCATTGTTAGGCAAACCGCCAAACTGCACAGAATTATGAATCATTTGGATGGTACCCAGCTTGATCTCGAAACTATTTGCTTGAATTGTAACTTTTTGAATGCTCGATTGTATTTTCGTAACAAGTGGTATTGCATAATCCCTTAGCGATTTTTGTTCTTCTTCGGCCATAGTTTCTTGATTATTTACTTCTTGACACTACTTTTGCAAATTACGGAGCCTTCTTTTGATTTCGTCTTCGTATAGTAGTAACTCTTGACCTGTAGATCGTGTTTTCATACAAAATTCAACAATACTTGCGAAACCAATTAAAACAGAAAATTAAATAAGTTTAAACTAAGATCAAATTGATTGAAATTAATATTGAAATAATTACTAGAATAAATCCTCGGCAACAGCGCCAAAAACTTGTTGTTCGAATTTGATATTGACAATTTACGTGCAAATATACATGATCAACAAGTAATAAAGTGATAAGTAGAGTATCGTTGTAACGCTCAAAAACTCATCTTGGACGGCATTACTATCTCAAACCATTCACATCATGAGAGCAACTAATAAGACCCATAGAATAAGGGAATTTTATTCATCACACATGACATCTACAACATCATCCAAAAGAATATGCCAAACCATGGCAATTACATTTAAAGATCAACCTTAATCTTGCAGGGGAATAAACAAAATATCATCCATACATTGTCTCAAAATGCATATCCTAGTTTAGGACATAAAGAGAACAATTATNCAACATCAATGAACAAGAGTGGACAAGAACCCCTACCTTTCTTCCTTAGCTTTGAGTGAAGAACTAGAAGATTTGATCTTTCCCCAACTTGAAACAACACTTTAATCTCTTTGTTTTTCCCTTTCTTTCTTCCTCTCTAGCCCTCCCTAGGGTCAAAAATATTGAAATGAGTCTATTGGGGGTGTCCTTATGTATTTATAGGGTGAAAAGTGGCCTCTTGTGTGCGATTCTGAAGGTCTAAATTCATAACTCACGTTCAAACGTCCTTTGCTCCTAGTACTTTTATTTTTCCATCAGACAAAAAGTACTAAAACACAGTGTCATTCGAACAGACTTTCATGTTCGAACGTATGTCATTCGAACGAACTTTCACGTTCGAACGTACTTCCTATTTCTTTTGAAACTTCCAGTGACGTTTTGACCTATTTTGAGGTCGATTTGGAAAAATTTCGTGACACACCTTTGTAGCCCTGGAAGTATACTATCTACTGTAAAACTTTCAGCTCAAACAGACATAAGGGTAAAAAGTTATGGTCCGAATACTAAGCAGTGTCTAAAATCCTTTTTTACCCAAATTCAATCTAAAATGTGTTTTAACTCCGCAATATTTCCTAACTTGTAATACACTCCATATTACCTCTCCCAAGGTTTGTTGACCTTCCGGATTCAATGGAAACTTTATCTTGACCTAAAAATATTTAGAAACTTACCTAATTGTTGTTCTCAAGGTTAAACATATTCAAAACTAAGTTTGATCCAAAAGTCAATTCATCCGAAACTCAAAATTCATGATCAATCTTTCAACAATGATTCTGAGTTTCTACCATCATTTTATTCATTTTAGGAGAACTCTTAAGATAATAGAATCTTTATTTAATTTTTAATGAGGGGTCTTACAATCGTTCCCATAGAGAATTATTACTAACAATTTTCAAGTACTAACTTTATATCAATTCAATATTATTTAAACAATTGGAATTGAACTATGAAATGATTAATTGAAAACTAAATCTAAATTTAATAATCAAGGATTGAATTTACCAGATAAAAGAATTTAAGATTACAACTTCTCCTAATGCTTTGTATAAATCTTTCTAACTCTCTTTCCAGTTAATTAATCAAAATAATTTGTTAAGTGACAACTCAAAATTATTTATCAAACATCTTCCGATAATAAGATAAAAATATCTCTCCTAATTAAATTACTATATTCCTATGCAAAATAATTTAGAATAGATTCATTAAGTTCAAACTTTCATAAAAGTTACACACGGCGTATAGGTATATTGCTACCCTAAACACAAACCCAACTATTCAATCCGAAGAAGAATCAACCACATCCATGTTATCATATTCATATCTAAACCTAGAATTCATATCCAAATTTCATGTTGGAAAATCAAATTAATTGCTAGCCGCACAATCATATATTAAGCGCAAAATATGATAAACAACTTTTATATGATCAATAAAAACTAGAAATAAGAGTAGATCAATTTAACTAAACATCGGATTTCGTTGTAGTCTTAATAAAGATTTAGTTCATAAATTAATTAAAAAATATCATTCTCAAATTAATCAACATCTTAGAAACTCAAAAACTAAAAGTAAAAGAAAGGAATGAAAACTTAGTTATAATCTTCGATCTCTTTCTGGCCTTCAAGTCCAATTTTCTACGTGTAGCTTTCTTCGATTCTTGCCTTCAATTTTCTTTCAATTCCTTGGTTCTTCCTCTATTAGCAGCCCCTCAAATCAGTATATATCAGTTCCAACTCAAACCCTAGCATATATGTAACATTATGGTTCAATTTCGGCTAAAAAATAAGTCAGAATTTGCGTCCACATTAAAACAAGCTCTGCAGTGCCTAAAATCAGCACAAGGGCACTAACTTTCTGCCCTTCTAGCACTGCAACGATACTCCTAGCATAGCGGCACTGATTCCCTTTTAAGCCTAGAGCTACCCTTGTTGCTTAGTCTTCAAATAATCCAACACTTTGGCTCCCAAATGACCTTGTTTCCTTCCAAATGATGATCCCTACAAAATAAAATTAAAACACACAAAAAAAATAAAACAAAATATGAAATACTTAAGAACTTACAATTTCATCAAGCCGAGAACATGAGTGGGTTTTATACGTACGAATTGAGTATTTCTTGGCTTGATGAAATTGTAAGTTTTCAAGTATTTTATGTTCATTTTTATTCATTTTGTGTGTTTTAATGTTATTTTGTAGGGATCATCATTTGGAAGGAAATAAGGTCATTTGGTAGCCTGTTGGATTATTTGAAGACTAAGCAACAAGGGCAGCCATAGACATAAAAGGGGGTCAGCACTGCAGTGCTAGAAGGGCAGAAAGTCAGCACCCTTGCATTGATTTTAAGGGCTATAACGCCTATTTTAATGAGGATGTGAATTTTGACTTTTTTTAGTCGAAATTGAATTATGATGCCACATTTATGCTAGGGTTTGAGTTGGGATTGAAATATACTGATTTGAGGGGCTACTAATAGAGGATTAACCAAGAATTGATAGTGAATTGAAAGCAAGGATCGAAGGAAGCAACGCGAAGAAAATTGGACTTGAAAACTAGAGAGGAATTGAAGATTGCGACTATGTTTTCATTCCTATTCTCTTACCTTTAGATTTTGATTTTCTAAGATGTTGATTAATTTGAGGATGATGTTTTTCAATTATGTTATGAACTAAATTTTTATTAAGATTGCAATGGAACCTGATGTTTAGTTAAATTGATCTACTCTCGCTTCTAATTCTTATTGATCATATATAAGTTGTTTATCATATTTTGTGCTTAATATATTATTTTGTGGCCAGCAATTAATTTGATTCCCTAGATGAAATGAGAAGATGAATTCTAGGGATAGATCTGAATATGATAACATGTGTCTGGTTAATTCTTCTTCCCATTGAATAGCTGGGTTTGTGTATATGATAGAAATATACCTCTATTTCATGTGTAAATGTTATGAGAGTTTGAACTTAATGAATCTATTCCAAATTATTTTGCATAAAAATATAGTAATTTAATTGGGAGAGGTATTTTTATCTAACTATCGGAAGAGGTTTGATAAATAATTTTGAGTTCTCAGTTAACAACTTATTTTGATTAATTAACTGGAAAGAGAGTTAGAATGATTTATACGAAGTATTAGGGAAAGTTGTAATCTTAAGTTCTTTTATCTGGTAAATTCAATCCTTGATTATTAATTTTAGATTTAGTTATAACTAGTCATTTCCTAGTTCAATTTCAATTGTTTAAATAATAGTACTTCGAAGTTATTAGTAATAATTTTCTGTGGGAATGATACTCTACTTATCACTTTATTACTTGTTAATCGTGTATACTTGCACGTAATTTGTCAATATTGAAAATCGGACAACAAGTTTTTAGCGTCGTTGCTGGGGATTTATTCTAGTAATTATTTCAATATTAATTTCAATCAATTTGATCTTAGTTTAAACTTATTTAATTTTCTATTTTAATTGTTTTCACAAGCACTTAAACTTTGTATGAAAACATGATCTACAGGTCAGGAGCTACTACCGTACGAAGACAAAATCAAAAGAAGGCTTCGAAATTTGTGAAAGCATTGTCAAGAAGTAAATAATCAATAAACTATGGCTAAAGATGAACAGAAATTGCAAAGGGATTATGCTATGCCACTTGTTACAGAAATACAATCGAGCATTCAAAGACCCATAATTCAAGCAAGCAGTTTCGAAATCAAGCCGGGTACCATCCAAATGATTCTAAATTCAGTGCAGTTTGGGGGTTTGCCAAACGATGACCCAAACTATCATTTGGTGAGTTTTCTGGAGATTTGTGACACGTTCAAGTATAACGGGGTTTCTAAAGATGCAATTAGACTCTGACTTTTCACTTTCACACTTCGTGATAAGGCAAAGAGTTGGTTGCATTCATTGCCGTCAGGTTCTATTATCAAATGGATAGATTTAGCTCAAAATTTTTTAGCTAAATTCTTTCCACTAGCTAAAACTACAAGGATGAGGAACGACATCACTTCATTCGCACAACATGATTCTGAGACTCTATAAAAAGCTTGGGAGCAATTCAAAGATTTACTCCAAAAATGCCCTCACCATGGTGTTCCTAAGTGGTTGCAAGTTTAAACGTTGTAAAATGGGTTGTTTAGTGCTACTTGGACAAGTATCGATACAGCTGCAGTGGGGCATTAATGGGAAAAAATTTTGATGAAGTATACGAGTTATTGGAGACAATGATTGCCAACAATTATCAGTGACCTTCTACAAGGATCAATAAGCCAAAAGTAAAAGGGATTTATGAAGTTGATGCAGTTACTGCATTAGTTGCACATGTTGCTACATTGACAAAGAAAATTGATGCTTTAGGGGTGTAGCCTATTCAGAGTGTGGCAGTTGTTTGTGAATTGTGTGCTGAGAACCATCCGAGTGATCAATGTGCAATTAATTTAGAGTCGGTACAATATATTGGTAACTTCAATAGGCAGCAACATGGCAATAATTTCAATAATTATAACCTTGGTTGGCAGACTCATCTGAACTTGTCTTGGAATAATAATCAAGCCGAAACTTCTACTCCAACACAATCATACCCACCAGGCTTTCAGAATCAAGCTCCACCACAGTAGGAAAAAAAGTCAAATTTGGAGGAGCTGCTTTCTAGGTACATAGCACAGAATGAGACAAGGATGAACAGTATGGAAGTGTCAATCCAAAACCTAGAAAACCAAATGGGTCAGCTCGCTAATGCCATTAACAACTGACCTCAAGGCACTTTACCTAGTGATACGGAGATCAATCCTAAGAGGGAAGGTAAGGAGCACTGCAATGCTATTACATTACAAAGCAAAAAAGAGTTGCCTGAGGTTGTTGGTGGAACTCCAAAACAATCCCATGGAGATGATACTGAGGTGAAAAAAATCAAAGATAGCAAGAATGTGGAACATGAAAAGAAAGAAGGAGATCCAATTGTATGTTCTAATGGAGGTAATCTGAGACCTATTGTGCCTCCCGGGTCATTTACAGAACATTTGTAGAAACAAAAGTGGGATAAGTAGTTCTCTAAATTCATGGAAGTGTTTAAAAAGCTCCAAATAAATATCCCTTTCATAGAAGCAGTGAAGCAAATGCCTAACTATGTGAAATTTTTTAAGGAAATTTGTCAAAAAAGAGAAAACTAGGAAATTTCAAGATAGTGGCACTTACGGAGGAGTGTAGTGCTATTCTTCAAATGAAGCTACCACCAAAGCTCAAAGATTCAGGTAGCTTTACAATTCCATGCACAATAGGCAGTCAATTTTTTGGGAAAGCATTGTATTACTTGGGAGCTAGTATTAACTTGATGCCACTCTCAATTTATTAGCAATTGGGTTTGAAGGAAGCAAAACCTATTAACATCACATTACAGCTTACAGATAGACCACTCACTTATCTAAGGGACATAGTTGAGGACGTTCTAGTTAAAGTGGATAAGTTCATTTTTTCAGCTAATTTTATAGTCTTAGATTGTGTGGAGGATAGGGAAATACCTATTATTCTTGGGCGACCATTCTTAGCAACAGGGAGAACACTTATCGATGTACAGAAAGGTGAGCTAACTATGCTAGTCTAAGATCAAGAGGTTACAGCCAATGTATTTTCAGCTATGAAATTTCAAAAGGAAGCGGAAGAATGTTTTTGGGTTAATTTGGTAGAAGATGCAGTGAATGAGGTATTCGTAGAAAGCTGTATTTCAGATCCCCTTAAGAACACCATGCTATATAAACAGAAGGTAAAAAGGTGGCATGATAAGAAGATCATTGAGCGGAAGTTTAAGTCTGGTCAAGCTTTACTCTTTTTCAATTCGTGGTTAAAGCTCGTCCCGGGAAAAGTCAAATCAAGGCGGTCAGGGCCATTCATTATTACTAAGGTGTTCCCATATNTGGAAGTTTAAGTCTGGTCAAGCTTTACTCTTTTTCAATTCGTGGTTAAAGCTCGTCCCCGGAAAAGTCAAATCAAGGCGGTCAGGGCCATTCATTATTACTAAGGTGTTCCCATATGCAGCTGTTGAAGTCGAGGAAACCAATTCAAAAAGAACATTCAAGATGAATGGGCAGAGACTGAAGCAAAATTGGGGAGGCGACATTGATCGTGAAAGGACCTCAATTACCCTTGCCGACCTGGGATGAAATAGGAAATAGTTAGGCTGAAGACTATAAAACAAGCGCTATTTGGGAGGCAACCCAAAATTTACTTTTAATTTTTAATTCATTTTTATGTCAATTTAGTTTTTTTTATTATTATTTATTATTTATTTAGGGAGTAATCATGATATTAGAAAGTTATTGCATTTTAATTAGAAGCCCAGCACCCAAGCGCTCAAAACCAACGCCCCTGCGCTGAGTTTCTATTTGGACAGCACCTCACATAAGAATTTCAGCGCCTCAACGCTCCATTTCAGTGCCTAGGTGCTTCCTTTCTGATTGGGCAGCGCCCCAATAGAGAATACCAGCGCCTTAGTGCTCCATTTCAGAGCCTAGGCGTTTCCTTTCTGATTTGGCAACGCCTAGGCACACCTTTGTTGCCCCAAATTCCTCCCAATACAGATTTTTAGCATTATAAACACCCTGGAGAGCACCCAAAACAAATTTTCAGCATTATAAAACACTCTTTAGCTCTACATACTTGAACAAGAAGCCAACCAAATAAACTCCTACCAATCCCAAAAATTTTAAACCTCTAAAAATACATACACCCCAACTCTTACTCACCTAAAATTCCATTCAATCATCTTGAATCACTCAACCTCTTTTACATACCAATCTTACCTCTCATGTGCATCAATGAGTATCAACTAGAACCAAGAATTCCTTTATTCCCCATGGGTAACATCAAGCTTTGCATTGCACACAAGGTGTTTGTTAAATTGTCTAAGTGACAACAAAGATTAGTTAGCTAATTTTGACCTGATTTTTGGTGTGCGGGGGCTTCGTAATTGAGTATTCATCATGTCTTCAAAATGCCACAGGGGAAAAATCTCTAAATCCTCCAAGCCATACGACAAAAAGAGGTTTGTTAGCGAAGCGACATCAGAGCGATTTCATACTTTCTTGGCAAAAATGGCATTGACTCTCGAACGTGGCCTTTGCCCAGATGAGACGTATGATGGGTGTGTACATGACATGATTATGGAGCGTGGTTGGTTAGATTTCATAAAATAGCTGGAGGCCACTGTAGTCCCCATTGTAAAAGAATTTTATGCCAATGCCAAGGAGGCCAATAACCATGTGGTACAAGTCCGGGGCAAAGCAGTGTCGTTTGATAAGACACGCATCAACACTAATTACAACATAGCAAATATGTCAAATGACGATGAGTATACCAAAAACAGAATTGAAGACCTTGACTTGGACGAAGTGATTAAGTGTGTATGTAAGCTAGGTGCTAAGTGGACATTAAAGGGGACGAAGATGCTTCACTTTTCACACTGCGAGCTGAGCTGGTTTGGGAAGGCGTGGAACTAATTTCTATGTGCCAAGCCAATGCCTACCTGATTGGCACAAAAACACGACAAATATTGTGTGCTAATATGCCTTTTATACTTGTTTATAGTCATGAATTTGGGGAGAAATGTGCTTAACTTTCATTTTGATGGAGCTTTGTGTGAACGCAGGTAAAACAATGTAAATGGTATGAGTTATACCCCCATTGAAGTGGTTGAAGTCAATGAAGAAGAGGGGGTAGCTTAAAGGAAGGTTTAGAGGGAGAAGAAACCAAGAAAATGGAATTTGGATGAAGACCTTCCGGAAGGTTTGGGTAAAAAAACCTTCCAGAAGGTTTTTCCTTGGATTTCTTTTTCACTGCCAAAACCTTCTGGAAGGTTTTGTCCACTGGAATGAACCTTCTGGACGGTTTTGCCTACTAGAGTGAAACCTTCCGGAAGGTTTTGTCTACTAGAATGAACCTTCTAGAAGGTTTTGCCTTGGATTTCTTTTTTTTTTTTTTTGTCACTGCCAAAACCTTCCAGAAGGTTTTGTCTACTGGAATGAACCTTCTGAAATGTTTTGCCTGTTGCACTCTTCATTTAACTGTTCCTACACAAACCTTTCGAAGGTTTTATGTCGACCTTCCGAAAGGTTTTGCCCAGATTTCCCAGACAGCCTGCATCTCAAGCTCTGCCATTTTGGGGGTCCCACTTGCACTTCTCTAATAGACCCCCTGACATCCCCTGCATGTCTAGGAGCCTCCCCTACCTTTACTTGGACTTGGATGGCTTTTGCATTAATGAGGGGAGAGAGAAGAAGCTTAGGAGAGAGAAGAGTGGAGGCTAGTCCTAGTCTGAACCATGTAGCCCCTATGGATAGAAATCACATCACTCAACTGAGAGGGGACTCCAAGCACTTTTTTGGGGGGAAATGACTCCATTGTTGAGTATTGCAAGTTATAGAAGATATATAGAGAGAGAAGGTCTGGGTAAAAGGAGATGAATAGTGTTCAAGTGAGAGAAAATTGAGATTTTTGCATTTCTTTCAATACATTGTCTTGTAATCTCTGNCTATAAAACAAGCGCTATTTGGGAGGCAACCCAAAATTTACTTTTAATTTTTAATTCATTTTTATGTCAATTTAGTTTTTTTTATTATTATTTATTATTTATTTAGGGAGTAATCATGATATTAGAAAGTTATTGCATTTTAATTAGAAGCCCAGCACCCAAGCGCTCAAAACCAACGCCCCTGCGCTGAGTTTCTATTTGGACAGCACCTCACATAAGAATTTCAGCGCCTCAACGCTCCATTTCAGTGCCTAGGTGCTTCCTTTCTGATTGGGCAGCGCCCCAATAGAGAATACCAGCGCCTTAGTGCTCCATTTCAGAGCCTAGGCGTTTCCTTTCTGATTTGGCAACGCCTAGGCACACCTTTGTTGCCCCAAATTCCTCCCAATACAGATTTTTAGCATTATAAACACCCTGGAGAGCACCCAAAACAAATTTTCAGCATTATAAAACACTCTTTAGCTCTACATACTTGAACAAGAAGCCAACCAAATAAACTCCTACCAATCCCAAAAATTTTAAACCTCTAAAAATACATACACCCCAACTCTTACTCACCTAAAATTCCATTCAATCATCTTGAATCACTCAACCTCTTTTACATACCAATCTTACCTCTCATGTGCATCAATGAGTATCAACTAGAACCAAGAATTCCTTTATTCCCCATGGGTAACATCAAGCTTTGCATTGCACACAAGGTGTTTGTTAAATTGTCTAAGTGACAACAAAGATTAGTTAGCTAATTTTGACCTGATTTTTGGTGTGCGGGGGCTTCGTAATTGAGTATTCATCATGTCTTCAAAATGCCACAGGGGAAAAATCTCTAAATCCTCCAAGCCATACGACAAAAAGAGGTTTGTTAGCGAAGCGACATCAGAGCGATTTCATACTTTCTTGGCAAAAATGGCATTGACTCTCGAACGTGGCCTTTGCCCAGATGAGACGTATGATGGGTGTGTACATGACATGATTATGGAGCGTGGTTGGTTAGATTTCATAAAATAGCTGGAGGCCACTGTAGTCCCCATTGTAAAAGAATTTTATGCCAATGCCAAGGAGGCCAATAACCATGTGGTACAAGTCCGGGGCAAAGCAGTGTCGTTTGATAAGACACGCATCAACACTAATTACAACATAGCAAATATGTCAAATGACGATGAGTATACCAAAAACAGAATTGAAGACCTTGACTTGGACGAAGTGATTAAGTGTGTATGTAAGCTAGGTGCTAAGTGGACATTAAAGGGGACGAAGATGCTTCACTTTTCACACTGCGAGCTGAGCTGGTTTGGGAAGGCGTGGAACTAATTTCTATGTGCCAAGCCAATGCCTACCTGATTGGCACAAAAACACGACAAATATTGTGTGCTAATATGCCTTTTATACTTGTTTATAGTCATGAATTTGGGGAGAAATGTGCTTAACTTTCATTTTGATGGAGCTTTGTGTGAACGCAGGTAAAACAATGTAAATGGTATGAGTTATACCCCCATTGAAGTGGTTGAAGTCAATGAAGAAGAGGGGGTAGCTTAAAGGAAGGTTTAGAGGGAGAAGAAACCAAGAAAATGGAATTTGGATGAAGACCTTCCGGAAGGTTTGGGTAAAAAAACCTTCCAGAAGGTTTTTCCTTGGATTTCTTTTTCACTGCCAAAACCTTCTGGAAGGTTTTGTCCACTGGAATGAACCTTCTGGACGGTTTTGCCTACTAGAGAGAAACCTTCCGGAAGGTTTTGTCTACTAGAATGAACCTTCTAGAAGGTTTTGCCTTGGATTTCTTTTTTTTTTTTTTTGTCACTGCCAAAACCTTCCAGAAGGTTTTGTCTACTGGAATGAACCTTCTGAAATGTTTTGCCTGTTGCACTCTTCATTTAACTGTTCCTACACAAACCTTTCGAAGGTTTTATGTCGACCTTCCGAAAGGTTTTGCCCAGATTTCCCAGACAGCCTGCATCTCAAGCTCTGCCATTTTGGGGGTCCCACTTGCACTTCTCTAATAGACCCCCTGACATCCCCTGCATGTCTAGGAGCCTCCCCTACCTTTACTTGGACTTGGATGGCTTTTGCATTAATGAGGGGAGAGAGAAGAAGCTTAGGAGAGAGAAGAGTGGAGGCTAGTCCTAGTCTGAACCATGTAGCCCCTATGGATAGAAATCACATCACTCAACTGAGAGGGGACTCCAAGCACTTTTTTGGGGGGAAATGACTCCATTGTTGAGTATTGCAAGTTATAGAAGATATATAGAGAGAGAAGGTCTGGGTAAAAGGAGATGAATAGTGTTCAAGTGAGAGAAAATTGAGATTTTTGCATTTCTTTCAATACATTGTCTTGTAATCTCTGGTATGAATCTTTAGAACTTCATTTAATGTCATTAATATTGTTCTCCTTCAAGTTCAGTGCAAGTTTAATGCTCTTTTAAAGCTTTCACCTTAATGCATCAAAGTTACTCATTTTCTTAGTTTTCAAATTGGTATTCAATATACTCTTTTATAGCTTATGTTTTCTAGCATCTAGTTACTCTAGAACTTCGTATCTTTGCAATGCATTTTTATTACATTGTCAATTTTATTTTAAGCCTGAGTAGCTAAATCTTTTAGTTGGCAAAACCAAGGGGAACCTCCACTTGGGTATACCATTTCAACCCATTCTCCTCCCTTCTTTTAGAGTTCAATGGTTCGGTTTGACTGGGTTGAGGGTGGAAAAGTTGGTGAGTCTTTGATATTCCGTAGGCCTAGTCACGGTTTATGCTTAGATACTCACCAATCTTATCCCTAGCTTCCCACAAATCAATTGTTCATTCATGCTCTATTGGAGGAGGGTTTCGAGTTGAGACGGTATTCCTATTGGAGTGATCTCTTGGATTTGCNTAAAATAGCTGGAGGCCACTGTAGTCCCCATTGTAAAAGAATTTTATGCCAATGCCAAGGAGGCCAATAACCATGTGGTACAAGTCCGGGGCAAAGCAGTGTCGTTTGATAAGACACGCATCAACACTAATTACAACATAGCAAATATGTCAAATGACGATGAGTATACCAAAAACAGAATTGAAGACCTTGACTTGGACGAAGTGATTAAGTGTGTATGTAAGCTAGGTGCTAAGTGGACATTAAAGGGGACGAAGATGCTTCACTTTTCACACTGCGAGCTGAGCTGGTTTGGGAAGGCGTGGAACTAATTTCTATGTGCCAAGCCAATGCCTACCTGATTGGCACAAAAACACGACAAATATTGTGTGCTAATATGCCTTTTATACTTGTTTATAGTCATGAATTTGGGGAGAAATGTGCTTAACTTTCATTTTGATGGAGCTTTGTGTGAACGCAGGTAAAACAATGTAAATGGTATGAGTTATACCCCCATTGAAGTGGTTGAAGTCAATGAAGAAGAGGGGGTAGCTTAAAGGAAGGTTTAGAGGGAGAAGAAACCAAGAAAATGGAATTTGGATGAAGACCTTCCGGAAGGTTTGGGTAAAAAAACCTTCCAGAAGGTTTTTCCTTGGATTTCTTTTTCACTGCCAAAACCTTCTGGAAGGTTTTGTCCACTGGAATGAACCTTCTGGACGGTTTTGCCTACTAGAGAGAAACCTTCCGGAAGGTTTTGTCTACTAGAATGAACCTTCTAGAAGGTTTTGCCTTGGATTTCTTTTTTTTTTTTTTTGTCACTGCCAAAACCTTCCAGAAGGTTTTGTCTACTGGAATGAACCTTCTGAAATGTTTTGCCTGTTGCACTCTTCATTTAACTGTTCCTACACAAACCTTTCGAAGGTTTTATGTCGACCTTCCGAAAGGTTTTGCCCAGATTTCCCAGACAGCCTGCATCTCAAGCTCTGCCATTTTGGGGGTCCCACTTGCACTTCTCTAATAGACCCCCTGACATCCCCTGCATGTCTAGGAGCCTCCCCTACCTTTACTTGGACTTGGATGGCTTTTGCATTAATGAGGGGAGAGAGAAGAAGCTTAGGAGAGAGAAGAGTGGAGGCTAGTCCTAGTCTGAACCATGTAGCCCCTATGGATAGAAATCACATCACTCAACTGAGAGGGGACTCCAAGCACTTTTTTGGGGGGAAATGACTCCATTGTTGAGTATTGCAAGTTATAGAAGATATATAGAGAGAGAAGGTCTGGGTAAAAGGAGATGAATAGTGTTCAAGTGAGAGAAAATTGAGATTTTTGCATTTCTTTCAATACATTGTCTTGTAATCTCTGGTATGAATCTTTAGAACTTCATTTAATGTCATTAATATTGTTCTCCTTCAAGTTCAGTGCAAGTTTAATGCTCTTTTAAAGCTTTCACCTTAATGCATCAAAGTTACTCATTTTCTTAGTTTTCAAATTGGTATTCAATATACTCTTTTATAGCTTATGTTTTCTAGCATCTAGTTACTCTAGAACTTCGTATCTTTGCAATGCATTTTTATTACATTGTCAATTTTATTTTAAGCCTGAGTAGCTAAATCTTTTAGTTGGCAAAACCAAGGGGAACCTCCACTTGGGTATACCATTTCAACCCATTCTCCTCCCTTCTTTTAGAGTTCAATGGTTCGGTTTGACTGGGTTGAGGGTGGAAAAGTTGGTGAGTCTTTGATATTCCGTAGGCCTAGTCACGGTTTATGCTTAGATACTCACCAATCTTATCCCTAGCTTCCCACAAATCAATTGTTCATTCATGCTCTATTGGAGGAGGGTTTCGAGTTGAGACGGTATTCCTATTGGAGTGATCTCTTGGATTTGCCAACATTTGTTTCTCATTTTATTAGCATCAAAACAAACTTCACCAAACAACTTCCAACAACCAAAGATTTTACACTTTCTTTTTCCCAAAATCACCTTCCCCTCAGTTTACTTTCTTCCCCGTCGAAACGACCTTGGAATACCACCAAGTAAAACACGACCCGTAAAAGTCTCCTTGCGCTTGGGGAGCACTTTTGTACACACACACACACATTTGTTGTGAATTTACACATCACATTACCATCATTTCATTTTTTCCCATCTCCTTGCCCTTTTTTTTGACATCTCCTATAGGAGAGTGACACTCTCCTTCATCCATATACTATACATGCTAAAAGGTGATGCTTAAAGGTTAGAAAACAACAAGGACTTTTGTCAACCACTTTTGGCGCCGTTGCAGGGGAAGAGAAGTGTCGAATCGAGAAGGTGATTTTCAGACAATGGAGGTAGGTCCCATGATCGTCATCATGGGCTGAGGTACGTTGTTCCGTGTATGTATGTCCTTGTTTCTATATAATTTGATTTGTAGATAGTTTACTGCATGTGGGAAAGGGACGAACAAAACCTATTGGTTACACAACCCTTAGACCCCGACATGAATATTGACCAAAACCCACCCGAGGATGCGGGTGANAGAGGGAGAAGAAACCAAGAAAATGGAATTTGGATGAAGACCTTCCGGAAGGTTTGGGTAAAAAAACCTTCCAGAAGGTTTTTCCTTGGATTTCTTTTTCACTGCCAAAACCTTCTGGAAGGTTTTGTCCACTGGAATGAACCTTCTGGACGGTTTTGCCTACTAGAGAGAAACCTTCCGGAAGGTTTTGTCTACTAGAATGAACCTTCTAGAAGGTTTTGCCTTGGATTTCTTTTTTTTTTTTTTTGTCACTGCCAAAACCTTCCAGAAGGTTTTGTCTACTGGAATGAACCTTCTGAAATGTTTTGCCTGTTGCACTCTTCATTTAACTGTTCCTACACAAACCTTTCGAAGGTTTTATGTCGACCTTCCGAAAGGTTTTGCCCAGATTTCCCAGACAGCCTGCATCTCAAGCTCTGCCATTTTGGGGGTCCCACTTGCACTTCTCTAATAGACCCCCTGACATCCCCTGCATGTCTAGGAGCCTCCCCTACCTTTACTTGGACTTGGATGGCTTTTGCATTAATGAGGGGAGAGAGAAGAAGCTTAGGAGAGAGAAGAGTGGAGGCTAGTCCTAGTCTGAACCATGTAGCCCCTATGGATAGAAATCACATCACTCAACTGAGAGGGGACTCCAAGCACTTTTTTGGGGGGAAATGACTCCATTGTTGAGTATTGCAAGTTATAGAAGATATATAGAGAGAGAAGGTCTGGGTAAAAGGAGATGAATAGTGTTCAAGTGAGAGAAAATTGAGATTTTTGCATTTCTTTCAATACATTGTCTTGTAATCTCTGGTATGAATCTTTAGAACTTCATTTAATGTCATTAATATTGTTCTCCTTCAAGTTCAGTGCAAGTTTAATGCTCTTTTAAAGCTTTCACCTTAATGCATCAAAGTTACTCATTTTCTTAGTTTTCAAATTGGTATTCAATATACTCTTTTATAGCTTATGTTTTCTAGCATCTAGTTACTCTAGAACTTCGTATCTTTGCAATGCATTTTTATTACATTGTCAATTTTATTTTAAGCCTGAGTAGCTAAATCTTTTAGTTGGCAAAACCAAGGGGAACCTCCACTTGGGTATACCATTTCAACCCATTCTCCTCCCTTCTTTTAGAGTTCAATGGTTCGGTTTGACTGGGTTGAGGGTGGAAAAGTTGGTGAGTCTTTGATATTCCGTAGGCCTAGTCACGGTTTATGCTTAGATACTCACCAATCTTATCCCTAGCTTCCCACAAATCAATTGTTCATTCATGCTCTATTGGAGGAGGGTTTCGAGTTGAGACGGTATTCCTATTGGAGTGATCTCTTGGATTTGCCAACATTTGTTTCTCATTTTATTAGCATCAAAACAAACTTCACCAAACAACTTCCAACAACCAAAGATTTTACACTTTCTTTTTCCCAAAATCACCTTCCCCTCAGTTTACTTTCTTCCCCGTCGAAACGACCTTGGAATACCACCAAGTAAAACACGACCCGTAAAAGTCTCCTTGCGCTTGGGGAGCACTTTTGTACACACACACACACATTTGTTGTGAATTTACACATCACATTACCATCATTTCATTTTTTCCCATCTCCTTGCCCTTTTTTTTGACATCTCCTATAGGAGAGTGACACTCTCCTTCATCCATATACTATACATGCTAAAAGGTGATGCTTAAAGGTTAGAAAACAACAAGGACTTTTGTCAACCACTTTTGGCGCCGTTGCAGGGGAAGAGAAGTGTCGAATCGAGAAGGTGATTTTCAGACAATGGAGGTAGGTCCCATGATCGTCATCATGGGCTGAGGTACGTTGTTCCGTGTATATATGTCCTTGTTTCTATATAATTTGATTTGTAGATAGTTTACTGCATGTGGGAAAGGGACGAACAAAACCTATTGGTTACACAACCCTTAGACCCCGACATGAATATTGACCAAAACCCACCCGAGGATGCGGGTGATAATTTTGATAATCTTGGTGCCAATCTAAATGCTCAAAGGGGTGGGGGAATGTCCAAACCTAGAATGCCAAATGTTCCAAGGGTTGGGGGAATTCCCGAACCTAGAATGCCTAATCCACAGATGCAATTTTCCCCTTCCGTGAATGAAGGGAATAACATCCCAATGGCCCTCCGATGAGGTTTATGAGGGATTTTCTTCAACCAACCCGTAGCACCACACCCTCTTTCATCCATTTATCGATCCAAGCTCATCTTTTCCAAGTTAAGCCAGGGATGTTGCAACTACTTCCTACATTCCATGGGATTGAAAAGGAAAATCCCTACTTGCACATAATGGAGTTTGAGGATATAGTTGCAACCTTCAAGGCTAACTATGCTATGGAGGACATAGCTCGACTGAAATTGTTTCCTTTCTTCCTTAGTGATAAAGTCAAATCACGGTTGAATGCCTTGCAACCTCGATCCATTACCTCTTGGGCTCAAATGCTCTCTAAATTTTTGAACAAATTTTTTCCCGTTCATAGAACCACTGCTTTAAAAAAGGAAATTCAAAATTTTTCTGAGAAGCCCAATAAGCAATTTTATCAATGCTGGGATTGCTACAAGGATTTGATACAATCCATAACACACCATGGCTTTGAATCATGGCAACTGGTAAGTTTCTTCTACCAAGGAATTACACCAAGTCATAGACAATTCATTGACATGATGTGCAATGGCGAGTTCTTGAACAAAGACCCTGATGAGGCCCTGCACTACTTTAGTACACTGGCCCAAAATACACAATCTTGGGACATTAGGGATCCCAATGATGTACCTAGGATGTCCTCGGGTAGTAGTCAACCACAAGGGGGAGGGATATATGATTTGAGAGACTGAGAAGACTTGCTTTCAAAAATTGCTAAATTGTCAAGGAAAGTTGAGAGTCTTGAAGTCAATCGGAGATATGAGGTGTCTAATGTTTCTAACTTTGTGGAGGGATGTGTAATCTGTGAGAGTGTAGAGCATTCCACATCAGAATGTCCTAACATCCCAGCACTTAAGGAAGCATACCATGAACAAGTCCATGCATTCAACCAACCTAGACAATCATTTTCCCTAAATTCGAACACCTACAATCCGGGGTGGAGTAATCACCCAAATTTTAGTTGGAGAAATGAGAACCCCATTCCTCAAGCATCTAGCTCTCAATACCCAAGGACCAATCCACAAGGGTATCAGTCAAACCCGCCACCATAAAATTTTTCTCCAAGTCCACCTTCACAAAATTTTTCTCAAGGACCGTCCAATCCATCCATATACCAACCTCCTCACAAAAGGAATTTGGAGGATATGGTTCATTCCTTCATTCAAAGCTAAACCGCCATCAATAACCAAAATGCCATAGTCATCAATGATATAAGAGCCCAACTCACAAAGTTGACAAACTCCATAGGGGCATCTCAACAAGAAAAGGGGAAGTTCCCCACTCAACCACAAGAGAACCCTAGGGGTCAACACGTTGTTGAGTCATCGGAACCTTTGAGAGAAAGTTGCGAGCAACTCAGAGCTATCACCACCCTTTGTAGTGGCAAAGAAATTGACAAAATCATTTTGCCAACGGTCTCACCCAAGACTACATTGCCAAAAGGAAAAGATATCTTGAGTGACACCGACAAGGGGGCAGTGAGTGAAGAGAAAGAAAGAGAGGTTGATGAGAAAGAAAAATTAATTGATGATTGTGTGATTATTCCTTCCATGCCTGCCCTTTTTCCCAAGACGTTTGAAGCCAGCTGTCAAGGTGGCTAATTATGCTGATATTTTAAAAATGTTTAAGTAGGTGAAGATTAACATTCCACTCCTCTACACCATCAAGCAAATCCCATATTGTGCTAAAATTTTGAGGGATCTATGCAAGGTGAAAGGGATATTGAATATCCACAAAAAGGCATTCCTCACAGAACAAGTGAGCTCAATATTGAGGACCAACACTCCTACCAAATTCAAAGACTCCAATTGTCCAACCATAGCCACCACCATTGGAAATTGTCGAGTGGAGCAAACACTCCTCGATTTGGGGGCAAGTGTGAATCTTTTTCCCTACTCGGCGTATCAACAACTTCAACTTGAGGAGTTGAAGCCCACCTCAATCACGCTTCAATTGGCGGATTGTAGTATTCGTACACCAAGGGGAGTAGTTGAGGATGTCTTAGTTCAAATTGATAAATTTTACTTCCCTATCGATTTGATTGTGCTTGATACACACCCTATTGCAAACCTTAGCTCCCAAATTCCCATAATACTTGGAAGACCCTTGTTACATCTAATGTTATGATAAATTACAAGAACGGTCTAATGAAGTTGGCATTTGGGAATATGACAATGGAGCTTCATGTATTCAACTTGGCAAAGCAACCGGGTGATGATGAGGAAGTAAGCGAGGTAAATAGAATTGACACTTTGGTTGAGGAGCACTTAGAGCTAAAGAGGATGTTGAAATTCAAGGAAGAAGGAATTATGGATCTTGAGAATTATGATGAGCAAGAGGAGGTAGAAGATTTGAAAGGAATGGAAAGGTGGATTGCTACATTCGAAGAGTTGCCCTATCGAGAAAAGAAATTTTTTCCATCGGATGAACAAAAATCCAACTTAGAGTTGAAGCCCTTGCCCTTCCATTTGTAGTACNCAAAAAAAAAATGCAAACTTTAACTTTCTGGCCAGCTTTGTGGCTCTTTCTTCTTGTGTCTGATGCCTTTTTAGTGATCGAAATAGTCCGGGAATTACATGTTTCGATCAGTTGCACATTGGAGGATCATACCATTGGAAATAATTGCACCCACCTGCCTCCTACATGTCGTTATGTTGATTAACTNTATTGCGGATATCAAGGGGATAAGCCCTCACATTTACACCCACCGCATATATCTTGTGGAGGATTCCAAACCTTCCCGACAACCACAAAGACGGTTGAATCCCATCATAAAAGAGGTGGTGAGGGATGAGGTTTTGAAACTACTTGATGTGGAGATCATTTTTCCAATCGCCGATAGTAAGTAGGTTAGCCCCACGCAAGTAGTACCTAAGAAATCTAGAGTTATGGTAGTTAAGAATGACGAGAAAGAGCTTATACCTACAAGAGTGATCACCAGATGGAGGGTGTGTATTGATTACCAAAATCTAAACGCTTGCATATGAAAAGACCACTTCCCATTGCCATTCCTCGATCAAGTTCTAGAACGAGTAGTCGGGTATCCACTCTACTGCTTTTTAGATGGATACTCTGGCTACAATCAGATTGAGATTGCTTTGGAGGACCAAGAGAAGACCACCTTCACGTACCCCTATGGTACCTTTGCCTACAGTTGCATGCCATTTGGAATATGCAATGCTCTGGGGACATTTCAATGTTGTATGATGGGGATTTTTAGTGATATGGTGGAAAAGATAGGGGAGGTCTTTATGGATGACTTTTTGGTGTTTGGGGATTCATTCGAGGGATGTTTGGCAAACTTGGAGAGAGTTCTAACAAGATGTGATGAGAAGAATCTAGTCTTGAATTGGCAAAAGTGACACTTTATAGTGACGGAAGGAATTGTGCTTGGCTATATAGTTTCGGCAAGGGGTATTGAAGTCAATAAATCCAAGGTGGAGGCCATCTCCAACCTCACCATGCCAGGAGCCATCAAGGGCATCCGGTCATTTTTGGGCCATGTAGGTTTTTATCGTCGATTCATAAAGAACTTCAGTGCATTAGCCCGACCCTTGACCAACCTGCTGTCTAAGGAGGTCCCATTTGAGTGGTCAAATGATTGTGAGGTATCCTTTAAAAAACTTAAAAGCATGCTAGTCATGCCTCCAATCATACGACCACCCAATTGGCATCTACCTTTTGAGCTCATGTGCGACGCGAGTGATTACACGGTCGGCACAGTGCTCGGTCAAAGGGAGAAAAATAGACCATATGTGATACACTATGCTAGCAAAACACATAGTGAGGCTCAAATGAATAACACTACCACCGAGAAAGAGTTGCTAGCAGTATTGTTTGCCTTAGATAAATTCCGTTCTTACATCATCAGTTTGCCTATTATTGTCTTTACTGATTACTCTGCTTTGAAGTACTTGTTGTCTAAGCAAGATGCAAAATTGAGACTCATTAGATGGATACTCCTACAAGAATTTGACTTGACGATCAAGGACAAGAAAAGGAGTTGAGAACGTAGTGGCGGATCATTTATCCCGACTTGTGGTGCAAGAGGCCGATGAGCACATTCATATCCTTGACTTTTTCCCTGACGAGCATTTGTTTTCAATTCATTCTGTATGTCCTTGGTATGCTGATATATGTAACTATCTTACAACNACATTTACTCAAAGAATGATTTTTCAATGTCAAATTTGTTCAATAATCTGATTACACTTGTTTTGGTTAGGTGCATTTGGATAGTAGGCTGACTCGTCTTGATTGTATAATGCCATTCCATGAGGACCTGGAAGTGATCTTAGGCCATCCTTGAATATTTTGAGCCTTTGCCTTTTTCTTCTTGAGAAGTTATTTATCCCTAGNATATTTGTTCAAGTACTGCCTCGATCAAATCATGAGGAGATGCGTACCTGAAAATGAACAGCGGGATGTCCTTACATTCTACCTTTTACAAGCTTGTGCTGGACATTTCTTGACAAAAGAGACTTCGTCCAAAATTCTTGAATCAGATTTTTACTGGCCCTCTCTTATCAAAGATTGTGTTTCAGTTTGTAAGGGATGCGATAGATGCCAACACTTAGGTAGTGTGACCCGAACAAACATGATGCCCCTCTCCCTTGTCCTTGTCATAGAAATATTTAACTGTTGCGGCATCGACTTCATGGGTCCTTTCCCTATTTCTTTTGGTTATCTGTACATCCTCCTGGAAGTGGACTATGTGTCCAAATGGGTAGAAGCTATCCTAACCAAGACTAATGACCACCAGGTCGTAGTCAAGTTTCTCAAGGAGAATATCTTCTCGAGATTTGGGATGCCTCGTGCAATGATTAGTGATGGTGGATCATACTTTTGCAATAGGTTATCTGCATCTCTAATGTTCAAATATGGCGTCACTCACAAAGTATCCACTGCCTATCACCCACAAACAAATGGCCAAGTCGAGCTAGCCAATAGGGAGATCAAGAACATTCTAGAAAAAATGGTCAACCCAAATAGGAAGGATTGGTCTAAAAGATTGACCGATGCCCTATGGGCATACCGCACTACCTTTAAAACTGTTTTGGGCAAGTCTCCCTACCGACTTGTCTATGCAAAGGCTTGCTACCTACCAGTCAAAATGGAACACAAGGCTTATTGGGCCATTAAAACTTTAAATTTCAACTTGAGAATGACCGGTGAACATGGGAAGTTGGAAATGAATGAGTTGAAAGAGATTCGACGAGATGCGTATGAGAGCTCCAAAATCTCAAAGGAACGGGCTAAGATCTTTCACGATAATTTCATTGTACGAAAATCATTTTGGCATGGTCAAAAAGTGGTCTTATACAATTCTTGCCTCTCAATTTTCTAGGAAAAACTCCGATCCGATTGGGATGACCCTTATCTTGTCAAGGTGACCTACCCCAACGGAGCTGTTGAGATTACAAACCCCAAAGATGGCCAAACATTCAAGGTCAATGGTCAAAGACTTAAGTCATTCTTCGAGGGTTTTGAAGGGAAAGAAGTGGTGAAAGATTTGATGGATCCCGTATATCTGGATTTGATGGAGGACTAGCTAGTGTTTATGATTTCTAGTGCACAGTTACTTTTATTTACTTATGTTATTTCTATTTCATGTCACTTACTTTCGTTGGTTGTATAACATTGTTTTCTTAGTTTCAAATCCTGGTGCTTTTGTTGAAGCTCAATCGCGAGGTGGTCTCTAACCCTATTCATCTTTTTACTTTCCTTCATTGCATATTATATCTTTTTGTTGCATTAAGGACAATGCATGATTCAAGTTGGGGGTGACATGCACCATTTGCATGATACACCAAGGTTGTAAGTGAAAAATATGTGAAAATTTTGAAAATTTTTAATGAAAAATATCTGATTGTTGACCTGTATTCCTTTATGAAGAGTGTGTTAATGACATATTGATCATTGTTATGAACTTTGAGCACATGAGCATACTATGAAAATTGATCCTAGGCGTGAGTATCACATATGTATTGATTTTTGAACTCAAATGTATGTGACTGTTGAATGTGTAATTTTAGTAATTTCTGGATTGGATTCATGTTTTAAGCTTGACATAAGTAGTGAAGATGAGTAAGGACCCATGAGAGTTTTAGTGCCAAACCTTTTTGGCAGGTAACTTACATTTACTCAAAGAATGATTTTTCAATGTCAAATTTGTTCAATAATCTGATTACACTTGTTTTGGTTAGGTGCATTTGGATAGTAGGCTGACTCGTCTTGATTGTATAATGCCATTCCATGAGGACCTGGAAGTGATCTTAGGCCATCCTTGAATATTTTGAGCCTTTGCCTTTTTCTTCTTGAGAAGTTATTTATCCCTAGTTCCATGTTTGAGCCTTGTTGAAAAGTCATTTCTATGCCACACATTAAACCAAGCCAAAAAAAAAAATATCTATCTCACCGTGGTTGTTCCTAGTGCTAAGTATGAATGATCATAAAAGAGAAGGAAGTGTGGTGTGGAAATCCAAGCAATGGATGAATGGAAGTGAAACTCAAAGAGTTCAATGGAAAAAGAATGAAAATCCTAGAAAAGGAAGAAAAGGGGTGAAAAGAAGAAAGAATGATCAAAAGAAAAGAAAAATGATAACGAAAAGAAAGAAAAGAAACAAAGAGTGAAGTGATGGTGTAACGCCCCAAAACACACCCTGGACGGCATTACATTCTAAAATCATTCATATCATGAGAGCACTAATATAATCCTTTAAGAAATAAGACTTCATTTGTCATCCACGAANGATTGACCGATGCCCTATGGGCATACCGCACTACCTTTAAAACTGTTTTGGGCAAGTCTCCCTACCGACTTGTCTATGCAAAGGCTTGCTACCTACCAGTCAAAATGGAACACAAGGCTTATTGGGCCATTAAAACTTTAAATTTCAACTTGAGAATGACCGGTGAACATGGGAAGTTGGAAATGAATGAGTTGGAAGAGATTCGACGAGATGCGTATGAGAGCTCCAAAATCTCAAAGGAACGGGCTAAGATCTTTCACGATAATTTCATTGTACGAAAATCATTTTGGCATGGTCAAAAAGTGGTCTTATACAATTCTTGCCTCTCAATTTTCTAGGAAAAACTCCGATCCGATTGGGATGACCCTTATCTTGTCAAGGTGACCTACCCCAACGGAGCTGTTGAGATTACAAACCCCAAAGATGGCCAAACATTCAAGGTCAATGGTCAAAGACTTAAGTCATTCTTCGAGGGTTTTGAAGGGAAAGAAGTGGTGAAAGATTTGATGGATCCCGTATATCTGGATTTGATGGAGGACTAGCTAGTGTTTATGATTTCTAGTGCACAGTTACTTTTATTTACTTATGTTATTTCTATTTCATGTCACTTACTTTCGTTGGTTGTATAACATTGTTTTCTTAGTTTCAAATCCTGGTGCTTTTGTTGAAGCTCAATCGCGAGGTGGTCTCTAACCCTATTCATCTTTTTACTTTCCTTCATTGCATATTATATCTTTTTGTTGCATTAAGGACAATGCATGATTCAAGTTGGGGGTGACATGCACCATTTGCATGATACACCAAGGTTGTAAGTGAAAAATATGTGAAAATTTTGAAAATTTTTAATGAAAAATATCTGATTGTTGACCTGTATTCCTTTATGAAGAGTGTGTTAATGACATATTGATCATTGTTATGAACTTTGAGCACATGAGCATACTATGAAAATTGATCCTAGGCGTGAGTATCACATATGTATTGATTTTTGAACTCAAATGTATGTGACTGTTGAATGTGTAATTTTAGTAATTTCTGGATTGGATTCATGTTTTAAGCTTGACATAAGTAGTGAAGATGAGTAAGGACCCATGAGAGTTTTAGTGCCAAACCTTTTTGGCAGGTAACTTACATTTACTCAAAGAATGATTTTTCAATGTCAAATTTGTTCAATAATCTGATTACACTTGTTTTGGTTAGGTGCATTTGGATAGTAGGCTGACTCGTCTTGATTGTATAATGCCATTCCATGAGGACCTGGAAGTGATCTTAGGCCATCCTTGAATATTTTGAGCCTTTGCCTTTTTCTTCTTGAGAAGTTATTTATCCCTAGTTCCATGTTTGAGCCTTGTTGAAAAGTCATTTCTATGCCACACATTAAACCAAGCCAAAAAAAAAAATATCTATCTCACCGTGGTTGTTCCTAGTGCTAAGTATGAATGATCATAAAAGAGAAGGAAGTGTGGTGTGGAAATCCAAGCAATGGATGAATGGAAGTGAAACTCAAAGAGTTCAATGGAAAAAGAATGAAAATCCTAGAAAAGGAAGAAAAGGGGTGAAAAGAAGAAAGAATGATCAAAAGAAAAGAAAAATGATAACGAAAAGAAAGAAAAGAAACAAAGAGTGAAGTGATGGTGTAACGCCCCAAAACACACCCTGGACGGCATTACATTCTAAAATCATTCATATCATGAGAGCACTAATATAATCCTTTAAGAAATAAGACTTCATTTGTCATCCACGAATATTTACAACATTATCCAAAAGAATAAGTCCAAGTCATGGCTATTACATCTCAAAAATTAATTAAAGAAACGCAACGGAATAAACAAAAGAAGCTAGACTACACAATGTTCCAAAAGAATGTCCTAGTCTAGTACAAAAGGAAAGGAGGTCACTCTATGCGTCCACCTCGGGATCCACACTCCCGTCCAGTGGAGTCTCCCAAGTAGCGGGCTCCTTGACCCTTACGTCCTCCTTCTCAAGCGGGTAATTTGAAAAATGTTAGCGATAGGGGGTGAGCACGAAATTTTGTAAAAAAAATTCTCCCAAACCTATACAAGGTTTAGGAAAGTATTTAAAATGTTCGGTCTCAATTTTAACATAACATAGATACATAATTTGAAATAAAGCAGTAACNATGGTCAAAAAGTGGTCTTATACAATTCTTGCCTCTCAATTTTCTAGGAAAAACTCCGATCCGATTGGGATGGCCCTTATCTTGTCAAGGTGACCTACCCCAACGGAGCTGTTGAGATTACAAACCCCAAAGATGGCCAAACATTCAAGGTCAATGGTCAAAGACTTAAGTCATTCTTCGAGGGTTTTGAAGGGAAAGAAGTGGTGAAAGATTTGATGGATCCCGTATATCTGGATTTGATGGAGGACTAGCTAGTGTTTATGATTTCTAGTGCACAGTTACTTTTATTTACTTATGTTATTTCTATTTCATGTCACTTACTTTCGTTGGTTGTATAACATTGTTTTCTTAGTTTCAAATCCTGGTGCTTTTGTTGAAGCTCAATCGCGAGGTGGTCTCTAACCCTATTCATCTTTTTACTTTCCTTCATTGCATATTATATCTTTTTGTTGCATTAAGGACAATGCATGATTCAAGTTGGGGGTGACATGCACCATTTGCATGATACACCAAGGTTGTAAGTGAAAAATATGTGAAAATTTTGAAAATTTTTAATGAAAAATATCTGATTGTTGACCTGTATTCCTTTATGAAGAGTGTGTTAATGACATATTGATCATTGTTATGAACTTTGAGCACATGAGCATACTATGAAAATTGATCCTAGGCGTGAGTATCACATATGTATTGATTTTTGAACTCAAATGTATGTGACTGTTGAATGTGTAATTTTAGTAATTTCTGGATTGGATTCATGTTTTAAGCTTGACATAAGTAGTGAAGATGAGTAAGGACCCATGAGAGTTTTAGTGCCAAACCTTTTTGGCAGGTAACTTACATTTACTCAAAGAATGATTTTTCAATGTCAAATTTGTTCAATAATCTGATTACACTTGTTTTGGTTAGGTGCATTTGGATAGTAGGCTGACTCGTCTTGATTGTATAATGCCATTCCATGAGGACCTGGAAGTGATCTTAGGCCATCCTTGAATATTTTGAGCCTTTGCCTTTTTCTTCTTGAGAAGTTATTTATCCCTAGTTCCATGTTTGAGCCTTGTTGAAAAGTCATTTCTATGCCACACATTAAACCAAGCCAAAAAAAAAAATATCTATCTCACCGTGGTTGTTCCTAGTGCTAAGTATGAATGATCATAAAAGAGAAGGAAGTGTGGTGTGGAAATCCAAGCAATGGATGAATGGAAGTGAAACTCAAAGAGTTCAATGGAAAAAGAATGAAAATCCTAGAAAAGGAAGAAAAGGGGTGAAAAGAAGAAAGAATGATCAAAAGAAAAGAAAAATGATAACGAAAAGAAAGAAAAGAAACAAAGAGTGAAGTGATGGTGTAACGCCCCAAAACACACCCTGGACGGCATTACATTCTAAAATCATTCATATCATGAGAGCACTAATATAATCCTTTAAGAAATAAGACTTCATTTGTCATCCACGAATATTTACAACATTATCCAAAAGAATAAGTCCAAGTCATGGCTATTACATCTCAAAAATTAATTAAAGAAACGCAACGGAATAAACAAAAGAAGCTAGACTACACAATGTTCCAAAAGAATGTCCTAGTCTAGTACAAAAGGAAAGGAGGTCACTCTATGCGTCCACCTCGGGATCCACACTCCCGTCCAGTGGAGTCTCCCAAGTAGCGGGCTCCTTGACCCTTACGTCCTCCTTCTCAAGCGGGTAATTTGAAAAATGTTAGCGATAGGGGGTGAGCACGAAATTTTGTAAAAAAAATTCTCCCAAACCTATACAAGGTTTAGGAAAGTATTTAAAATGTTCGGTCTCAATTTTAACATAACATAGATACATAATTTGAAATAAAGCAGTAACATTTAAAAAGGATCTAAAGTTTATTTAAAAACATTACTTAAATGAATAAACGAGCACCACATACAAATAATAACCATTAATTGTCATAACCAATTCCCAACAATTCTTTCGGTAGGTGGCATACTTTATGGTAACCTCCACTCCCCTTTAGGTCACCTTTGATTCTCAAGTATCCTTACCGGGAACCTCTTGAAAATGGATGAGCATCCTTACATGGAACCTCTCACCAATCACTACATTATTTCTCAAGCATCTTTACCGGGAACCTCTTGGGAAGGGGTGAGCATCCTTACAAGGAACCTCTCACTCATGTGCATCACAAACAACCCAACCAAGTAAACAATACCAACATTTATCTCAATTTACAAGCATCTATCCAAAATCCCAAAAATATATCATATAACAATTTCACAACCAACTAAGAAAATACATGAGATCACAATAACATCATTTTTCTACCCAACACAAAGCACTAAGGTTTCAAAATCCATAATAAAGAAAGCACTTAGGAAGAAAATACATCATTCTCCAAAAATTAGGGTTTTAAAACTAGAAAGGAGATTTCATTCATGGGTATTAAACCCTACTTTGTTCAAAATATGTAATCCTTGCAAAAACCCTAAGAGAGGATGATTTCATAGCATGTATGTACCATTGATAGCAAAAAAATACATATATAAATACCCTAGCCTCAATGTAAGTGAATGAGAGAAAATCCCGACCTTGAATCCTTAGCTTTAGAGTGAAGAACAAAAATATTTGATCTTGAATCACCCTTGAATCTCTTGTTTTTTCCTTCCTGTCTTCTTCTCTAATGTTCTCTAGGGTTTCAAGAAGTGTGGGGGTGTGAGGGGAGTGAAGGAAATGAGAATAAATAAGATGAAAATGAGTTTAAAACATAACAGCCCTGAAAAACACTGTTCACAGGTTGTTTTGGGTTTCTCCAAATTTATAATTTTGCCACTAAAAATCTCCAATTTAATCCATATGACTACCCTAAAGTTTGTCAACGTTCCGGATTCATTTTTAATGTTATTTTAACCTAAAAACATTTATTTTTATGGTTTATCTCAAAACCCAAGTAAACGTACACCCGAAACACTAAAGTTTCTATTTTACCCATCCGAATCGGCTATTAATGAAGTTTTGCGATGTTTGCAAATAAAAGGTGATAAAGGGTGTTTCTTAAAGCCTTTTATACTTATTTGAAGCTTAAAAGTACTCATTATTCTTATATTTTGATTTAGGATGCAAATGGAGACATTAAATGCAAAACGAAGCTAATTGGACTATTTCGACATTGTTTCATTATCTGAGCATAAGTCTCTCATCCAAGCTCCGATTGAGATTATTCAAGATGCTATGGAATGATACGAAAGAGCTCTAAAACTTTNTTTTAATGTTTTGAGTTTTGAGAGATATTGACTGAATCAAGGTTTAAATCGAGGTTGAAGTTGCAACAGTGCACTGTTCATTTGCACTGTTCTATTTCCAATCTCTACTTTTCCAATCTACCAAATTCAAACACACATCACTACATATATCCATATTTTTTTTACCACAATTATATANATACTGTTCATGTGCACTATTCTATTTCCAATGCCCTAGCATTCTTTTCATGAAATTATGCCAAAGTTGCTTCATTTTCATATGTGAACTTCATTTTTAGNATACTATATATCTATATACATATATAAAAGAAAATATGGGGTATTGCAATCCACACCTCTTAAAGTAAGTTTCATCCTCGAAACTTATCTCAAGTAGCAAACAAATATGGATACTTCTCCCACATTTCTTGCTCCGGTTCCCATGTGGCTTCCTCCACTCCATGGTGTTGCCACAAAACCTTCACCAATCTGATAACTTTGTTGCGAAGCACTTTTTCCTGGGCATCAAGAATTTCTACCGGTTGTTATTCGTAGGTTGCTCCGTCTTGAATTTCAATCTCCTCCAAGTTCACGACTGGAGTTGCATCCGAGTGACACCTTCTCAACATGGACACGTGGAACACATCATGTACTCCAAATAGCTGGGCTGGTAGTCGAAGTTGATATGCCGCCTTGCCTACCGCTTTGATTACCTCAAACGGTCTGGTATATCTTGGCACTGACTTCCCCTTCTTGCCAAATCAAAACACGCCTTTCTTGGGTGACACCTTGAGAAATACGTAGTCTCCCACCTTGAATTCTAAGGGTCTTCGTCTGTGATCCGCATAGCTCTTCTGTCTATTTTGCGCCGTCCGTAGCCTCTCTCGGATGAGTTGAATCTTCTCCGTAGTTTCTCAAACAATGTCCGGTCCAAACAAACTACTCTTGCCGGCTTCTAACCAACATGTCGGTGATCGGCATGGTCTTCCATACAATGCTTCATACGGTGTCATCCCAATACTTTCTTGATAGCTGATGTTGTAAGCAAACTTCACCAACGGTAAGTGGTCGTTCCAACTCCCCTTGAAGTCCAACGCGCAAGCGCGTAACATATCCTCCACAACCTGTATCATCCTCTCGGATTGGCCATCCATTTGGGGATGAAAAGTTGTACTGAAGTGTAACTCCATCCCCATCGCTTGTTGTAGACTCTGCCAGAATCTTGCCACAAACCTAGAGTCACAATCCGACACAATCGAGAGCGGAACGCCGTGTAACCTCACTATCTCACGGATATGCAGCTGGCTCAAAGTCTCGAATATATCCATGGTCTTCATACCCAAAAAGTGAGCGGACTTGGTGAGTCTATCCACAATGACCCACACTGCATTATGCCCGTGCGACGTCCGTTTTAAACCCGACACGAAGTCCATGGTGATGTGATCCCACTTTCACTCTGGAATAGGCAAAGACTGTAGGACTCCTCCTAGCCTTTGATGCTCAATCTTCACCTGCTGGCACACTGCACATTTTGCCACATACTTGGCCACATCTCGCTTCATTCCCCTCCACCAGTATTGACGCTTCATGTCCCTATACATCTTTCTGCTACTGGGGTGGATAGCAAACTTGGAACGATGACACTCTCCCAATATCTCCTCCTTTAGGGACGAATCATCGAGAACACATAGCTTCTCCCCATATCTCAACTCTCCATTCTTCCAAGACCATCCTTCAATCACCTCTCCATTCTCCAATCGGGCTCTAATCCCATCGAGTTTTGAATCCAGGCATTGCAACTCCACTACCCATCACCGAAGCATCGGTTGAGCTACAAGGTTGAATAGATATGGTTGATACTCCGCTCCATCCACCCATAGATCGTACTCCTCCAATGCATCAATCATTTTCCACTTATTTACCGCAAGAAAATTGATTTCACCCCAAGACTTTCTGCTAAGAGCATCGGCAACTACATTGGCCATCCCCGGATGGTAGTTGAGGTGAAAATTTATCTCAATTTTATCAAAAATTTATCTCAATTTACAAGCATCTATAAAAAATTTCCAAAATATATCATATAACAATTTCACAACCAACTAAGAAAATACATGAGATCACAATAACATCATTTTTCTACCCAACACAAAGCACTAAGGTTTCAAAATCCATAATAAAGAAAGCACTTAGGAAGAAAATACATCATTCTCCAAAAATTAGGGTTTTAAAACTAGAAAGGAGATTTCATTCATGGGTATTAAACCCTACTTTGTTCAAAATATGTAATCCTTGCAAAAACCCTAAGAGAGGATGATTTCATAGCATGTATGTACCATTGATAGCAAAAAAATACATATATAAATACCCTAGCCTCAATGTAAGTGAATGAGAGAAAATCCCGACCTTGAATCCTTAGCTTTAGAGTGAAGAACAAAAATATTTGATCTTGAATCACCCTTGAATCTCTTGTTTTTTCCTTCCTGTCTTCTTCTCTAATGTTCTCTAGGGTTTCAAGAAGTGTGGGGGTGTGAGGGGAGTGAAGGAAATGAGAATAAATAAGATGAAAATGAGTTTAAAACATAACAGCCCTGAAAAACACTGTTCACAGGTTGTTTTGGGTTTCTCCAAATTTATAATTTTGCCACTAAAAATCTCCAATTTAATCCATATGACTACCCTAAAGTTTGTCAACGTTCCGGATTCATTTTTAATGTTATTTTAACCTAAAAACATTTATTTTTATGGTTTATCTCAAAACCCAAGTAAACGTACACCCGAAACACTAAAGTTTCTATTTTACCCATCCGAATCGGCTATTAATGAAGTTTTGCGATGTTTGCAAATAAAAGGTGATAAAGGGTGTTTCTTAAAGCCTTTTATACTTATTTGAAGCTTAAAAGTACTCATTATTCTTATATTTTGATTTAGGATGCAAATGGAGACATTAAATGCAAAACGAAGCTAATTGGACTATTTCGACATTGTTTCATTATCTGAGCATAAGTCTCTCATCCAAGCTCCGATTGAGATTATTCAAGATGCTATGGAATGATACGAAAGAGCTCTAAAACTTTCATGTTTTGAGTTTTGAGAGATATTGACTGCATCAAGGTCTAAATCGAGCTTGAAGTTGCAACAGTACACTGTTCATGTGCACTATTCTATTTCCAATGCCCTAGCATTCTTTTCATGAAATTATGCCAAAGTTGCTTCATTTTCATATGTGAACTTCATTTTTAGATTACATGTGAGCACACCTTGTTTTGAACGCAAGACTCTATCTCACATGTACACATGGAGTGCATACCAAGATAACTTGAGAGTATTTCTTTGTTTAAGAGTGAACCTTGGTGAGTTTTGAATTGAAGCTGAATTTGGCTAGCTATTCGAGTGTGAATTCTGTTGCGAAAATTCTTAAATTACTTGTTTAATTTACACACACACGAGTTGAAAATGAATTTGTAGGTGCATACTTTGGACTAGTATTTGAGACTATGGTCTTACTTATGTGTGCTTATTTAAATCATCTGAGAAATGTGTTAATTAATTCCATACCTGCAAAATAGGGGAATATTGCTCAAGTTTTTGATATTTAAGATGAATTAGGAATGCCCATGTTTTTAATTATGTGATTTTCATTTTCAGTATTCATTTTGGTAGTTTAAAGTAGAAATCCATGCCTTGTACATTGAAAACATCAAAATCTTAAATCATGTTACAATTTCGGAAATGACTTTGGGCAAGATTTGCCAATTGTGGTTCATAAGTGTGCTTCAAGTCCTTGGTATGATAGGCATCTTAGAAAGGGTGTAAGATGTGTTGGAATTGATTTAGGATGGATTGGATGTGAATTTGTGAATAAAGGATTGGTTTTGTAGCAAAGGCAAAACCGTCCGGAGATTTTACCTACTGGATTTATTTTAAACAAAGGCAGTAAGTAAAAGCTTCCGAAAGGTTTTGATCGACCTTTGGGAATGTTTTGCCTAGAAAATTAAAAATGAGGGTTTTAAATTCGAAAAGTTTGGAAAACCTTTCACATTTCCAATCCATCTCTCGCTCTCAAACCCTCGCCTCTGCTTCTACTCTCTTCTAACCTTCAAATTGCTTCCCCCAAATCTCAAAATGCTCACTTTCTCTTGATTTAGGTTTACTTTTAGGGTGTTTTATCCAAAAAAACCAAGTGTTTTTCAAGCAAACCCTAGAATTCCATTTCCCCTAAAATTCTGAATTTCTCTTTAATCTTCTCCAATCTCCTCAACTTCTTGGTGATGGCTCGTACAAGAGTGATGTCCATGGAGGTAGTTGATGCTGTTGAGAGTGTGTGGAGGTTGTTTTTGGTGGCTCTTGGGTTGGGGGCACTGTTGATGCTCATGGCCCGGACCAAGAGCACTGGCCCCATTGCTTCTCCACCCCCTCTCTGGCTCCACATCCAAGAAGTGGACCGGTGAGTGTCCTAGCTCCCAAGATAAGGCAGAGCTGAGGATGAAGGAAAGACATGATGACCGCAAGCAACATATCGAGGAAAAGGGCATGACGTGTGAACGCTATGTGGATAGAGTTTCGTTGGGGCCTAAAAACGAGGTGGTGAAAATTATTGAACGATGGGGGTTGAATTTTTGGTTTGAGGAGGTTAAGGGGTACAATTTAGGGATGTGTCATGAATTTTACCAGAAGTTGGTTGTTTTTGGTGACAATGGGAATAAGCTAAAGACAGTTGTGAGGAGCAAAGCAATTGAGGTGACCCCGGACTCAATAGCCACGGTGATGGGGTATGTGAGACCTTCCCCGACCACTGAGGTCTACCCACACAATGTGAAAAAAGGGTAGGACTCTTAAGGACTACGTGGCCCTCACATATGAGGACCCGACCACGTTCACGGGAACAACGTTCATCGGGGGCCTCAAGTATTCATACGGGATCATGAATAAAGTCCTTCATTATAATAAGATGCCCTGGGGTTCGGAGAAGAACTCGAACATTGAGAAGCTCTCATTATTACAGACCTTTATGATGGGAGTTTCCATTGACATGGCATATTACATTTGGTTGGAGATAAGAGAGTTTGCCCAGGCTGCAAAGCCAAAGACAAATCTCCCTTTTGGCAGCTTAGTCACCCGTCTTTGTGCTCAGGCTAAGGTAAAACATTGTGCCCAAGATGTTCTCCGCTTCCATTCCCGTGCCTTCTGCGACTGTGGAGGTGGGAGATGTTGATGATGACAAGGAAGAGTTAGAGTCAGAATCTGAATCCAAGACTGAAGACGAGGATGTTTTCGACAGGGATGATGATGATTAGGGAAATTTTTTGGTTTTTACTTTGAGCTTTTGGTTGTACACTACTAGGGTCTCTAGTATCGGCCAGTAGAAGGGTCATTAGGTTTTGGCCATTTTGTTTTGGGACTTGAACACATTGTAACGATTTTTTTGAAGTGATCAATGGAAAAATACCATAGTTGTTACATTTACATCCGTGCCCAAGCTATTTCCTTAATTACAATGTGATTTGTGGATCTTGAATTGTTGTGATTTTTACTTGTATGGATGAATGAGTTTTGTTTTAATTTTATAGCTATGCTTGGAAATAATGTTTGCTAGGGACTAGCAAAACTCAAGTTGGGGGGGTGTGATTAGCACAAAAACACGATATATATTGTGTGCTAATATGCCTTTTATACTTGTTTATAGTCATGAATTTGGGGAGAAATGTGCTTAACTTTCGTTTTGATGGAGCTTTGTGTGAATGCAAGTAAAACAATATAAATGGTATGAGTTATACCCCCATTGAAGTGGTTGAAGTCAATGAAGAAGAGGGGGTAGCTTAAAGGAAGGTTTGGAGGGAGAAGAAACCAAGAAAATGGAATTTGGTTGAAGACCTTCTGGATGGTTTGGGTAAAACAACCTTCCGGAAGGTTTTGTCTTGGATTTCCTTTTCACTGCTAAAACCTTCTGGAAGGTTTTGTCCACTGGAATGGACCTTTTGAAAGGTTTTGGCTACTGGAGTGAAACCTTCCAGAAGGTTTTGTCTACTGGAATGAACCTTCCAAAAGGTTTTGCCTTGGATTTCTTTTTTTTTTTTTTGTCACTGCCAAAACCTTTTGGAAGGTTTTGTCTACTGGAATGAACCTTCTAAAAGGTTTTTCTTGTTGACCTCTTCATTTAAATTTTCCTACACAAACCTTCCAGAAGGTTTTCTGTCGACCTTCCAGAAGGTTTTGCCTAGATTTCCTAGATAGCCTACATCTCAAGCTCTGTTATTTGGGGGGTCCCACTTACACTTCTCCAACAGACCCCCTAACCTGCCCTACACGTCTAGGAGCCTCCCCTCATGTCTACTTGGACTTGGATGGCTTTTGCATTAATGAGGGGAGAGAGAAGAAGCTTGGGAGAGAAAAGAGTGGAGGCTGGTCCTAGTCTGCACCATGCAGCCCCTATGGATGGAAATCACATCACTCAGCTAAGAGGGGACTCCAAGCACATTTTGGCGGGGGGGGGGGGGAAATGACTCCATTGCTGAGTATTGCAGGTTATAGAAGAGATATAGATAGAGAAGGTCTGGGTAGAAGGAGATGAATAGTGTTCTAGTGAGAGAAAATTGAGATTTTTGCATTTCTTTCAATACATTGTCTTGTAATCGCTGATATGAATCTTTAGAACTTCATTTAATGTCATTAATGTTGTTCTCCTTCAAGTTCAATGCAAGTTTAATGCTCTTTTAAAGCTTTCACAATTAATGCATCAAAGTTCTTCATTTTCTTAGTTTTCAAATCGATATTCAATATACTCTCTTATAGCTTATGTTTTCTTGCATCTAGTTACTCTAGAACCTTCAAATCTTTGTAATGCATTCTCACTACATTGTCAATTTTATTTTAAGCATGAGTAGCTAAATCTTTTAGTTGGCAAAACCAAGGGGAACCTCCACTTGGGTATACCATTTCGACTCATTCTCCTCCCTTCTTTCAGAGTTTAATGGTTCGATTTGACTGGGTTGAGGGTGGATAAGTTGCTGAGTCTTTGATATTCCGTAGGCCTAGTCACGGTTTATGCTTAGATACTCGCCAATCTTATCCCTAGCTTCACATGAATCAATCGTTCATTCATGCTCTATTGGAGGAGGGTTTCGAGTTGAGATGGTATTCCTATTAGAGTGACCTCTTGGATTTGCCAACATTTGTTTCTCATTTTATTAGCATCAAAACAAACTTCTCCAAACAACTTCCAACAACCAAAGATTTTACACTTTCTTTTTCCCAAAATCACCTTCCCCTCAGTTTACTTCCTTCCTCGTGGAAACGACCTTGGAATACCACCAAGTAAAACACAACCCATAAAAGTCTCCTTGCGCTTGGGGAGCACTTTTGTACACACACACACATTTGTTGTGCATTTACACATCACATTACCATCATTTTATTTTCTCCCATCTCCTTGCCCTTTCTTTTGACATCACCCATAGGAGAGTGACACTCCCCTTCATCCATATACTATACATGCTAAAAGGTGATGTTTAGAGGTTAGGAAACAACAAGGAATTTTGTCAACCACTACCACACATTTTAGTGATGTACTCTATGACAGGGTGGTATTGCTTTATTGCATAGTTACAGGAAAAAGCATTGATGTAGGCCAAGTAATTCAAGACTCGATCACACATGCTATTAAGGGGGGTTCAACTAGCGGGATGCCTCATCCATTATTAATTTGTGGGCTATGGAAGAAGGCAAAAGTTACATGGAGTGCCGATGAATTGGTTCAACAACTAAAAGTGCCAATTGATCATCAAATCATTATTCGCTTTAAGGTATGGAAGGGTGGTTTCTCTGATCATAGGGGTGTCGGGTATGTTATGGTTGATATGCCTTAGAATTCTGTGGAACCATCAGAGCCTCCTTAGCCCACGACTACCTCATCTAAATCACATATGGCGAGTCTAGTTGATGAGATGCATGGATTGTGTTGAGACACACAGGAGTTATGCAAAGAGGCACAAGAGCTATGTAGGGAATCTTGTCTAGACCCAATGATCAACTTGCACATCGATTGGACTCATTCATGGAGAACTCAACGGAATTCAATTCTATGCCAGTCCAGATATTTAGCAACTATGGTTTCAACTCAAGCACACCTCCACTACAATTTCTTAGTCCACCTATGTTTCCCAAATGTACTCCTGACTCAGCAGACAACGAGGACGTTAAAGATGATTCTAACTAGCGAAGTCCCAGGGAAGTCCACTATTTTAATTCTTCCTACTTTATACATTGAGGATAATGTTTAGTTTAAGTTTGGGGGTTTATTCTTGTTTGCATTAATTAATCCTAATTAGGATATAAATTAGAATCGTTAAATAATTCAAATTGATAAGATAAACTAACTAAAAACTATCAATTAGGGTTTATGTGAGAATTAGAGTTTTATGTGTGTTATGTCTAAATTTTTAGGTTTTGATGCGAAATTATTGCAAAATACAAGGAAAACATTATCGAAACTTGAAACAATAAAGGACCAAAGTGTAATATACCCAAAGAAAGCCAGCACACAAAGTGAATCAGCATGCAAAAACATTAGCAAGGCATGCGCATCCGGACAGTGGACGGGCATTTGAATAGTCCCCAAAGGCGGCTGAGCTTTATCCCTCCACCTCCTGCTTCCTTTTTGCTTATAAATAGGGGTGTCCTCCTTCATTTGAACAAGGCTAGCCACAAAGGAGTCCTGAGAGAATTCCAAAAGAGAAAAAGAAAGAGAAAAGAAAGAGAGAAAGAGAAATTATAATCCAATCCGGTCAGTCAGACACTTCAGTCGAAACTCTATATTTCTACATTTCTGTTGTATCTTTCTATTCGGATAGTTGAACTACCGCCACCTTTTTGTCTTGACTGATAATAAATATGGTTGTGTTTTAGTTGTTCCTTGTGAAAGAAGTTTCAGAGTCTGTATTTTAATTTCAGTCGTAATGATAACTGCCCGCACTCCTTACTTGTCTGTAGCAATGGGGCATAAGTAGTTACTTATATCCTCCAGTGAGAGGTAAATATATGTACAATATTGGTTAACTTCTAGAAATGCTGATTTTTTATTCATATATTTATCTATATATGAATTATACGCTTCATGCATGATACAATGATGTACGTAATTTCGGTGTTGTGACTGGAATTATATCATCAGTGCATCATGAACCTGCCGATTATATATCTACGGTGTTCCTATTGGTATGGCTTGTCCTCTATCGGAACGCTGAGAATGTTCTACTAATGCATGGTATAAAACCTAAATGATACTCATGAATGGCTTATCCTTCTGGATTATCAGGGTTGTTTAACTACTATATATAACTATCAGATTAATGACTTAAGTGATCCTGATGAATGACTTGTCCTTTTGGATTTCTAAGATCATTTAAGTGGTATACATGATAATATTGCGAGTCGAATATCTACGGTATTCCTATCGGTATGGCTAGTCCTCCACCGGAATGCTGAGNAGTTTAATTAAATTGATCTACTCTCATTTCTAGTTCTTATTGATCATATATAAGTTATTTATCATATTTTGTGCTTAATATATGATTTTGTGGCCAGCAATTAATTTGATTTCCTAGATGAAATTGGAAGATGAATCCTAGGGATAGATCTGAATATGATAACATGTGTTTGGTTAATTCTTCTTCGGATTGAATAATTGNAGATGAATGAGATTAATTATCAATTCAAGTGAAATTGATGAAAATGTTGAGTTTGTAGTTAGACATACTAATTGGTTTTACACTGTTTGTGATCCTTTCTTTCATGAGTATATATCCATCTATTTGATTAGTTATTATTTAGATAATTTATTTGGTTAAAAGCTTGTGGGAGATATCATTGAAACTTCAGAAAACTTATTTAAGCATCATTCAAAGCAAATTGAGGTATTCATATAAGTTTGGGAGAAATATTGGTTATGATGGGTTAGTATAAGAAANGTTATGTGATGGTTTATATACATCAGACCTACCGATTGACTTGCTAGTAACATGGAAGTTAAGTGCTGTAAGGTAGCATTTCTAGTATTTAATCAATCGAAAGCATATGGGATCCTTAAACTGAAAGATACTTTTTATTATTGTTTTAATCTATCTGCAAACAACCATTTAATTAGACTACTTATCAATCTAAGCTCACATCACAACCTATCTCATGTTATCCTATTTTAAAACAACAGCTTCACTATTTTATTTTGTTTCCTAATTATTAAAACTCTTCATGGGATCGATACTTGGACTTAAACCGAGAAAACTACAATTTAACCACTTATACTTGGGTATATAATATTAATCTGATCAGAACAAAAAGTACGAATCAAGTTGTTTGCGCCGTTTTTAGGGAGTAATGATAATTTGAATTTAAATAAAATGGAAAATTTATTTGTCTGTATTATATATATATATATAAAGTGTGTTTTCTTTTTAAATAGTTTATGTCTGTTCATTCATCAGTAGGTTCTCTGAATCAATCATCTCCTTCATCTTCATTATCTTCGCTTTATCTTTCAAAGAAAAAGAAAAAAGTTTTAATCTAACCATTTCAGAATTATCTTGCAACGTTCCACAGACTTCTTTAAATTCGTTCATATGTACATAAGGATTCTCAATGTTGGGAAAGATTTAAAGATCTTTTCCAAGCTTGTCCACATCATGCATTTGAAAACTGGATATTAGTCGGTTTGTTTTATGATGCTTTTCCACTTGCAATGCGACAATTTGTTGAAATGATGGCCCAAGGGAAATTCATGAGTAAAAATCCTAAAGAAGCATTCTAATTTTTTGATGTTATTTTTGAAAGTTCCCAAATGTGAGACTCAACTTCTTCAAATATAGTAGAAACTAGGCCATCTACATCAAAAAGTGGAAAATATGTGTTAAAAGAATATGATGATTTAAGAGCTAAAATGACTAATTTATCTCGAAAACTAGAAGCCTTAGAAATGAAAAATAATAAAACAAGTGTCTATTCTGTCTACTACTCATCAAATATGTGAAATTTGTGCATTGTCAAGACATCCTGCAACAGAATGTCCAACTATACCTACATTCAAAGAAGTTTTAATTGAACAATCTAATGCAATTCCAACTTATAATAAGCCTTATTTGAATCCATATTTTGAAACTTACAACCAAGGATGGAGAAATCATTCCAATTTTAGTCGGAGAAATACATAACCCACAAATCAAACACAAGGTCCACCACAACCACAAAATTAACAACAATATCAACCGTATCAACCTCCACAAAGAAAAACTCTGGAATATACTGTGAATCAATTTATTCAAAGTCAAATGAGTTTTAACACTCAAACAACTCAAGCTTTTAATGATTTTAAAGCTCAAAATTCTCAGAGTATTGAAGATATTAATAGTCATGTAGATAAGTTGACTCAATCCCTAAGTATGCCAGAAAAAGAAAAATTCTCATCTCAGCCTAAACCTCCGTAAAGTCAAGGTCAAGCTAATTCTGTATCATCTGAACCTTCTCCAAGTCAAGTACACACAATCACAACATTAAGAAGTGGTAAAGTCATTGATAAAACTGTTAAACCTAAAATTCCTAAGAAATTGCATAAGTTAATTCCTATTAATGAACCACTTGAACCTGAACCTTCAATCAAAAAGCAACCAAAAATACAAAAAAAAAAAAAAAAAAAAGATCAACNTATTATTTGTAGTAACTTTTAGGGCCATTATTCAGATTCAAATTGATCCATTGGTTGAGTATTTGGTTGTTAGGGTTAATTTTTATAGTTTTTGTTCTTATTATTTTGCTTGAGGAGAAGCAAAGATTTAAGTTTTGGGGTATTTGATGAGTGAGTTTTACACCTACGAATTGAGTATTCTCGGCTTGATGAAATTGTAAGTTTTCAAGTATTTTATGTTCATTTTTATTTGTTTTGTGTGTTTTAATGTTATTTTTGTAGGGATCATCATTTGGAAGGAAACAAGGTCATTTGATAGCCTAAATGTTAGATTATTTGAATACTAAGCAACAAGAGCAGTCGTAAGCATAAAAGGGGGTCATCGCTGCAGCTCTAGGAGCAGCGTTGCAACGCTAGAAGGGCAGAAAGTTAGCACCCCCACACTAATTTTTAGGGCTGCGGCGCCTATTTTAATATGGACGTGAATTCTAACTTGTTTTTTAGTCGAAACTAAAATCTAATGATACATTGCTAAGGTTTGAGTTGGGATTGAAATATACTAATTTCAGGGGCTACTAATAGAGGGTTAACCAAGAATTGATAGTGAATTGAAAGCAAGGATCGAAGGAAGCAATGCGAAGAAAATTGGACTTGAAGGATAGAGAGGAATAGAAGATTATAACTAAGTTTTCGTTCCTTTTCTCTTACCTTTAGATTTTGATTTTCTAAGTTGTTTATTAACTTAAGAATGATGTTTTTCAATTACGTTATGAACTAAATTTTTATTAAGATTGCAACAGAACCTGAAGTTTAATTAAATTGATCTACTCTCATTTCTAGTTCTTATTGATCATATATAAGTTATTTATCATATTTTGTGCTTAATATATGATTTTGTGGCCAGCAATTAATTTGATTTCCTAGATGAAATTGGAAGATGAATCCTAGGGATAGATCTGAATATGATAACATGTGTTTGGTTAATTCTTCTTCGGATTGAATAATTGAAAAAGAAAAAGAAAAGAAAAAGAAAAGTGAAAAATTGAAAAAGAATGAGAAAAATGAAAAATGAAAGAAATAAATGAGAAAAATTGAAAAAGAAAAGAAACAAAAAGACAGGGAATTGCCAAGAAAGTGAAAAATGAAATAAATAAATAATATTCTCAGGCAAAATGTCGAGAAGCTAAAAAGAGGTGTGCTACACTACATAAAAAGAGGATAACTTTTGAATACCATTGACGTCATTTCGTTAGCCACTAACCTTTAGCCACATTACAACCTACAAAAAGCCCTAATTGATCTGAAGTCTGATGCATGTGTAGGTCATCAACTACAAGTGGTGTATGTTATATAGTATTTCTTTAACTGCATCAATATTCTTTCATGAGATTATGCCAAGACCATGATTGGTTTACTTTATTAAAGATTTCACTCCCTTTCTAACTGTGCATGTGATTCTTTGACTGGCCACCTTCTAATCACATGCCTTTTGAGAGACAAGTTACTATAACTTGAGCGAATTTTTGCTAAGGGTACTTCTAAGAGAGGTTTGTGAAATTGAAGCTATCCATGGAAGGTGGAAAGATGGAATGTTTGTTATATAACAATNGAGAAAGAGAGAGAGAGAGAGAGAGAGAGATGAAAAAAAATCCTTATACCTTCTAGTTATATNTAGGTAGCATTTCCAGTACATGACCAATGTAACACATATGAGATCCTTAAACTGAAGGATACTTTTTATATTATTGTTTTGTAACAATTTATCTACAACCAACCTTTTAGCTACAACCACCCTTTTAATTAAATTAGTTATCCATCTAAGCTCACATCACAAGTTATCACATGTTGTCTTATTCGAAATAACAACTTCACTATTTTTATTTTATTTCCTAATTACAAATACTCTTCGTGGGATCGATACTTGGACTTAAAGCCGAGAAAACCACAATTCCACAACTTATACTTGGGTGTATAATAATAATCCAATCACGAAAAAGTGTGAATCATGCATTTAGATAGCATGTTTTAGTACAACTTGAGCAATGGGCTGAGTGAATTTGATTATGGCCAAAGATGAATGAGATTAATTATCAATTCAAGTGAAATTGATGAAAATGTTGAGTTTGTAGTTAGACATACTAATTGGTTTTACACTGTTTGTGATCCTTTCTTTCATGAGTATATATCCATCTATTTGATTAGTTATTATTTAGATAATTTATTTGGTTAAAAGCTTGTGGGAGATATCATTGAAACTTCAGAAAACTTATTTAAGCATCATTCAAAGCAAATTGAGGTATTCATATAAGTTTGGGAGAAATATTGGTTATGATGGGTTAGTATAAGAAAAATAAAAAGAGTTTTTGAAAATTATTTTGATTTGATCCTTCATGAGTTGAAAAAAATTATAAAAAAAATAAAATAGGAAAACAAGAAAAAGAAAGGAACATGTGGTGAATATAGATGGAGCGTAAAACGCACTCACTCATAAACACAAGTTGAGAACGAGATGGAGCGTAAAACGCACTCGTTCAAGAAAAGGCAAGATGGAGCGTAAAATGCACTCACTCAATAGGAGGTGAGATGGAGCATAAAATGCACTCACCAAACAAATGAAAAAAAAAAGAGAAAGAGAGAGAGAGAGAGAGAGAGAGATGAAAAAAAATCCTTATACCTTCTAGTTATATGTTTTGCCTTAATTAGCAGGGATTGATGTGACACGTAAGTTCATAGAGTTGATATTGAATATCTTCTATGAATCATTTGATAACGTAAATGTATCTAGGTGATGACTAGCTTGAAAAGTTTGGATATGTATATGAATTTAAAGGGTCATGAGCGGAGGTAAAATTAAGGAGTATGTTGAATTAATAGACTTTGCACTGTTTTGAAGTTTCTCATGAATTATTATTTGTAGTAACTTTTAGGGCCATTATTCAGATTCAAATTGATCCATTGGTTGAGTATTTGGTTGTTAGGGTTAATTTTTATAGTTTTTGTTCTTATTATTTTGCTTGAGGAGAAGCAAAGATTTAAGTTTTGGGGTATTTGATGAGTGAGTTTTACACCTACGAATTGAGTATTCTCGGCTTGATGAAATTGTAAGTTTTCAAGTATTTTATGTTCATTTTTATTTGTTTTGTGTGTTTTAATGTTATTTTTGTAGGGATCATCATTTGGAAGGAAACAAGGTCATTTGATAGCCTAAATGTTAGATTATTTGAATACTAAGCAACAAGAGCAGTCGTAAGCATAAAAGGGGGTCATCGCTGCAGCTCTAGGAGCAGCGTTGCAACGCTAGAAGGGCAGAAAGTTAGCACCCCCACACTAATTTTTAGGGCTGCGGCGCCTATTTTAATATGGACGTGAATTCTAACTTGTTTTTTAGTCGAAACTAAAATCTAATGATACATTGCTAAGGTTTGAGTTGGGATTGAAATATACTAATTTCAGGGGCTACTAATAGAGGGTTAACCAAGAATTGATAGTGAATTGAAAGCAAGGATCGAAGGAAGCAATGCGAAGAAAATTGGACTTGAAGGATAGAGAGGAATAGAAGATTATAACTAAGTTTTCGTTCCTTTTCTCTTACCTTTAGATTTTGATTTTCTAAGTTGTTTATTAACTTAAGAATGATGTTTTTCAATTACGTTATGAACTAAATTTTTATTAAGATTGCAACAGAACCTGAAGTTTAATTAAATTGATCTACTCTCATTTCTAGTTCTTATTGATCATATATAAGTTATTTATCATATTTTGTGCTTAATATATGATTTTGTGGCCAGCAATTAATTTGATTTCCTAGATGAAATTGGAAGATGAATCCTAGGGATAGATCTGAATATGATAACATGTGTTTGGTTAATTCTTCTTCGGATTGAATAATTGAAAAAGAAAAAGAAAAGAAAAAGAAAAGTGAAAAATTGAAAAAGAATGAGAAAAATGAAAAATGAAAGAAATAAATGAGAAAAATTGAAAAAGAAAAGAAACAAAAAGACAGGGAATTGCCAAGAAAGTGAAAAATGAAATAAATAAATAATATTCTCAGGCAAAATGTCGAGAAGCTAAAAAGAGGTGTGCTACACTACATAAAAAGAGGATAACTTTTGAATACCATTGACGTCATTTCGTTAGCCACTAACCTTTAGCCACATTACAACCTACAAAAAGCCCTAATTGATCTGAAGTCTGATGCATGTGTAGGTCATCAACTACAAGTGGTGTATGTTATATAGTATTTCTTTAACTGCATCAATATTCTTTCATGAGATTATGCCAAGACCATGATTGGTTTACTTTATTAAAGATTTCACTCCCTTTCTAACTGTGCATGTGATTCTTTGACTGGCCACCTTCTAATCACATGCCTTTTGAGAGACAAGTTACTATAACTTGAGCGAATTTTTGCTAAGGGTACTTCTAAGAGAGGTTTGTGAAATTGAAGCTATCCATGGAAGGTGGAAAGATGGAATGTTTGTTATATAACAATTCTTGTTGCTAGAATAGTCATTCCTACTACACAGGGAATTCCAAATACCAATGTAACAGATGCTAATTTTTGCATATAATAAATACCTATGAAAGAGGAGCATGCGGGATGTAAGTCAAAATTGAGAGTTNGCACTTAAGTAGCATGTTTTAGTACAACTTGAGCAATGGGCTGAGTGAATTTGATTATGGCCAAAGATGAATGAGATTAATTATCAATTCAAGTGAAATTGATGAAAATGTTGAGTTTGTAGTTAGACATACTAATTGGTTTTACACTGTTTGTGATCCTTTCTTTCATGAGTATATATCCATCTATTTGATTAGTTATTATTTAGATAATTTATTTGGTTAAAAGCTTGTGGGAGATATCATTGAAACTTCAGAAAACTTATTTAAGCATCATTCAAAGCAAATTGAGGTATTCATATAAGTTTGGGAGAAATATTGGTTATGATGGGTTAGTATAAGAAAAATAAAAAGAGTTTTTGAAAATTATTTTGATTTGATCCTTCATGAGTTGAAAAAAATTATAAAAAAAATAAAATAGGAAAACAAGAAAAAGAAAGGAACATGTGGTGAATATAGATGGAGCGTAAAACGCACTCACTCATAAACACAAGTTGAGAACGAGATGGAGCGTAAAACGCACTCGTTCAAGAAAATGCAAGATGGAGCGTAAAATGCACTCACTCAATAGGAGGTGAGATGGAGCATAAAATGCACTCACCAAACAAATGAAAAAAAAAAGAGAAAGAGAGAGAGAGAGAGAGAGAGAGATGAAAAAAAATCCTTATACCTTCTAGTTATATGTTTTGCCTTAATTAGCAGGGATTGATGTGACACGTAAGTTCATAGAGTTGATATTGAATATCTTCTATGAATCATTTGATAACGTAAATGTATCTAGGTGATGACTAGCTTGAAAAGTTTGGATATGTATATGAATTTAAAGGGTCATGAGCGGAGGTAAAATTAAGGAGTATGTTGAATTAATAGACTTTGCACTGTTTTGAAGTTTCTCATGAATTATTATTTGTAGTAACTTTTAGGGCCATTATTCAGATTCAAATTGATCCATTGGTTGAGTATTTGGTTGTTAGGGTTAATTTTTATAGTTTTTGTTCTTATTATTTTGCTTGAGGAGAAGCAAAGATTTAAGTTTTGGGGTATTTGATGAGTGAGTTTTACACCTACGAATTGAGTATTCTCGGCTTGATGAAATTGTAAGTTTTCAAGTATTTTATGTTCATTTTTATTTGTTTTGTGTGTTTTAATGTTATTTTTGTAGGGATCATCATTTGGAAGGAAACAAGGTCATTTGATAGCCTAAATGTTAGATTATTTGAATACTAAGCAACAAGAGCAGTCGTAAGCATAAAAGGGGGTCATCGCTGCAGCTCTAGGAGCAGCGTTGCAACGCTAGAAGGGCAGAAAGTTAGCACCCCCACACTAATTTTTAGGGCTGCGGCGCCTATTTTAATATGGACGTGAATTCTAACTTGTTTTTTAGTCGAAACTAAAATCTAATGATACATTGCTAAGGTTTGAGTTGGGATTGAAATATACTAATTTCAGGGGCTACTAATAGAGGGTTAACCAAGAATTGATAGTGAATTGAAAGCAAGGATCGAAGGAAGCAATGCGAAGAAAATTGGACTTGAAGGATAGAGAGGAATAGAAGATTATAACTAAGTTTTCGTTCCTTTTCTCTTACCTTTAGATTTTGATTTTCTAAGTTGTTTATTAACTTAAGAATGATGTTTTTCAATTACGTTATGAACTAAATTTTTATTAAGATTGCAACAGAACCTGAAGTTTAATTAAATTGATCTACTCTCATTTCTAGTTCTTATTGATCATATATAAGTTATTTATCATATTTTGTGCTTAATATATGATTTTGTGGCCAGCAATTAATTTGATTTCCTAGATGAAATTGGAAGATGAATCCTAGGGATAGATCTGAATATGATAACATGTGTTTGGTTAATTCTTCTTCGGATTGAATAATTGAAAAAGAAAAAGAAAAGAAAAAGAAAAGTGAAAAATTGAAAAAGAATGAGAAAAATGAAAAATGAAAGAAATAAATGAGAAAAATTGAAAAAGAAAAGAAACAAAAAGACAGGGAATTGCCAAGAAAGTGAAAAATGAAATAAATAAATAATATTCTCAGGCAAAATGTCGAGAAGCTAAAAAGAGGTGTGCTACACTACATAAAAAGAGGATAACTTTTGAATACCATTGACGTCATTTCGTTAGCCACTAACCTTTAGCCACATTACAACCTACAAAAAGCCCTAATTGATCTGAAGTCTGATGCATGTGTAGGTCATCAACTACAAGTGGTGTATGTTATATAGTATTTCTTTAACTGCATCAATATTCTTTCATGAGATTATGCCAAGACCATGATTGGTTTACTTTATTAAAGATTTCACTCCCTTTCTAACTGTGCATGTGATTCTTTGACTGGCCACCTTCTAATCACATGCCTTTTGAGAGACAAGTTACTATAACTTGAGCGAATTTTTGCTAAGGGTACTTCTAAGAGAGGTTTGTGAAATTGAAGCTATCCATGGAAGGTGGAAAGATGGAATGTTTGTTATATAACAATTCTTGTTGCTAGAATAGTCATTCCTACTACACAGGGAATTCCAAATACCAATGTAACAGATGCTAATTTTTGCATATAATAAATACCTATGAAAGAGGAGCATGCGGGATGTAAGTCAAAATTGAGAGTTGGGTGTCTCAACGACCATGATGCTAATTTAATTTACCCAGCAAACCCACATACACATCTGTTCGACTGAAGTTTGTGAGTAGCTTCAATGAAAACCCTCAAGAGACAACACTCGTAAGCTAGGGTAAACCTAGTGGTTCAACGGCTTGTTGCATAAGCAAAATGCAACCAGATGACCGATGAAAATCGTATTAGAAATAGATTTACATTTGATTGTTGTTGTATTGCTAGGGACTAGCAACATTTAGGTTGGGGGTGTGATTAGTGCTTAAAATTAGCATTTTACTATACTTTTTTTTGGGACTAATTGTACTTTGATGGAGTTTAAGTAATGACATTTCAGGTCCTAAAGTGAACAAAGGCTCAAGAACAACAAATATCACACTTGAGTGTAACACCAGTGCATTAGGGAACAAAATTGGAGAAGGTTGGAACTAAGCAAGAACGTTCGAACACCAACTCACGTTCGAACGTCCACTTGAACTATGAGAAGACCAAACTGCTGAGACATGGCGTGTTGCAGTCAAGAAGGAAGACCCTGAAGTACTTGAGTACCACGTTTGAACGACAACTCACATTCGAACGTCCACTTGATTTGATTGAAGACCAGAGTAATGAGTGCAAAGAGCCAAGATGTGCATGGAGTGTGGAAATGGGTTTCCACAGAAGNTGTAGGGATCATCATTTGGAAGGAAACAAGGTCATTTGATAGCCTAAATGTTAGATTATTTGAATACTAAGCAACAAGAGCAGTCGTAAGCATAAAAGGGGGTCATCGCTGCAGCTCTAGGAGCAGCGTTGCAACGCTAGAAGGGCAGAAAGTTAGCACCCCCACACTAATTTTTAGGGCTGCGGCGCCTATTTTAATATGGACGTGAATTCTAACTTGTTTTTTAGTCGAAACTAAAATCTAATGATACATTGCTAAGGTTTGAGTTGGGATTGAAATATACTAATTTCAGGGGCTACTAATAGAGGGTTAACCAAGAATTGATAGTGAATTGAAAGCAAGGATCGAAGGAAGCAATGCGAAGAAAATTGGACTTGAAGGATAGAGAGGAATAGAAGATTATAACTAAGTTTTCGTTCCTTTTCTCTTACCTTTAGATTTTGATTTTCTAAGTTGTTTATTAACTTAAGAATGATGTTTTTCAATTACGTTATGAACTAAATTTTTATTAAGATTGCAACAGAACCTGAAGTTTAATTAAATTGATCTACTCTCATTTCTAGTTCTTATTGATCATATATAAGTTATTTATCATATTTTGTGCTTAATATATGATTTTGTGGCCAGCAATTAATTTGATTTCCTAGATGAAATTGGAAGATGAATCCTAGGGATAGATCTGAATATGATAACATGTGTTTGGTTAATTCTTCTTCGGATTGAATAATTGAAAAAGAAAAAGAAAAGAAAAAGAAAAGTGAAAAATTGAAAAAGAATGAGAAAAATGAAAAATGAAAGAAATAAATGAGAAAAATTGAAAAAGAAAAGAAACAAAAAGACAGGGAATTGCCAAGAAAGTGAAAAATGAAATAAATAAATAATATTCTCAGGCAAAATGTCGAGAAGCTAAAAAGAGGTGTGCTACACTACATAAAAAGAGGATAACTTTTGAATACCATTGACGTCATTTCGTTAGCCACTAACCTTTAGCCACATTACAACCTACAAAAAGCCCTAATTGATCTGAAGTCTGATGCATGTGTAGGTCATCAACTACAAGTGGTGTATGTTATATAGTATTTCTTTAACTGCATCAATATTCTTTCATGAGATTATGCCAAGACCATGATTGGTTTACTTTATTAAAGATTTCACTCCCTTTCTAACTGTGCATGTGATTCTTTGACTGGCCACCTTCTAATCACATGCCTTTTGAGAGACAAGTTACTATAACTTGAGCGAATTTTTGCTAAGGGTACTTCTAAGAGAGGTTTGTGAAATTGAAGCTATCCATGGAAGGTGGAAAGATGGAATGTTTGTTATATAACAATTCTTGTTGCTAGAATAGTCATTCCTACTACACAGGGAATTCCAAATACCAATGTAACAGATGCTAATTTTTGCATATAATAAATACCTATGAAAGAGGAGCATGCGGGATGTAAGTCAAAATTGAGAGTTGGGTGTCTCAACGACCATGATGCTAATTTAATTTACCCAGCAAACCCACATACACATCTGTTCGACTGAAGTTTGTGAGTAGCTTCAATGAAAACCCTCAAGAGACAACACTCGTAAGCTAGGGTAAACCTAGTGGTTCAACGGCTTGTTGCATAAGCAAAATGCAACCAGATGACCGATGAAAATCGTATTAGAAATAGATTTACATTTGATTGTTGTTGTATTGCTAGGGACTAGCAACATTTAGGTTGGGGGTGTGATTAGTGCTTAAAATTAGCATTTTACTATACTTTTTTTTGGGACTAATTGTACTTTGATGGAGTTTAAGTAATGATATTTCAGGTCCTAAAGTGAACAAAGGCTCAAGAACAACAAATATCACACTTGAGTGTAACACCAGTGCATTAGGGAACAAAATTGGAGAAGGTTGGAACTAAGCAAGAACGTTCGAACACCAACTCACGTTCGAACGTCCACTTGAACTATGAGAAGACCAAACTGCTGAGACATGGCGTGTTGCAGTCAAGAAGGAAGACCCTGAAGTACTTGAGTACCACGTTTGAACGACAACTCACATTCGAACGTCCACTTGATTTGATTGAAGACCAGAGTAATGAGTGCAAAGAGCCAAGATGTGCATGGAGTGTGGAAATGGGTTTCCACAGAAGACCACAGGCCAGTCAAGTGAGAAAGTCAGGCCCCATCTGTCATTTGAACGCCCACAAATCAAAAACAGCATAAACTTTCAAACGCCTGTAAAGGAAAAACAGAGACAACTTTCGAACGTCAAATCACATTCAAACGTCCACCACTGGCAGGCTGCAGAGTAGTTGGTTTTTCACTTGGACTTGGGTGGCATACAATATTCCTTCACACTCCCTTGTCTCCCCCTCCTCCTTGCCTATAAATACTCCCCTTGGGAGGAGGATGTTCTTGCAGAAGACTAGAACTTGGTTTGTAAGGCTTAGACTACACCAAGAACTAGTCAATAACTTGATGGAGGCTTGGAATCCCGCTCATGTAGTTAGATGTATATTATATTTGCTTGTATCAAGGGAGTTAGTTCATATGTTGGTTGAGGAAGCAACCCTCCATTTCATGGTTGAGGAAGCCACCCTCCAAATGTGACTAGCTTTCTTTTACTTCTATTGTTCATGTCTTTCACTTCCATTGCTTGAGCTTCCTTCTTCCTTAGAGGAGTGAAACTCTTCCACTTTTTAGAGCTGTACCAAAGTCGTGAAGGGTGGAACATGATTCACTTATTCTTTGGTGAAGATTGGCTCTTCGCTTATTGTACTTTACCTTGTAAGTTCTCTACTTGGAGGGATGAGTATCACTCACTTTTCTAGTTTTACCCAAGCCATGAAGAGTTACTAGTTCCTTATTCACTCTTTAGTAAGAGGTGATGAACATATATTGATTATCCGGAAGTTATATTTGTGCATTTATTAAAGTATATTCCACTTGCTTATTGAATGATTGATTATATCTAGCAAAGCTAAGGTGCTTTGTATAACCTTTTCTATGTCACGGATGAATCTTGCATGGAAAGACCCATTGGTTCAAGGCAAGTACCCCGACTAGATCTTCATGACAACATTTCAATCTTCACCATTATTGTGTTTTATCTAAAGAATAGAACATTAATGCCATAGTTGGATGCCTTGTAGAAACACTTGCTTGTTTGTAGAAGGGTTAAATATCAGCACAGACAATTCTTNATAAAGAATAGAACATTAATGCCATAGTTGGATGACTTGTAGAAACACTTGCTTGTTTGTAGAAGGGTTAAATATCAGCACAGACAATTCTTGTCAACTTCTAGTAAGGCATCGGAATCATGTGCTTAATTCTCACAGTCCATCTTTACCTTCCAATTAACTTCTTGTTGACATGAGAGTTAATTGAGTTATAAAACACAAGTATAATAAATCGGATGATTAACTACATGTTCTGATCCTTAACCTAAAGGGTGACTATTTTACATTTGACTTTATCTTATATTTTGTCTAGAAAACTCTTGGAAAGAATCTTCTATTTTATTCAAAGAAATCCCATAACTTCAAACTCTCAAGGATTCCAGTTACTTGGCCTCTGTGACTGCTTACTTCAGAACACCAATCATAGTTCCCTATGGATTCGACTCCAAACTTAATCGGATTATTACTACAACTTGACCGCCTACACTTGGGTGTACGCATTTTGGATCAAGTCACCATGCATGTGCAATGTAAATGTACAATTGTAATTCTCAACCATGTTCAATAAGTCATGAGCACATTATGAACCATTCCATCGTCCAATCAATATACCACATGGTCAATTACATCATAGGCATATAACCACTATCAATAGCTTCAATATCAATATATCACAATAAATATACTAACATTTACCAACTTCAAATTCCAAGTATGTTATAACATAATCAATGCAAATAACACATTTAATCCACATAGGCATTTAATCAAACACCTTCAAGGCAAGAAAATCATGTATCAAATAATATGCTCCAAATTATCACATTTCTCAAGAAATCACAATAAGCATTTTTACATACCCAATTCATGCTAGAATTCATTTTAGCCATTCTTAATACCCATTTCTCACATTTCAATACCATATGTAAGTGCTATACATGAGATTACATCTCTAACACCCTACCCAATCCATATATCAACCCTAGTTTGGAAATAAATCTAGTTAGGAAATGAACCCTACCACTTGAAGCATAATACAAGTTGTAGAAAAGCTCCTAATTCCCAAATCAAGCTTTAGCCCTTGATTTCCAAAAATTTCATCTTTGAAACTTCAGTGAATCTACAATTTTTGCTATATAGTCGTACCTCTCGTCGCGTAGATCAACTTTGCCTCTTGGCCCAAGTCGATTCGATGAACATAGGGTTGTAGATCGTAGAGAAAAGTTGAAGAGCTCTCTCTTTTCCCTCTCTTCCCAAAACTCAGCTGAGATTTGGGGAAGAAATCTGATTTTTCTTCCCCTTTTATACTCTCCAAACATTTGGCCCTCGTTGCGCCACATGTTCACCTTTCCCGAGTCCGATTTTATCTCGAATCAATTAAATTTTATTTTAATTCAAGTTTAAAATATTTTTGTTTGAATTATCTTTAAATTATTTTCTAAATTTTGAAATTTAATTTGTGGTCTCATTTATATAGGTCATACAACACCCGATTGCCTCGTAAAACATAAAAAATTCGACTATCTTAGAATTCAATAAATATTGACTGAATAACTAGATTTTGTGAGAAGAATTCAATGGTGAGTTCTGTTTTATCATCCGAGTTCTAGAAAAATTTGGTTTCTCAACCTGTACTGTAGTGTCAAATTACCATTTTGCCCTTATTCATAAAAAATCAAATTTACCCAAGTTTTACAAGAGTTGTCCAACTAGTAGGTGAGTACTATCCTACCGGTAGGTTGAAGATAGAAGGGTATCCTACCAATAGAAGAGTAGAGCAACCAATAGGAGAAAAATAGTGAACAATCATATCGGTATGTCATTTGTTGCTTCCCACTGGTAGGTTCCTATAAACTTTCTATGAGGACAGATTTGGAAAGACAATCTACTAGGTTATTTGAAAGGTCATGATTGGTGGATGAAAGAGAGAAAAATCAGCACAAGGACTCCTATAAATACCTAAGTCTAGCCAAGAGAAAAGGATCGATCGTTAGAGCTTCCATTCCTTTGTTTAATTCACCATGCTTCTTTTTCTCTCTCCTAGGGTTCTTAGTCTTTCTTTTTCTCTTTTTTCTCCATTGTTTACTTTATGAGCTTTATTTAAAATTCCAACTTTAATCTTCTACAATGCAATTACTTTTTGTGAACGATTTACATTCATTGTAATTTTAATACAAGGTATTTACTTTACTTGCGAATTCAATTCTTGTCTTCTTGATTTAATTTACAATGATTCTTTCTTCAATCCCTTTCAATTTACTTTATGTCATGCGTAAGTAGTCGTTCACTAGATTGATCGAAGGAAGTAGTCTCATCCGTAAATTAGGGATTTTGACTCAAAGCTAGGTCCATCTACTATCAAGTTATTTGGGTGAATTGAGTAGATTAATTGGGAATATGTTTAATTTCATATCTTCTTGCTTATCCGTCAACAACTAAGATTTGACACGGGTAATTCCTGTAATCATGGTAGTTGTATTAATTCTGCTAATCGATTCAATTGATTCAGGTACACATTTGTTATTTTATTAAATTGGGTGTTTAGCAAATATCTACCACTTGGATGAGCTTGACTGCCATCTCGAGTAAAATATCAAATTTTATTAAAAATACCTATTCATGGTGGGGTGATATCTACTGATCAACTGGTTCTTTCATTTAATTGTTATTTTTTTTAATTGATAAATTTATCAACCCAACTTCCAAACTCCAAAGTTTTCTTTTTCTTTTAATCATCATCTCTTGAGCCTTTTGTTTTCCTTGAGGAGATGGCCTTGGTAATTGATTGATTTACAAATGATACCCCTTTCTACACTTTGGGAATTCTTGTTAATTAAATACAACTCTGAGGAGCAAGCATTTTTAGTGCAATTTCCGAAGAAGGCGAGGTGTTTCAAGAGGTGATTCGCAGGTTGCCAAGGTAAGTCTAGTGATTCACATCACGAGCTAAGGTGCATTCTTCACTATATTTTATCTTTAATTTTCTTATTTCTTTTTAGTTTCTGTGCATAATTTTTTTTAGTTGTTTACTTTTCTTTTGTATGTGGGTAAGAGACACGCTTCATAATAGAGTTATAAGACTTGGCCCCACACATATTGAAATGGATGGAATTAACAATAAGAACCCATATACTATGGGTAATCAGAGACATAACTTTCCTCTAGGTCCACCAGGTCCTAATGACTGGAATGTTGGAAATAATCTCCCACTGGCCCCATATATGAGGATGATGAGGGACTATCTTCAACCCACTCCTTCTTCCACTCCTTGATGCACACTTTTACCTGTTTAAGCAAATGAGGAAGTGACAAGAATGAAATTATTCCCATTCTTATTAAAGGACAAAGAAAAAAACTTGGCTTAACTCTCTAAAGCCTCGAACTATGTCTAATTGGGCTGATTTGCAAAAGGAGTCTCTNACTTTTGTTGTAAAGCCAAGAATGCTCCAACTACTTCCCTAATTTCATGGTATGGATAGGGAAAACCCTATCTCCATATCAAGGAATTTGAGGAGGCGGTAAGCACATTCCTAGAGTAGAATATACATGAGGAAGTGACAAGAATGAAATTATTCCCATTCTTATTAAAGGACAAAGAAAAAAACTTGGCTTAACTCTCTAAAGCCTCGAACTATGTCTAATTGGGCTGATTTGCAAAAGGAGTCTCTTAAGAAATGTTTCCCAGTTCATAGAATAACTACTTTGAAAAAACAAGTACAAATTTTTTCTGAGAAGGCCAATGAACAGTTCTATGACTACTGAGAAAGATTCAAAGATCTCTTAAATGTTGTACCACATTATGACTTTGAACCATAGTAGCTGGTGAGTTTCTTTTATGAAAGAATCACAAAAACTTATTGCCAATTCATCGACATGATATGTAATGATGAATTTCTGAGTGAAGAGCCCAAGGAAGCATTAGACTATTTTGATAGTTTAGTGGAGAATGCCCAATCTTGGGATATTATTGATTTCTCTGAACGATCAAAACATTCTACTCCATCCCAGTCTATTAGGGGTGGAATATATGCTTTGATAAGGTTGTTAATCAAACTGAGTTTCTTGAGCTTGGCTTGAGTTTGGCTCGTTCAAGCTCAGTTTATTTTCTAAACGAGCCCGAACTTTAACAAGTTTTTAGGCTCATTTAGAAAACAAGTCCTACAAGCTCAGCTCAAACTTGACAGGCTCGACTTATTTTTGGCTCGTTCAGGCTTGGCTCATTTCCTAAACGAGCCAAACTTGAATAATTTTTTAGCGTCGATTAAGAAACAAGCTTTTCAAGCTCAACTCGAACTTAGTCCGAGCTCGTTCGACTAGCAGCACTAGCTTTGAGAGAGAAAGATGTGTTGTTTGCCAAGGTTGCTCATCTTTCTAGTAAAGTTAAAAATTAAGAGGTTAAGAAGGTGAATGAGTTGGTAAGTGTACCTCAAGAGGAACCTTGTTCTTTATGTGAGTCCGTTGGGCATTCCGTAAAAGATTGTCTGACCTTACCATTTTTTAAAGAGGCCCTCCACGAGTAGGTGAATGCCTTTAATCAGACTAGGCAAAAAAATTCTCTTTACTCTAATACATATAATCAAGGTTAGCGTATACACCCAAACTTCAATTGGAGAAACGACACAATTGCTTAACCCTTTACCTCTATGCCATATTTCCCTCTATTTCAACCTGTTACTATTCATGTTCAGTCTTCTACTAATCAGTCTTTGCACCCACCATAGCAAGGGTTTGTTCAAAACTCGAATCCACGTTTGTCCCCCAAGGGCAAGCTAGTGTCCCTCCATATCAACCTCTGCATAAGAGAAACATCAAAGATGTTCTCTACCAATTTATTCAAAGCTAGACCACCATCAACAATTAGGCCAACTAAGCTTTGAATGATATCCGATCTCAGAGGACCAAGTTGACTAGTAATGTGGGGGTAATGTAGTAGGAAAAGGGAAAATTTCTTGCTCAACCACAAGTAAATCCCAAGGGTTAACATGGGATTGAGATTCTTAATGTTAAACCAAGTGAGGAGCAGCTCAAGTCTATAACCACTCTTTGGAGTGGTAAGGAAGTTGACAAAACTATCCCACTCATGGTCTTTAAGCCTGCATAAAAAGAGACCAAGGTAACATCAAGGATAATGAGTCACTTGAGCTGACCAAGGCTGGTGGGTTTGATGAGGTTGATTGTCTTATTCTTGTTCCCTATCCTCATTGGTTGAAAATGCCTGCAAAACAAGCCAATTAGGCTGAAATCTTTGATCTATTTAATCATGTAAAAACCAATATTCCTTTTTCTTGATGCAATTCGACAAGTGCTAGCATATGCTAGGTTTTTAAAAGATTTATGCATTGTCAAGAGAAAATTGCATGTCCAGAAAAAGGCATTCTTGATAGAGTAGGTAAGTACCATTCTCTAAATTAACAGTCCACCTAAGTTTAAGAATCCCGACTGTCCCACCATTGGAATTACAATTGGGGATTGTCGGGTCGAACAAGTACTATTAAATTTAGGTGCGAGTGTGAATCTACTACCTTACTTGGTTTACCAGTAGTTAGGCTTGGGAGAATTGAAACCTATGTTAATTACTCTTCAATTGGTAGATCAGAGTGTAAAAGTACCAGACAATGGTAGCAGATGTATTAGTTCAGGTACATAGGTTTTACTTTTATGTCGATTTTATAATACTAGACACTACACCTATTGCTAACCCATCTACACAGATTCCCATCATTTTAGGATGCCTATTCCATGCAATATCTAATGCATTAATAAATTGCAAGAGTGGTGTGATGAAGTGCTCTTTTAGGAATATGACTGCTGAATTCAATATTTTTCATGTAGCAAAACAATCGGGTGGTGAAGGAGTGTTTTGTGGGATAGACTTGGTAGATGAGTGTGTAGAGGAGAAGGTTCAAACTTCTATTTATTCTGATCCTCTTCAATTATGCTTGATTAATTCTGAATCTAATGAAAATAAATCTGAGGCTATTTTTTATATTTACTTGTTAAACAACTCATAGGAGTTACAAGGTGTTGAGAGGAACTTCCAACAAGAATTGTTCTATGGTGAAAGCAAATCTCAAGAGAAGTCAAATATTGGGAAATTGGAGCCTGGTTAAAATTGTTGAATAAACTATTTCTTTTTGTATAATAGATTTATTAGTTAACTTCTCATTTTTGTTTTAATTAGTTTTTTCTTATTTTCTTTTATGCTAATTTGTTCTTTTATTGTTTTGCAGCTAGTTCTAATTAGGTGTTGTGCTCTGGTGTTTTCTTTCCTTGACTCTTTTAATATTACTCATGTCATTATCATTATTGTATTAAGAACAATGCAAATTCTAAGTTGGGAGTGTTGCTGCTATTTATTTATTTCTGTTTGTTGCAGTAAGTTGTACATAGTGAAAATTTTGAAAATTTTTAAAAAAATGTTTATTGGAAGGATACTTGTTGTTTCTTAAGACTTGTGAGATTTAGATATGTTGTGTGATACCCGAATTGGTTATATATTTTACTTTGGAGACATGTATTCTATGCTTGAATTTCATGGCCTTATTGGTATTTAGAAACATAAATTTTGTTCACAATGAGCATGCAATTTCTGTTGAAATTTATGAGGCTAGGTTCATGTTTTGAAAAAGTTTGACATCTATAGTAAAGATGCTTGTATAAACCATGTGAGTTTCGTGTTTATCATTCTTGGAGGGTTATAATACATTTACTCGTATGATATTCATTTCACAATCCAATGATTTTTAATAATCTCATTACTCTAGTTTTTGTTAGAAGCATAAGTGTAATTAGTTGTATCTCAAATAAGAGTAGCACTTGTCCAAATTTTTTGAAAGTTGATTTTAGGTCGCCTCATTATAACCATAGAAAGTCCTATTTGATTTTAGAGGGTGTGATTGATTATGTAAGCTTCAATGTTTATGAGATATGCTAGTTATATTACTTATATATTTCTTAATATTCCTTTCATGAAGTTATGTCAAGGTCATTCTACTGTACTTATGCATTTCATTTTTGGGACATATGTGAATAAAATTTGTTTTGAATACATAAATTTGATCCTCACATATACGTATGAGTGGAACAATCATGATAATCAGCAAACTTCCTTTTGAGTGTGAAAACTTTGGTGAGTTTTGGCATTGAAACTAAATTTGGACAGCTAATAGGAATATGGATCTAGATTGATGAATTTCTAGAGTTGCATGATCATATTACACACACATGATTGTGAATATTCTTGCATAGCTTTGAAGTCTTTAGGAGACAGTGTGCTCGCCCACCATGGGTAACCTAGGGGTTTAAAAGCTTAATGTATAGGCTACATGCATTCGTGTTGCCTAAAAAATGATTTTTTATTTCTAGTTTTGCAATTAATTTTTCATTTTATTAGATTTTTTATTATGCTCTAAATTCCTTAGCATTATATATATTATTTTATATCATAAATTGCTTTGCATATACTTTTGGATCTATGGTACATTGCTTTGCATATACTTGTGAATCTATGATACATTGGAATCTAATTAGTGTTATTTTTAATTAATTCTATAAAACGAAAAAATAGAAAAAATTTTGAAATTCTGAAGTTAGGTATCGATTGGTTGAAAGTTGTTTCCTACTGTGGTAGGTTCGTGTTTAGTCCAAAAAATTTTAAAAGGGTTTCTATCGATAGGAAATCATTATATTACTTAAAATCCTTGAGACCCATACTTCCAAATCCTTCATATACCTACCCAAATTCACTAAGGAAGGCCCCTAAGCCTTTATATCCTTCCAATTTCACTCTAATTCTTTAATTGGTCTTGATTTATGGAATGACTCCAATGAGATTCTTGAATTCCACTCCCTCTAATGAAGTCTTTGGGGATACACTTTTGGCTTGGGCCCTTGAGGTTGCCATAATTTCTATGGTTGTAGCTAAGATGGCAAGAACAAGGTTAGGACCGATAAGCAAAGCTCCAGCTCTTGCTACTCCATTGAGATGGCTATCGATGGAAGAGAAGGGTAAGAGGAAGTGGGGGGAATCGGATGATGAAGAGAAAAAATGACATACCTACTATGCTCAAGAAGACTTCATCTTCGAATCCTTGGGCTGCGAGCCTCCTGATTTGGCTTCTATTTGCCTCCATACACTCAAAGGTGGTGGAAGGCCTGACAGAAAAAATGGGTACCTGGGCTGAGGATACAACTTTTAATGATAAGGATTTGGCTGCGGATAATAGTATTGAAAGGCCGGTGATTACCTATAATTCTAAGTAGGATGGAGATGAGGCTGAGGAATTGGGGGATGCTCTATTTTTGATTCAAAGTGATGAGTTTGAGGATCTACGTCCTTTTCTTTTTCAATCTTCATTTTTGTTGTTTAGATAGTGTATAGGTTTGGCTAGAACCTTAGGGATTTTGTTTTGGGGGGTAGTAGCCAATAGAATAGTCAATAGGTAGAGGCTACTAGACTTTTGGTTCTTTTGTACCCAAAATTACACAACGGATATGTGCAAGAAGTAGTTTCATTCCAATTGTGTGTCATTTATTCTTTAAGCATATGCAATTCAATTTAATGATATTGATTATGTGGTTGAGTATGCTTTGGAATTTATTGTATAATGTAGGTAGTTTTAATGTTTGTTTATTTTGTTTTGCTATGGGATTAACAAAATTAAGTTTAGGGGTGTGATGAGACCATAATATTGCGTATTATAAACTCATAGACATTCATCTTAGTTATGCTTGTTACTTAATTGCTTCATTTTAGTTGAATTTTGTATTTTATAGTGATTTTGTGAGTTTGTAATTGAATTACTGGAAAAATGAGGATGGGCATGTGTTTCAATACCATAGAAGAGGCAAGAACTAGAGGTCCAAGAGTGCAACCAAGGCCATTGCAAGACTTTGACGCCCCAAAATTCGGGGGTCTTTTCTCACCCGTTGATCACCCATTAACCTACAAAAATACCAGTATATGTCGTATAACTCGACACCACGTTATCACATCCCCTTCACCTGGGTGGTTTCCAACACAGAGTTTGAGTAGAGCCTCCCTTGTACCAGAGCACCCCCAAATGCATAACTTGTGCACATATTAATCTCTTGACCATTCCATGGTCCAATCCCCATCAATTTACACTTAATACTAAACCATTTCATCCTTGAAACTAGAAGGCTCAAAGCCCGAAGGCTTGGCTAGTTATATTTTAATTTTTAAAAATTTTGAAAGAGGTATCGGTACCACGTGTACGAGGTACTAGTACCTGAGCCTTCTATCTGCCAGGTACTGTTACCTGAGTAACGGGGTACCAGTACTTGGAACTTTATTTCCCATGTTCCTTCCAATTTTCAAGTACCGGTACCTAGATGACGGAGTATCGGTACCTGACCAGTACCTAAGCCCGTTATTTGTAAGATACCGGTTCCTGAGCCCACTGTCTGTCGAGGTACCGGTAACTGAAACCTTGGTACGAGTACTTGAGCCCACTAGAATTCAGGCACTGGTACTTAATTACTTAAGTACTTGTACCAAGGCCCTGATTATCTCAATTTCAATCCAACCGTAAACCATTGGCCATCCAAACCTATTCCATACTCATTTAAACATTCATTTACACACACTCTAGTCCAGAAGAGTTCATTACATGTCCTCGTAATACAATGTACAAGTTCAATTCAAATTACACAATTGTTTTACAAAAATGTAATTTAAAGTCACAACTCAGCTTCTTCATCAACCAAGGGCCCAAGTGAGATCTATCCACTGGCGTTTGTCCCATACTTGAAATATTATTCCCATAAAGGGTGAACCATGCTCAATAAAGTATCTCCTAAATAGGCTACTCCCCAACTTAGATGCATTTGAGATGTTCACATGCAATTCAAAAGTCAATCAAACATCCATTCAAGAATATGCAATTCATAATGGATTCTAGAATATCATGTCATGTCATGAGATGATACTCAAACATGCAATGCAACCCGAACCTTTCACCAGCTATCATAACACGTTCAATTCTATGCGTATGCATCCGGACATTCGAAGCCCCCATCATCGATGTTACATATCCAATTACCATTTATAAATCTCGGGTCTTTCTTGGGGTGGGTATTTATGGACGTCCACCAATGGGTATTGTTGAGGATGTCCTTGTTTAAGTGGATAACATCTTTTTTCTCATCTACTTCATTGTCTTGGATATTCAGCCAACAATACATTCGGGGAATCAAATTCCATTCATTCTTGGTTGACCATTCCTAGCAACTTTAAATGAATTATTCAATTGCAAGAATGGGGTCATGAAATTGATTTTCGAGAATATGAATCTTGAGCTTAACATTTTTAACATTGCTAAGGACCCAGGTGAGGAAAAAGAAGTGAGAAAAGTGAATTTCATTGAGTCATTGGCCCATGAACATTTAAACAAAGCATTTTGTGAAAATACCTGGAATCTTGTTTACTGGAGTCTATTACATCAAAGTTGAAAAATGACTATCAGAGTCTAGTCAAGGAACTAAAGAGTTACCTTGCTCATACTACTAGGACATGGGTACACAGATTTGAAGAATTGACCCCGAGTGGTACAAAGTCACTCTCATCTAGTGTCAAGCCACCAAAGCCTAAATTGAAACCCCTCCCACCTGACTTAAAATATGCATTTTTAGGGGAAGAGGAGTCTTATCCAGTGGTCATTTCATCCAAGCTTGCAAATTTACAACAATCTAAGCTGATAAAAATTCCTAGATGTCATAAGCGTACCATTGGGTAGACCATTGCTGATTTAAAATGTATAAATCCATTAATTTGTAATCATCCTATATACCTCGAGGAAGATGCAAAATCCTATCAGCAAATGCAGTGACGATTGAACCCTCACATGAAGGAGGTTGTACGGACTGAGGTGCTCAAACTATTAGATGCAGGAATAATCATCCCCATCTCTAACAATAAATGGGTCAGCCTAACCCAAGTCGTGCCCAAGAAGTGCAGGGTCACAGTAGTTAAAAATGATGCTGATGCATTGGTTTTGTTACAGGATGAAGAATGTGCATAGACTACCAGAAACTCAATTTGGTGCCTAGGAAGGACCATTTTCCTCTTCGCTTTCTCGATCAAGTCTTAGAAAGGATTATAGGTCATGCATGTTATTATTTCTAGATGGGTATTTTGGGCATAATCAAATCGAGATAACACTTGATGACTAAGAGAAAACCACATTCACATGCCCATTTGGTGCTTTTGCATTTAAAAGGATGTCATTTGGACTTTGTAATGCTTCTGCAACTTTTCAAAGATGCATGTTGAGTTTGTTTAGTGATATGATTGAAAGATTTTTGGAAGTATTCATGGATGATTTTTTTGTGTATGGAGATTCACTTGAATTATGTTTAACTAATCTGGAAAAAGTTTTGATAAGATATAAGGAGACCAATCTAGTACTAAATTGGGTGAAATGTCATATCATGGTAACACAAGGTATTATTTTGGGTCACATTGTTTAATCATAAGGCATAAAATTTGACAAAATAAAAATATATCTAATAGGAAATTTGCCTACTCCTAAAATTGTTACATATGTCTGATCATTTCTAGGGCATGCAAGGTTCTACAGGAGATTCATCAAAGATTTTAGTACCATATCAAAACCCATGTGTCATATCCAAAGTCAGGATGTATCTTTTGTATGGAATAAGGCATAACAACAAGCTTTTGATAAGTTTAAGGGTATGTTAATCTCCGTTCCAATAATGTAATATCCTGACTGGACACTACCCTTTGAATTGATGTGTGATGCAATTGATTACGCTGTGGGAGCAGTGTTGGGTCAAAGAAAGGATAAAAAATCTTATGTGATCTAATACGCAAGCAAAACTCTAAATGATGCTCAAATGAATTATTCTACAACTGAAAAAGAATTACTTGCTGTGGTTTTTGCTCTAGAAAAATTTTGTTCTTATCTAGTTGGTTCTTTTATCATTGAGTTTACTGATCATGCAGAGTTGAAGTATTTGCTCACAAAAAAAGATGTCAAGCCACGATTGTTAAGATGTATACTCTTATTGCAAGAATTTGACCTAATCATCAAGGACAAAAAAGGAGTCAAAAATATAGTGGCAGATCATCTATCAAGGCTGACATATGAATTCCATGAGCACAAGTTACCAATCAATGAAACTTTTTTAGATGAGCAGCTATTCACAATCTTGGAGTTATCATGGTATACTGATAATGCTAACTTCCTAGCCAATGGTACATTCCCCCCTTCCTTTACCTTGATGGAAAAAAAAATTTAAGAAAAGTGTGTAATTTCTTTTGGGAGGATCCATGCATGTTTAAATACTCTAAGGATCAAATCATAAGATGTTGTGTACCCAATTAAGAGATCGGATAGGTAATTTCTTTTTGTCTTTCTGGAACATGTGGTGGCTATTTTTCGTCAAAGAAACCGCTGTAAAAATTTTGCAGTGTGGATTTTATTAACTCACACTTTTTAATGATGTTCATGCTTTTTGTCTAACTTGTGATAGATGCCAAAGACTAGGGAGTATTTCTAAAAGAAACATTATGGCCATGAACCCCATAGTGATAATCCAAATTTTTGATTGTTAGGGCATTGATTTCAAGGGATCATTTCCCCCTTCCTTTGGCTATCTATGTATCTTGATGGCTATCAATTATGTTTTCAAATGAGTTAAAGCAATTCCATACCGAAATAATGATCACCGCACAGTGATTAAATTTTTTAAAAAAAATATCTTGTCTCGATTTGGAATTCCTAAATCTATCAGAAGTGGTGCTCATNAATTATGTTTTCAAATGAGTTAAAGCAATTCCATACCGAAATAATGATCACCGCACAGTGATTAAATTTTTAAAAAAAAATATCTTGTCTCGATTTGGAATTCCTAAATCTATCAGAAGTGGTGCTCATTTTTGCAAATGTCCTTTTGAAAACTTGATGAAAATATATTTGATTTCTCATATGGTTGTAACCCCTTATCATCCATAGACTAGTGGACTGGCTGAATTGACTAATCAAGAGATTAAAATGATTTTGGAAAAAATGGTAAACTCGGCCGCAAAGATTGGTCATTACTACTAATTGATGCGCTTTGGCAAATGGCATTGCCTTTAAAACAATTTTGGGTATGTCTCCTTATCTACTAGTTTAGGGAAAGCCTTGTTACCTACCAATTGAATTGGAACATAGAGCATATTGGGCTATTAAAACCATGAACTATAACTTGGACAAGGCAATAATATCAAGAAACTTCATATTAACGAGTTAGAATAGTTGAAAAATGAGGCTTATGACAATGATAAAATTGCAAAAGAAATGATGAAAAATTTTCATGACAAAAACATAGTGAGAAAATATTTGCTCCTTCCCAAAAAGTTCTCCTGTTTAATTCAAGGATCCGCCTACTTCCTGGTAAGTTGAGGTCGAGGTGGATTGGGTCTTACATTGTAAGGCGAGTGTTTGGACATGCAATAATGGAGGTAGAGAATCGTTCAAATAGTAATGTTTTTTACTGTTAATGGTCAACGTCTAAAACTATTTCATGAAGGGTTGTTAAGGATGTGAAATCCATTGTTCTAATGGGTCCAAAATATCTTAAATAATATTTTTTGGGGTTCAGACATGAAGTCGGGTCGGGTTTTAAGATTTTTCATCTCAACAACCCGACCCCACCCGAACAATGTCTCTATAAAAGCATCACAACACTAAATGCACATCACTTTTCACACTTCACACTCTTTCTAAGAAAGCTCTGCCGCTCCTCTTCGTTCTCTTTACCTTTGAAGTTCATCTTCTACAAACTCCATGACTTCACACTCAACAAATACCATTCTTTTTTTTTATTTTGTATTTTAATTCTTTGTTTACTCATGGGTTTTGTTCTTATTTATGCATTTATGCATCGGGGTACCAATGTTGATCAAAACCCTAGTTTTTGTAAAGTTGATTAATGTAATAAAATTGTTTATTTTTTTGTAGAACTTCGACAGATGTGCAAATCTCTCTCTTTCAACTCTAACTGCACTTTGCACATACTGGTAAGTCTAGTTTGTATTTGTACCATAAATATACATTTTAAAACTTTTCTTGTGTTTAAAAAAAATGATCATGTCTTTAAAGACAACTTCAATCATCTTTGTCACTAGAAATATTAAAGAACTAAATTGAGTATCTCAAGCCTAGCAAACATGGATGTTAAGATTTTTTTGGCTTATCTTAGGTGTTTTACACACATTTTCATCTGATGTGCATTCTGTAATAATGAAAAAAAGCAAGACCGGTAAGAAAAATTGAAATCCGAGAAAAGCAAGCAAAACCATTACGTGGAAGAAGCACTTGTGCTAAATGTTGCCAAGCCAAATGATTTGGTTCATGCAATCGATGTGGCAGGCTTTTTCATATGAGGAAATATAATCAATGTTCCAAACCAATTTCTATTCGCGCACTCGATCGTTTAGACTGGATAGTGAATAGGCAGAGTAAGGATTTTCCTAAGACACCATACTATACCAGTCATGTGCTCACACATTATGTGCAACAAGAAATTGGTATGGTCACTAAGTCTTCANCTTGGTTCATGCAATCGATGTGGCAGGCTTTTTCATATGAGGAAATATAATCAATGTTCCAAACCAATTTATATTCGCGCACTCGATCGTTTAGACTGGATAGTGAATAGGCAGAGTAAGGATTTTCCTAAGACACCATACTATACTAGTCATGTGCTCACACATTATGTGCAACAAGAAATTGGTATGGTCACTAAGTCTTCAAACATAATGGAGACAAGGCAAGAATTGAATTAGAAATTTTCTTTGACTAAGTTGGAATGAGTAGATGTTTCTAAGGAATGAAGGTCAATGGTCCGAACCACTTCTGTAAAAATGTAAATATTATTTTTGTTAATTTTACCATTTTTACTGAGATAAGATGTGGGCCAAGTAAGGAATGTCCTAATTTGCCAATGAATTTGTAGCGTGGGTAGGGACTTATTCTAAGACACCATACTTTTATAATTTTTATTTGTGCATTTACTTTTTTAGTATTTATTCATTCATTAAAATACATACATATATATATATATTGTGGCGTTTGAACGCCATATCCACGTTCGAATGCAAGGAGCTTACAGCATCTCAGGTTCTATAGAGAACCAAAATACTAGGAGCATTCTTCGTTCGAACATCATATCCACGTTCAAATTCAAGGAGCTTACAACATCTTAGATTCTGTAGAGAACCAAAGTACTAGAAGCAAATTTCGTTCAAACTCCAGTGCCATGTTCAAATGCTATTTTAAAAATTTTTGAACTTTAGTTCAAACGCTAGTTGCATTTGAATGTTGGTTGTCGAGGTATAAAAAGTTGGATCGTCTTCTCCACTTCAGAAATCACCCCAAAACCTTCAAAACCCAAACCCTAGGCAACCCCTTCAACTACCCAAGACTTAAAAACCTCTCCCCCTTCAATTTTTCTCATAAATCATTCACCCACACCATATTCTCATTCAATTTCTCACTTTTAACCAAACAAATTCAGCCCATCCTTTTTAAAACCCCCTCCCCCAAATCCAAGATGCCCAAGAATGAAGATGCCTGCTTGACGAAATGTGAATATAGTGAACCAAGAGCCAAATTTTGTGGAAGAAGTCATTGAGGAAAGGGATGGAAGGCCAGCTCTTGTCCGTCGATACGATCGCACTTGATTTTCCAGCATCCTCAAGGCCGATAGGTATGACACGTACTTTCAAAATAAACCCATTATGTGTGAATGGACTATTAAATTGCACCATTTTACTGAGTTGGACATATTGGCAATAATGGAAGCAAGGGGTTGGGATAATTATTTGAGAAACAAAGGGGAAGCAGTGAAGAAAATTGTTAGGGAGTTTTACTCTAACGCCGAGGTGATGAATGTGGCAATCAATACGTATGTGAGGGGGATTTCCATCAATGTGAGTGAGGAAACAATCTTGGAAGTAAGGCCGGTGCCACGGGTACCTAGGCCTAACTATCCTTTGAGGAAAGAAGTAAGTTTGGACGTGGTGGGAGTAGAATTGACTGGAATTGTGAACTTCAAGTGGGGGGAAAATGGTTTCTTAAACAAGGAGAAGTGACTGGCAAATACAAAATGCTTAACTTGATTGTCATTTCAAATTTTGCTCCACTTGGGCGAAAGAATGAATTTTTACCAAACATGACTCGGCTTTTGTATGCAATAGGAAAGAATCATCACATTGATCTCCCATCTTTGATCTTGTCTGAGATGATCAAGGGTTATGACACTAAGAGAAATTCACTTCCCCTTGAGACATTAGTGACAAAGATTTGCATTGATTGGGGAGTGAAGATCAAGTTAGAATGAGAAGTGCTTAACCCAATGGAATTCTTGAACAATGTATCATTTTTGAATGAAACAAGGCCACACTGGAGGACAAATAGCAAGGGAGGGGATACCACCAAGACATGGCACCGATAAGGTGCAAGATGCTCTCGATGTAGAGGAGGAAAGAAAGGTAGAGCAGACCCATGCTGAGATAGGTGATAGGAGGTCCCTATGAGAGATCATGCTTAGCATTGAGGCAAAGCAAGATGAGATCCTCTGTCATTGGGGCGGTGGAGCAACTGGACCTTTGGGCTCTTGAGTTGCTAGTGACTGTGTTCATTTTTGTTTCTTTAGTTTAGCATGTGTTTTGTTCTCTTTAAGACAATTTAACTATTTTGTTTTGAATCATGGGACATTTTGAATGTTTTATGCTATTTTTGAAACAATTATCTTATTAATCCATTTGGTAAATTTTAGTCATTACATTGTTATTTCCCGTTAATTAATTGAACTAATGTGATATTAAGATTACTTGCTAAAGTGACTAAGCATGGGGTTATGTTGACACTGGATGTAACTATCTGGATGGAAACCTCATTTCTTTGAAAAAATGGTATTTTCTCTATGCTTAAGTATCAAACTTACATTGGTATTTGCTACTCTTAAGAAAGTGCAGAATGGCTAGGCTTGAAAAATGGAATTGGGAATAATCTACATTCTTTGGAAACCTGACATAGATAGTTGAGATAACGAAGAATCCTGTGGTAAGCTTTTGAGCCTTATGATGTTTTTGAGAAAAAATCAGCACTAACTCTAGTAAGGTTGTTCACTTTCAATTCTTGAATAATCTCATTAAGTTTGTTTTGATTGATGCAAGTAGAGAAGTATGTTAATGTATCCCATAAAGAATTTATTGACACGTAAATACGTGTGCACAGACCTAAGAAAGGATCTTAGGTCATTTGTGATTTTTATTTGAGCCTTGTCCATTTCTTTGGCAACAAAATCTCTAAACAGTCATGACTGAGCCTGAAAATGAAAACTCTTTTTTCTACAGCCATCTTTTTGACCAAACCTGTTGAAAAACATATATACATGTCTTGGTTATCTAATTTTCTTACACATTCTCTTAAAAGCAAATTTTATGGAGATGAAAAAAAAAGGAGAGGATGTGGGTTGAGAAAAAAAAAAGAAAAAGGAAAATAAAAGAGTAGAAGGAAATGAGCAAAGAAAGAAAGAAATGCAAAAGAAACCAATCCAACAAATGAGTTGTGATTCGAAAAAAAAGGGACGAAATAACAAGTATGGGTTATTCAAAGACAAAATGAAGGATAGAAGGAGAAAATGTGCCAAATTATAATATAATTGGATAACTTTTTTATTTTTAAACTCTTATTATCCGTCATTTCATTTGCTACTTACCCCCTAGCCTCATTACAACCTAGAAGAAACCCTATTTGATCTTAGGTCTAATGCGTATGTGTGAAGTGAACTAAAATTTGGATTATGTTAATAGCATTGCTTTATTTTTATTAATATTCTTCCATTAGATTATGCCAAACATTCCTGGATTCCACTCCCCTATTTTTTTTGTTACATGTGAAAAAAAAAATCTTGATTGATCAATCTTCTTCTAGTCACAAGCCTGTTTAAGAGAAAGTCACTAAAGTTGGAGGGAATTATTGTTAAGGGCATTTTAAGAAAGGTTTGTGAAATCAAAGCTACTCGTGAAAGGTTGTCAAAAAGAATGTTTGTTATATGATGATTCTTGTCACTGGAATGATTTTTCTTCACATTATGAATTTCAAATGTCAGTGTAACAAGTGTTTATTTTTGCATAGAGTATGTACCTATGAATGAGAAGTGTTCGGAAAAAATTCAAAATTAAGGGTTGGGTGTCTCAATGATCATGACACTAACTCACTCTAATAAGAAATCTTACATATACATATCTATTCAACTAAAGTTTGTGGGTAGCTTTACCGAAACCTTCACGAGACAACACTCAGCCACTAGGGGAGACCTAGGGGTTTAACAGCTTATTGCATATGCTAAACACAACCATGTGACCTACGAAAATGGCATTGTAAATATAATTTCATTTAGATTTTTTATATTACTAGGGACTAGCAATATGCAAGTTGGGGGGTGTGATGCAAAGTTAAAATTTACATCTTATTATGCCTTTATCATATTGATTATGTCTTAATTTTGTTTAAATGATAATGTTTCAGGATAAAAGAGGTACAAGGGTTTAAGGGAAATAATGTTACTTTTCCGATCAGCACACATGTGATTTAAAAGATGGCTCAAGAAAGAAGAAACAAGTTGCATGACAAAGTGGACTTTGCTTCCACGTTCCAACGTCACATGGAATCATTGAAGATCTCCAAGGGGCTACTAGGGAGATGACACAAAGCTGCTTACTGTTGATGTCAAGGTTGCATTAATGGCCATGTTCGAACACCAATAGAATGCACTTCAATGACGAAATGCTTTGACGTTCGAATGCCAAGTACCATTCGAGCGTTAATCCCTGACAAAGTGCATGTAGATTAGATTTTCACCTAGATTTTATGGCATAGACTTGGATTTTAAGCACCTTGGTCTGTCTTTGCCTCCATCATTTGCCTATTTATACCATCCCTTGAAACTTGCTTAGAGATATCTCTTTTGGAAGTGGAAAAACCCTCCAAAAGTAACTAGCCTTCTTCTACTTTCATTATTAGTTTCATTAGCTTCCATTGTAAAGCTTCTCGTTTCACTTAGGGGATTGAACCTCTCTCACCTTTCTAGCTCTCTTATGGTTTTGAAGGGTGGATAGTGTTTCACTCATTCTTTGTCGAAGATAAGCACATTGTTTTGGTAAACGTTAACTTGTAATTATAAGTTCCTCTACTTGGTGGGATGAGGTTCACTCACTTTTCTAGCTTTCTCAAATCCATGAAGAGTGAGTAGTTTTTCATTCACTCTTTAGTAAGAGATGATGGACATGCAAATTATTGTTTGGAAGTTATATTTGTGCATTTCATTTATGCTTAATGGTTTATCTTTCCATTGTATATTGAATTATTGAATGCATCTGGCAAAGCTAAAAGTGCTTTGTACAATCATGAATCACCTGTAGACAAGTTAATGCTTGACATAGGAGAATTCATTGATTCCTTGCAAGTACTCAAGCTAGGTCTTCATGACAACTTTTTAATCGTCATTGTCATTATGCTTTAACTAAGAATGAGATAACTTAACAGTTGTTGGATGATTTGTAGGATTGCTTGCTTGTTTATAGATGGGTTAAGTCTCGGCATAAACAATTCTTGCAAATCTCTACAAAGACATGGAAACCATGCTCTGAATTCACACAATCTATCTTTATCCTCCAATTAACTTACTATTGACTTGGGGGTTAATTGAGTAGTTTACAAGGCACAAAATATAATAACTGGATGAATATATACATGTCCAGATCTTCAAGCTAAATGGTGACATTTTCATTTAAGAGAATCTTATATTCTATCTAGAAAATTCTATCATCATCATAACTTCAAATCTCAAGGGGTTCCAATCACGTTGGTCTTTATCACTTATAACTTAAAAACACCAATATTAATTCCTTGTGGATTCAACTCCAGAATTAATCGGATTATAACTATAACTTGACCACCTGCACTTGGTTGTGCACATTTTAGATCAAGTCAACAATCTCGCTTCATGTGGCCCGGTTGGTGGCATCTGAAACAAGTCCTCTAGCCCGCCNATTAATCGGATTATAACTATAACTTGACCACCTGCACTTGGTTGTGCACATTTTAGATCAAGTCAGCAATCTCGCTTCATGTGGCCCGGTTGGTGGCATCTGAAACAAGTCCTCTAGCCCGCCTAGTAGGTGGCCCTAAAATTTCTCCCGCTTTGGGAGGATTGACGTTGGCCTTGACTTTGATAGCCATGACCCTGTCCTTGATAGTCATGGCCTTGTCCTTGATACCTTTGAGGGGTAGAAGTCTTTTGCTTCTTCCTCGAACCAGAAGAAGAGGATTTTCCCTCCTTCTTCTTGTCCTTAACTCCTGCCTCCCGGATGCACCTTACGTCTTCCATTTCCCTCTCAATGATCATGGTCATCTCAACCATTGAATCCAAGTCTTGTAGGTGGTGGCCCACAATCTTTCTCTGAATGGACAACTTCAAACCATCCTCGAACCTCCTTACTTTGGCCAATTTTGTGGCCACATAATCGTCAGTGAAATGGGCTAACTCGGTAAACTTAGCCGTGTATTCCATCACTGGCATAGTCCCTTGCTTCAAATCCAAGAATTCCTGGGCTTTCACTTGCCAAATTGTTGACAAAAAATACTTGCTCATGAAAAGCTCATGAAACTCTTCACATGTCATTGCCTTAAGGTTCTTCGAGGCCTATGAAAAATACCACCATAGATGGGTCTTCCCCTCAAGTTGGAATGTAGCTGGCCTTATCTTAGTGGGATTGTATGTGATCTCCATAGCCTGCCAGGTCATATCAACTTGTTGGAACCAATGGTCAGTTACCATCGGATCCGTCTCTCCCAGAAAAGTAGGTGGCTTGTGTGCCTTAAACCTCTGGAGGTTGTTCGTGCCTCCTTGGCCCACATTGGTGCTAACGTGCACAAGGTAGTTGTCATTGTGCCTATAGCCTCCATGAAGGCTTGTTGATCAAAGGCTGGTGGTGATTGATTGTTGTTTCATCCACCCCTCGACCATTTAGATGTCCTCTGGCTCTACTCTCCATCTACACACACGTAAGATAGCAATAGAGCACTAACTTAGCATCCCAAAGTTAGGGATCAATGTCAAAACATTGAGATTTCTCTCCTCTTCTCAGTTGTAGGAGGTGTGCCACCCACTAATAGACACCTTAACCATGAACCTTCCCGTTCTTTCCCTTTTTCTGACCCCCAAGGTTATGTTCTCTAACCCTGGTGTCTCATTTCCAAACACATTTAATCATGCATATAATTCACATAACACATAGCATGTAGTAATTAATGCATATAACATGGAATGCATAATGGATGCAATGGCCTAGACCCATGCCCCACAAGCCCTAGCTAAATTGAGAACCGTAGCTCTAAGACCAAGTTGTGACACCACTAAACCTGGGGGTCATTTCTCACTCGTTGATCACCCATCAACCCGCAAAAGTACCCGTGTATATTGTATAACCCGACACCACATCATCATATCCCCTTCACCGGGGTCTTCCTATACAGTTTGGGTAGAGCCTCCCTTATACCAGAGTGCCCCCAAACACATAACGTGTGCACAGATCAATCTTTTTACCATTCCAAGGTCCAATCCCCATCAATTTACACTTAACATTGAACCAATTTCATCCTTTAATAAAGAATGCTCAAGGCCCGAATGCTTGATAATTTATATTTTAATTTTTAAAAATTTTGAAAGAGGTATTAGTACCTGAGCCTTCTATCTACCAGGTACCAATACCTAAGTAATGGGGTACCGGTACCTAGAACTTTATTTTTCAGGTTCCTTCCAGTTGCCAGGTACCAGTATCTAGGTGATGGGATACCGGTACCTAAACCCACTATTTGCTAGGTATTGATACCTATATGTCACTGTCCATCGAAGTACCGATACCTGATCCCACTGTCCATTGAGGTACCGGTACCTAAAATCTTGGTACCGGTACCTAAGCCCGCTAGAATCTAGGTACTGGAACCCGTATGCCTAGGTACCGGTGCCTAGGCCATCTAACAGCATGGTACTGATATAATCACTTAGGTACCGATACCAGAGTTCTGATTATCCCAATTTTAACCCAATCTTAAACCATCGGCCATCCAAACCCATTCTATACTCATTCATACATTCATTTACACAAATTCTAGTCCATAAGAGTTCATTACATGTCCTCTTAATACAATTACAAGTTCATTTCAAATTACACAATTGGTTTACAAAAATGAAATTTAAAGCCACAACTCGGATTCTTCATCAACAAGGACCCCAAGTGAGGGCCATCCACAGGTGCTTGTCCTACACCTGAAATATTGTTTGCATAAAGGGTGAGTCATGTTCAATAGGGTATCTCCTAAAGAGGCTACTCTCCAACCCAGATGCATATGACATGTTCACATAAAATTCAACAATCAATCAAGCATCCATTCAAGAATATGCAATTCATAATGGATTCTATAATGTCATGACATGTCATAAGATGGTACTCACATACACAATGCAACCCGAGCCCTTCACCGGATCCCATAACACATGCGATTCCATGCATATGCATCCAGGTTTTCCAAGCCCCGCTATTAATGTTAAACATCCAATGACCATTTATAAATCTCGAGTCTTTCTTGGGGTGGATATTTATGGACTTCCACCAAAGGGTACCCCATTGACATGGCATCTATGGACTTCCACCAACAGCTCCCCGTACGCCGACACACTTTATGAACTCAATACCAATAGAGTGCATATCCAACCTTTACCGGGTCTGGCACACAAGGGAGAATTTAGACCTTCTTGTTAACCTCAATCCTTACTTTCAATGCAACCAGTGCAACTCAATCGAACCTTGGTCCAACTTTTTCGAGTCCATGTATCATCCACCAAGAACGGTGTTTGATCAAACCATGCACACACCCACACTCATGTCAAATGCCCACAAATGCGGTGCTACCCGTGCATATGCAAATGAAATGAACAACTGCATTTCATATCACTATGCAATCAAGTTTTTAATTGCAATTTCAACATCTTGTTCAACATGTCATGAGCACATTGTGAATAATTTCAATGTCTATCAACATTTTCAAATCCTCAATGTAACTTACATCATTAAGCATATAATTACATTCCAAAATCTTCACAAAGCATGTTATATGAATTTCATTCAAATAACATGCTCCTATCATTCTAGGCATTTTATCAAACACCCAAAAGGCACAAAATCATGTAAACACATAACATGCCCAATTCATCACATTTTTCATAAAATTACCCAACAAGCAATTTCAACAAACCCAATTCATGCAAAATTGATTTTATACATTCTTATACCATTTTCCATGATCTAGTTACACTAAGAGTACATTTAGACAAGATATTTCATCTCTAATCATGCTAATCATTTCATATACAAACCCTACGTTGAAAATAAACCTAATTAGGAAAAGAACCTTAACTCTTAAAGTGTAATGCCACATTGTAGGCGTCCCAAATCACCCAAATCAAGCTTGAAAGACTTGATCCCGAAAATCTTGATCTTAAGACTTCGGTGAAACTCACGATCTTTGGCATGTACTTGTAGCTCTCATCGCGTAGAACACTTTTTGTTCTTGGCCCGAAGCAATCTGAAGGACGGATCGCCCGAGATTGGAGAAGAAAGCTTGGAGATCTTTTAGTTTTCTCTCACCTTTCTCTCTCTCTCTCTATATCCAAAAAAGCCAGCAACACAAATGGGGGAAAATATGATTTTCCCCCTTTTTATACCCCTTGGATACTTGGTGCACAATACGCCACAAGTCCTATCTTTTTCTTATCCGATTTCATCCTGAATCAATTAAATCTTGTTCTGTATTATGTTCAATATATTTTATTTGAACTAACTTGAAATTATTTACCGTGTTTCACGAATAAAATTTGATCTCATTTATTTTAGTCGCGTGACACCCAATCCATCGTAAAATACAAAAAATCCTACTTTCTCAAAATTCAAAAAAATATGACTGGCTAATTAGATTTCGTGAGATGAATCTAACAGTGAGGTATGTTTTGTCATCTGAGTTCTAGAAAAAATTGAGTTTTCAACCTGTACCAAAAATGGCTAATTATAAATTTGCCCTTTTTTAATAAAATTTTAAATTTTCCTGGGTTATACAAAGCCAAATTGAGGAAAAGACCACTTCTACCGGTAGGTCTTATACTGGTATAACTGAAGCTAGAAAGAGGTTCTACCAGTAGGTCATCACTTATACTAGCAGGTGTAATCTAGAGAGTTGTTCTACTGGTAGGTGAGTAATGTCCTACTTGTAGGTTAAAGACAGAAAGGTGTCTTACAAGTAGAAGAACAGAACCATCAGTGGGAGGAAAACAATGAATAGTCCTAGCTATAGGTCATTTCTTGCTTCCAACCGATAGGTTCCTGTAAATCGGCTATGGGGACAGATTTGAAAGAAAATTTATTGGATTATTTTAAAGGACATGGATGGTGGATTAAAGAGAGAAAAATTTGCACATGGTCTCCTATAAATACCCAAGTCTAGCCAAGTGAAAAGGATCAATCGTTAGGGCTTTTATTTCATCGTTTAATTCACTGTTCTTCTTATTCTCTCTCTAGGGTTCTTGGTCTTTCTTCTTCTTTTTAGTTTTTCTCCATTGTTTAATTTTCAAGCTTTATTTAAAATTCCAGTATTTAATTTTTGCAAAGCAATTACTTTTTTTTATTTTTTGCGAACGATTTACATTCATTGGGATTTCAATACAAGGTATTTACTATACTTGTGAATTCAATTCTTGCAATTTCAAGTGTTTTCTTCTTGCTTTAATTTACAATGATGCTTTCATCATTCGCTTTCAATTTACTTTCTGTCATGCGTGAGTAGTCATTCACCAAATTAATTGAATGAATCAGTCTTATTCGTGAATTGGGGATTTTGACTCAAAACTATGGCTAGTCTACAGTTGAGTTATTGAAGTTAATTGAATAGGTTAATTGAAAATATGTTTAATTGTATGTCTTCTTGCTTTGTAAACCCCCACATTCTTATCTTTATATAGCAACATAATTATTTTTTTAAAATGCTAATATATGTGATTGAGTTATTCATGAACTATATGGATTGTAAGAGTAGAAATAAAAATGTTAGGCTTGGTAATAGGGTATGAATTGAAAGTTAGGAAGTATTCCAGAGTTCAAACACATTTTAGATAAAATTTGGGTAGAAAGGATTTTGGACACTGTCTAGTATTTGGAGCATAACGTTTTACCCTGATGTCCATTTGACCTGAAATGTTTATAGTAAATAGTAGACTTCCAGGGCTATAAAAGTGTGTTTTCCTGAAAATTTTTTAAATCAACCTCTAAATAGGTCAAAACTTCATTGGAAGTTTAAGCAGAAATAGAAAGTCCGTTTGAATGTGAAAGTCCGTTCGAACGACCTACGTTCGAACCTGAAAGTCCATTCGAATGACAGTGCATTCCAGTACTTTGTCTCTATGGAAAAACAAAAGTATTGGGAGCAAATGATGTTCGAACCCCAAAATGGCGTTTGAACGTGAGTTACGAAATCTGGGTTTCAAAATTGCACATAGGAGACCATTTCTTCCACTATAAATACTTAAGGACACCTTCATCAGCCTCATTTCAACATTTATAACCCTAGAGAGGCTTAGAGAGGAAGAAATAAGGGGAAAAACACAAGATCAAGAGAGATTTGTACATTGAAGAGGATCAAAGCTTCTAGTTTTTCAAGAACACCAAGGAAGAAGAAAGGTAGGGGTTTTCTTCCACTCTTGTTCATTGAGGCTAGGGCATATGTATATGTATGTTTGACTCTCCATCATATATATATACTATGAAATCATTATTTCTTGATACTCTTGCAAATATTACCATGTTTTGATGGAAGCTATGGATTTTTCTCTTAATTTTTCCTTTGTTCTTGATTTAAAAACTCTAGTGCTTTGTATTGAACAATAAAATGGTATTTTTAATGATCTCTTGCATATTTTTTTAAATTGTTTTATTAGAATAATACATGTGAAATTTGAGAATTTTTGGATTTACTGTTGATTTGAGGAAATGAGTTTATTTGGCATCTCTTGTGGATGTTTGGATGACAATGGGTGTCGTTGACCGGGTATCATAGAGTGGGTAGATGCATTTCTTACTCTGTGTAGGTTTGAATTTTGCTTACCACTCGTAATGGGGTTAGTGCCTTGTGATGACCAAACCACTATTCGCTCATCTTGTACTGAGGCAGAGGATTAGTATACTATTTGTGGATTGGATTTATCACTGCCAATGAGTTGGTGTACGCCCTTCCTAAAGTTGGATATCCTTGGGAGGATTGAGTGTGTTTGTGTGTGGGCCAGGATATTCTCGATGTGTTTATTCATGTGATGTCATGTATCATACCTAAAATACAAATACAAATTATGGTTTGATATACAGTGTGGGCTATTATTTATTATGCAAATGGTTGGTTATGGTTTATTGTGGAAATGAGTTTATGGTGGAATTGGTTTGTTGTGAAATTGGTTATTGTGAAAATGGTAACTTGTTGGAAATTGTTATTGTTGGGAATTGGTTTTACTTTTTCATTTAACTATTACTATTGTGTAAACTTGAGATCCATTGAAATGTACTTGTTTTCCTTCAAAAGTTATATATGATATTTGTAAAATGAGACTGACCATTTTATATTCTTTTGAAACCTTGTTCGAGTTTGGGAGGATTTTTCTACAGAGCTTAGTGCTCACCCCCTACAAACAATATCTTTTTCAGATTATGGCCTAGAGGCGAAGCTCGAAGTTGATGAGCTGATACATTGGAAAGCTCCAATATATGGGAATGTGGATCCCGAGGTGGACATTTAGAGTCATATTCTCTTATATTCTAGACTAGGAAATTCATTTTGAGACAATGTGAAGTCTAATATTTTTTTATTATTTCGCTACATGATAATAGTTGATTTTTGGGATGTAATTGCCATAGTTGGGCATATTCTTTTAGATGATATTGTATATATTGTGGATGATGAATGAAATTCTCTTTAGTTATGAAGTTCATTTAGTTTCTCTCATCATGTGAATGGTTTTAGATAGTAATGTCGTCTAAGGGGGATTTTGGGGCGTTACATGCTTAACCGTCGACAACTAAGACTTGGTACGGGCAATTCTTATAACCACTACGGTTGTATTAATTCTGTTGGTCTATTCAATTTATTCGGGTACACAATTGTTGGGTGTTTAGCGAATATCTACCAGCTTGGGTGACCTTGACCATGCTTGATGGTTTCTTTTGTATTCCCTAATCTCCGGACATCATCCCTCAATGTGTGTAAGGCTTATAGGAATGGGGGAATGTCACTCTCCCTCGGAATGATGCAAGAAATGGGGAAACATAATAATGGTGGAATGAAATGTGTGTGTTTGTGTGAACAAAAATGCTCCCCAAGTGCAGAGAGACTTTTGAATGTCGTGTTTTACTTGAAAATCATATTCCAGGGTCGTCTCCTCAGGGAAGGAAGTAAATTGTGTTGAAGGTGATTTTGGTAAAAATTAAAAAGTGTAAAAATCTTTGTTGTTTGAGTTTGGTGGTTTGTTATTTTTGATAGAAAATGAAATGGGAAACAAGTGTTGGCTAATCCGAAGGGTTCATTCCAATGGGAATGCCAACTCAACTCGAGACCTTCCCCCAATGATGTCTAGATGTTTGATTGATTCATGAAAAGCGATGGACTAGGATGGAGGTGAGGATCCAAGCATACCCCATGACAAGTCTACGGGATATCAAATACTCATAACCACGTCCACACTCAACCTAGTCAACCGAATCAACGTACACTATGAGAAGGAAAGAAATTGAGTTGAAATGGCATACCCAAGAGGAAGTCTCCCTTGGACTAGCCAACTTAAAAGCTTAGCTACTCATACTTAAAGCAAAGATAATAATGCAATGGAAAGACATTGGAAAGGAATGAAGATTGGAGCTAAGTTAACGCAAGAAAATATAAACTATAGCAAAATGCATTTAAGACCCATTTGAAAGCTTGAAAATGAAGAACTTGAATGCATTAATGGTGAAATCCAAAATGAAAGACTAAACTTGAAATGTGCTTGTAATAAATGACATTGAAGACATTAAACAAAGCTTAAACAAGTCTTACAATAGATTACAAGGCAATGTATAGAATAAAATGCAAAAATATTCACTTCTCTCTCTAGCACTATTCATCTTCTTCCTTGGAACCTCTAAGCTTCTCTCTCTATATTACAATGTATATTCCATAATGCTGAAAATTGGAGCCTTCCAAAATGTCCATTGAGTCTTCCCTAGCCTCTGTGATGTGATCCCAATCAATAGGGGGCTAAAAAGGATGGGTTGGACAGGCTAGTGCAGGCCTAGCCTGCACACCAAGCTTCCCATTCTCTCTCTCTTCATTTATGTCCAAGCATCCAAAAGTCTAAGCTAGGGTGAAAAGGAGGTGTCTTGTGTGTAAGAAGTGCCAAGAATGAGTGGGAGACCCAATGGTGGGACCCTTAAAGTTGTAGAGCTTGAGATGCAGAATATGTCCTGTGTCAATAAAACCTACCTATAGATCACGGAAAACCTACTTGTAGTTTTTACTCCAGTAGGCAAAAAATATCGGTAGCTTTGCAGTAGGTGCAGGTCCAATAGCCAAAACCTACCGGTAGGTTTTTCCTTGTTTTGCAAAATTCTTGGTTCCTCCACCTTTCAAGCAAACATTAAGCCTCCACCTCATCTCTAATCAACTCAAGCATCATGATAGGGTCTAACAAGCACCATTTGAACCCCTTTTCTTTTAAACATACTGAAACTACATTAAAAGCTCAACATTGCAATTTTGCTNTAATCAACTCAAGCATCATGATAGGGTCTAACAAGCACCATTTGAATCCCTTTTCTTTTAAACATACTGAAACTACATTAAAAGCTCAACATTGCAATTTTGCTCATTTTAACTGCAAAAGCAAGTGTAAAAGGGATGTACAAGTACATAAAATATGCAATATTTTGTGCTAATCACATCCCCCAACTTGAGCTTTGCTAGTCCTTGGCAAAGTTTATTTTCAAACCAAGAGTACAAAAATAAAAAAATCCATTTACACAAGAAATTCATCCCACAATCAAAATACAAAAATCATAATGCAATTTTACAAAATGAACTTGGGCAAGCTGGAATAGAAACTATGGTATTTCATTAATTCTTTTCAAAATTTGAGTACATGGAACTTAGCATTCAAAAAGAAAAAAAAAACGGCCTCTAATTCCAAAGGACTCTTCTACTAGGCCGATAACTCCACTACTGATCATGTACAACCCAAAACAACAAGAAAGGACAACAACAATTGTATCCTACTAATCATCTCTGTCATCACCATCTCCATAATCATCATCACCAACAGTCACCTCTCTAGAGTCCTCCTCAGAGCCTTCCTCATCATCATCCTCCTCCTTTGAGTCCCCCACCTCAACTATGGTGGAAGCTGAGGGGGCGGAGGAGGGTCAAGCAACCTGAGGTGGTGGTCTAGCAGGAATCGGCTCACTAGGAAATGCTTGTTGGAATAGTTTAGTCATCATCGCCGAGATCCCATAAACTGTCTCCTCCAATGCATCAAGGCGCTGAGACACTGAGCGCTCCGGTGCATAAGAAGAAGACCCAGGAACAGATGGCTCCTCAGAGGACGATCCTACACTTGATGACCCTAGTCCCAAGGCCCTGGTATGCTCTCCTCGAGTTATAGCAGACCTCTTACTGCTACTAGCCTTCCCTATAGCCTCGGTGTCTGGTGGAGTGATCTTATCAAAGGCATACCCCTTTACTTTGAAATGATCACACATACGGGTCACCAAGTTTCCAAAAAGGAGGTTCGCCTTCGGCTTTCGAGCTTGGGTGAAGTCCTTCATTACCTCCCAGATAAAGAGTGAGATATCCAAGGCTTTCCCCGTCATCACTGCATCTAAGAGGGCCAACTTCTCAACGTTAGGGGTCTTCTTAGCGCCCCTTGGAAAAAGGTTATAGTGCAGAATCTTGTTCATTATTCATAGGCATGTTTGAGGCCCCCAACTTGGACCGTTCCTTTAAACTGAGTCGGGTCCTCATACATTGAAGCTACATTTTTTGGGATGGTCTTAACTCTTGTGATGTTATGGGGGTACACTGGTATGGAGAAAGTTGGCCTGTCATACTCTATGAGGGTGGCAATCGCAGTAGGGGTCATGTCAACAACCTTACCTCTCATGTTCATCCTCAAGATCATCCCATCCTTGTCCACCACCTTGAATTTTTGTTAAAACTCTTCGCATAGAGACAAATTGAATCCACTCACAGGCTTGAACCAAAATCTGATCCCGCGGGCCTCGATGATCCTCATAACCTCATTGGTCACCCAAGGATCTTTTATGCACGAACCTCTAACAAGTCACATTTTGTTCTTCACTGCTTTGGTACCTAGCATCATTCCTTGCTTTTTTCCACCACTCCCCACAGTCACCACTTGGCCCTTCCCCGCCTCTCTTGCGGGCACTAACATCTGAGGGTCCTGGAGGACTTGGCCCAGTTCTTTTGGTGCGGGCCATGTAGAGCAACAATGCCCCTAACACCAAAAGAGAAATGAGGGCCATCAAGAAGCCCTCAACTAGGTCCAAAACATTGGAGATAAACCTCCCTTGATGAGCCATTGAAAAGATATTGTAGGTTTTGAAAAAGGTAATGGAGATTAGGGCTTTGAGGATTTTTGGCAAAAACTAGTGTTTAAGGGTTGAAAACCACTAAATCAGAATCCTAGGAGTGAGATTTGAGAGATGAATGCAATAGAATGAGGGATTCTTAAGCGTAGGAGTGTTTTGAGTAAGAGGAAAATGCTTTAGGGTCTGTAATTTAGGGGAAAAAATGAAGAGTTTTCACAAAAAAATTTGATTAAAAGCACTAATTTTGGCATTCTGGGCAAAACCTACCAGTAGATCGCGTAGGTTTTACACCAGTAGGCAAAAAATACCAGTAGTTTTGCAGTAGGTGTAGAAGCAGTGGCTAGGTTTTTCCTTAATTGCAAAAATACCAATCTGCTGTCCAAATCACTCCTTATCCACTTTATTTCCATTCCTACACATTTTAACACCCTATAAATAACCTCTCCTCCACCCACAACATGTGCTACACTTATACACCACAATTTGAACCATTATGCCCAATTCATCACTGAAATTGCGATATGATTTGAAATTTTGATGCTTTCAACAAGAAGACATGGATTTCTACTTTTAACTACCAAAATGAACACTCACAAGGTAAGACACATATGCAAATTACAAAGGCATTCCTAATTCATTCCAATATCAAAATCTTGAGCAATATTCCTCTATTCTACAAGCGTGGAGCTATTTAACACATTGTTCAAATGACCGAACTAAGCACACATGAATATAGTTATAGCCTTAAATACTAGTCTAGAGTATGCACCTACACATTCATTTTCAAACTCGTGTGTGTGTGAATTGGACAAGTAATTTGAGCATTTACACAACAGAATTCACATTTAATTGGCTAGCCAAATTCAGCTTTAATGAAAAACTCACCAAGGGTCTCTCTTAACAATGAATCACACTATAATTATCTTGGCATGAACTCCATGTGTACATGCAAGATAGAATCTTGTGCACAAAACAAAATATGCTCACACGTAATCCAAAGATGAAGTTCATGCTGAAAATGAAACGACCTTGGCATAATCTCATGAATGGAATGCTAGGACATTAGGTAGCAAAACTAACTCCTCTTTTTATTTTAAAGTATGCATCTCCCATGCTTCCCTAGATCATTTAGGACTTCAAGGGCTATAATGGGGCCTTAGGGTGATATTTAGGCAAAAGAAACAAAGGGTATAGGATAACAAAGAGGGTTGTTCCAAGTGAAAGACTTTTATTTCAAACACATCTCCCTTTTCATGGGATTTTCAGTCCAACCCCATCACCACACTCATTATTTCTTTTCTTCTTTTCCTTAACATTTTCCTTTTCTTTTGATCATTATTTCTTCTTCTCACCCCTTTTTCTCTTTTTCTTGGATTTTTATTCTTTCCCATTCAACTCTTTGAGTTTCAACATCATTCATCCCTTTTGTTGAGTTTCCTCCATACTTCTTTCTCTTTTATGATCACTCATGTTCAACTCTAGGAACAACTAAGGTGAGGTAAATTTTTATCATTTTGCACTGACTTGGTCAAATTTGTGGTATGGAAATGAATTTACAATTAAAGCTCAATCACGACCCTAGGGATAAACTTTTCACACGAAAAAGTCTAAGGCTCAACGCAAAACAAAGATGGCCTAAGATCATTTCTAGATAGGCATGGGAAAGCACATTACATTTCACGACAAAGTCAATCAACTACCCAAATGCATCAACCCAAAACAAGCATAATGAGATTATTGAACAGATTTGGAATTTGAAATAATTGCTCCTTTGAATAAATGTAAGTTCCCTCCAACAAGGATTGGCACTAAAGCTCTCATGGGGTCCTTACTCAGTTCCACTATTTATTTCAAGCTTAAAATATGAATCCAATCTGTAAATTGGTAAAATTACACATTCAAGGAGCGCATACAATTGAATTCAAAAGCAAATACATATGTGATACTTACGCCTAGGATTAACTTCTATAATATGCTCGTGTGCTCAAGGTTCAAAACAAAGATCAACATATCGTCCAACCCAAGCACTCTTAATAAATGGAATACCAATCAACATTTAGATATTTTTCACAAAATTTTTCAAATATTTCACATAATTTGCACTAATGTAAACAAAAATCTATATGATATGTGAGAGGTGAATATTCACCCCAAAAATTTGCATTATCAACAAAAAATTTCCACAAGCATTGGTGTATCATACAAATGGTGCACCTCACCCTCCAACCTGATTCATGCATTGTCCTCAATGTAAGAAAAAAGATATGGTATGCAATGAAAGACTGTAAAACGATGAGTAAGGTTAGAGAACACCTCACATTTGAGCTTTTGACAAAATGCCAATATCTGCAACTACGAAAACAAAACTATACGACAAAAGAAAATAGTAAAATGAAATAAAAGTAAAGTAAGTAAATAAAAGAGACTAGAAACTAAAAAACATAAAAAATAGTTACTCCTCCCCCAATTTCAGATATACCAAATCCGTCAAATCCTCCTCCACTCCTTGTCCTTCAAAACGCTCAAAGAATGGCTTGAGCCTTTGGCCATTGACCTTGAATGTCCTACTATCCTCAAGGTTTGTGACTTCCACGGCTCTATTGGGGTAGGCCACCTTGACAAGATAGGGGTCATCCCAATGGGATCGAAGTTTTCCTTGAAAGATCGAGAGACGAGAGTTATACAAAAATGCTTCTTGGTCGGGCTCGAATGACTTCCGTACAATGGATTTGTCAAGAACGATCTTACCCTGCTCTTTTGAAATTTTTGAGCTATCATACGCATCTCTTCGAATCTCTTTCAATTCATTCAATTCTAGCTTCCTATGCTCTCTGGCCATTCTCAAATTGTAGTTCAAAGTCTTTGTGGCCCAATAGGCCTTGTGTTTTATCTCAATTGGTAAATGACAAGCCTTTTCATAGACGAGCCGGTAGGGAGACATGCCTAAGACAATCTTGTAGGCAATGTCGTGAGCCCGTAGGGCATCGGTCAGTCTAAATGACCAATCTTTCCTATTTGGGTTCATTATTTTCTCAAAGATATTCTTAATCTCCTTATTGGCCAACTCGGCTTGGCCATTGGTCTGTGGGTGATATGCGGTGGACACCTTATGTGTGACACCATATTTTATGCATTAATGATGAAAATGGTCTATTACAGAAATGTGACCCACCATCGCTTATCACTGCACAGGGCATCCCAAACCTCTAAAAGATGTTCTCTTTCAAGAATTTGACCACCACCCGATGGTCATTGGTCTTGGTTGGGATAACCTCCACCCATTTGGACACATAGTCCACTGCCAGTAGAATGTATAGATAGCCAAATGACATAGGGAAGAACCCATGAAGTCGATGCCTCAACAATCAAATATTACTAGAGGGGCATCATGTTCCTTCTGGTTACACTACCCAAATGTTGGCATTTATCACATTCTTTACAAAATGAAATACAATCCTTTATCAAAGAGGGCCAATAAAAACCTGACTATAGAATTTTTGCTGAAGTTTTCTTCCCAAAGAAATGGCCACCGCCGCATGCCTCTAAATGAAAAAACACAAGGACTTCCCGTTGTTCATTTTTTGGTACACATCTCTGCATGACTTGATTAGGACAATACTTAAACAGATACGGGTTGTCGAAGCAGAAGCACTTCACATCTGCTATAAATCTTCTTCGGTCCTATGGGCTCCAATAAGGTGGTATATGTCCGGTTGCAAGATAATTACAAATGTTAGCATACCAAGGATACACAGAATGAATTGAAAGTAAATGTTCATCCGGGAAGAAATCAAGGATAAGAATGTGCGCATTGCCCTCCTGCACCACCAGTCGGGATAAATGATCCACCACCACGTTCTCCACTCCCTTTTTGTCTTTGATCATCAAATTGAACTCTTGGAGTAGAAGGATCCACCTGATGAGTCTTGGTTTGGCATCCTACTTAGACAAGAAATAATTCAAAGTAGAGTGATCAGTAAAGACTACAATCGGCGAACCAATAATATAAGAACGGAATTTATCCAATGCAAATACTATTGCTAATAATTCCTTTTCAGTGGTGGTATAATTCATTTGTGCCTCGTTAAGGGTTTTGTTAGCATAGTATATTACATACGGTCTCTTATCCTCCATTTGACCGAGCACTGTGTCGACCGCGTAATCACTCGCGTCGCACATAAGCTTAAAAGGTAAATCCCACTTGGGTGGTCGCATAATTGGAGGTGTAGTAAGCATGCTTATTGAAAAGTCGATGCTTAGCGCCACTCATTTATTCTGTTATGTGGCAAACAATGCCTTTCACTTTTGCTTTAGCATGATGGTCCCACGATATATGATATATTTGCATTCCTCGGCCTTCCTCCTTTTGGGGCTAAAGCTAATGTTCTACTTCCTCATACTGAAACAAGCTATCTTTTTCCAATTGATGTGCAGGGTAAGCCAATTTCGGCTTATTCCCTTTTCATTGTAGTTTGTCGCAACTACAATGAGTCTTCCATTTTGAACAAAGAGAACATTTCATTCCTACTTTACTGCCTCAACCACTTCTTCTTCTATGCATCATCATGCAAATTTACTAAGGAGTATATCCTACTGGCCATTAATATGGCCATGGGAGCTTCCTACACCCTTCCTCTTGTAATGCTTGCTNTTGCCTCAACCACTTCTTCTTCTATGCATCATCATGCAAATTTACTAAGGAGTATATCCTGCTGGCCATTAATATGGCCATGGGAGCTTCCTACACCCTTCCTCTTGTAATGCTTGCTTGTCTCTATCGTGGGCTATGGGAAACAGTGGTGATAAAGATGAATAAAGGCCCAGGTCCTCTTTGGTTTCTTCAACTATGGATTCATGCATATTTCTCAGAGCTCTCGATCCCACCTACTAACAATGCATGTTTTCCTTATGGTCATTTATGTCATATGACCTCTTCAAAGGAGCAAAACTTTGTGGATTTCTTCTTTTTTTGTGCAACTTGGACGGCCCCTATCCTAATTGGATGCCATTCGCCCAGTACCGTGGACTAGAATGGTTGTTTCATCAAACTAGGGGGCTCCACCTGATGCTGCTGCTACTCATTTGAACGCTTGGTTTTCTTATTTGTGTCTCTGAGACTTGCCTTATAGTTTGGAGCCGACTTAGGGTGTCAGTGATTGATGCGGTGTTGAGGTTTATATGCCTCAACAATTTGCCCATCAATTCTGACTTGGTGTAACAAATTTCTTATGTCACACCCCATCCCAAGAGACTCCCTTGGTTCCTATAGATGGAAGAATAACTGGACACATGGCAATACTTGCGACTGTATTGCATTAATGCATTTAAAAATCAATAATGCCACCTAATACCATCATAAACAGATATATTATGTAACAGAGTACACAACAGTGTCACTTGTACAAAAACAAAAGATTAGGGATACCATCCCTTTACATCAATAAGGAAAACAAATGCTCTTATTCAATATGTACATAAACAAGATTCTTTAGTTTTCCCCATCTCTACCATGCTAGTGCAGTAATTGACATCATTATAGACTTTGGCATCTTGAAACAAAAAATTTTCTTGAGTATATTGAACATCATAATCAAAGGAAATACAACAAAAATATAGATCAAATACCATTCCACCAAAAAGGATATTCATAATTCTCAAATCACAATCAAAGTGAACTCAACTCACTTGAAACTCAAATCAACCTCATATATCAAAATATTAAATATCCACATAGGCAATGAGGCAAACAACAACATTTAAGTAATGTCAAGTTATCTATAACCTTTAAACAATTTCAAGCTATCTCATAACAATTGCACAATATCAAAATCAACAGCATGTAAGCCATGCCAAGCTATCAACATCTCAGCATAGTGGATAATACTCAAATCACAAGCTTTTCGTAAAAAACACATTTGATCCATAATTTAAGCAACTCAACTCAAATCAATTCGGCAAAATTGATTTCTCACATACAAGAAAATAGACTTGATATATCATATACTTTTATTTTCAATTATCTTGAAGTATTGCGCTTCACCTTTACCGTTAAAAGATACCCCTCTTTCCTTTACGGTCAATCCCTATGTGTAACCTAGATAGTAGCCTCCAACCTTAATAGTTAACACATTGATGAATGCAAATGACTATTGACTCAAAAATAACTTAACTAATGCAAATGATTGCATATGAATATGTTTCGTGATGTTTCGTAATGACCACAACTTAACTTCAGCACTCAAAGTCCAAAAACCAACTAGTCACTCAAGCATTTACGAACTCAATGAGTACTCTCTACGACTTCAAACTAGAACATAAACCCTTTTTTCCACTCAACCTATGTACACCTATAATTATTTTAAAAGGTTTCTGGTATCTCATGTTATACAATCAAATGCATTATTTCGGACCATTGTGCGTTATCGCACTCAAAACCCTAATTCAGATCCGTGATTTCTAGCCCAACTTCAAAAACCAAATCATAATTTTTAAAATATAAATAATATTCATAAATAATGTAAGACATGATTTCAAAATGAATTTCAAAAGCTTGGAATGATCCGGAATTGAGAAACTCTACCCTGCGCTGGTTTTAGATCTGAAACAGCCAAAAATAAAATGATATTATTTTTCAATGAAATTTCATACACATAAAATATTAACATACCTAATAATGAATATAAAATTTATTTTCTAAAAATCACCCAAAAACTGGGTGAAATTGGCCCTAGAGGCCAAAATAGTCATTTTACTCATTTTAATCCAGTCGTCGGATCAACTTGCAATTTTACTGGGACCTCCACATAGACATTACAAAACTTTTGAAACCAACCAGAGGTTGATCGGAGACTTGGCATGCCCTCACTCAACATTAGGGTGTCCAGGGATCCTCTTGGTCCACTTCATCTTCTTCCTCAAGAAACCCTAGGTTCCCCTTTTTCTATTTCAGGTACCTTACTTCTCACCTCTATTTCTCACTCCACAATACACCTTTTTCTTTGCTTTTGAAGCCTACTATCTCAAATAACACCCCTCTATGAAACTCCATAGATGAGACACCTCGAATTAACCTTTAACCTATCCAAATTTTGAACCAAAGTTGGAGAAAAATAAGAAGTTCTAAACATGGCCAGACCTGCAACTCAGGTTTTGACCCCCTTAACAACCTTTAAACCCAAAACTATTGGTGGAAATGGGTTCCATGGGTCCATTGTAATCTAGGACCATATCCCCTCACATCAAAACACAAAATTTAACAAGGTTTGATTTTCCAAAACCCTTGAAACCCTACTTTAGTTTCAAACTTCAAACCACTGCCACTTACCACGGTGGCCCTCCAAACCACCACCAAAACTCACCTTTAACCCCTAGAAACCAGCCCCAAGCCTTAGATTAGTCCAAATCTCCCTCAATCTTCAAACACGCTTCATACCCAATAAAAATCCGAAACTTTAAAACTAAAATACAAGAATAGCCACTTAACCAAATCAAATTCTAATAACACCAATGAACTTCTAGCATCCTAATTGAGCTAGAGATATACCTTTGATCATTTGAATAGGCCTCCAAAGAAAATCCAACAATTCAAGTGAGTTTTCTCTCTCTACACCTCTCTTCTCCCTCTCTCACATCTCTACTAATTATATCCTCTCTAGGCAATGGGTGAAGACTTAAGACCCTCCTAAAAGCTTCTAGAGGCTTGGAGAATGGAGGGGAAAGCCCTACTACTGCCATTCAGTAACAGCTTGGTAATTACCCAAAATCTAAAAATTTTAAATTTTTTTTATTTGTGTACTATGCATATATGCTCGAGTTTCACTACTCTCCCCTCCTAAATATAATTGCATCCCCGAAATTCACTTACTTGATGAAAACAAATGAGGATATTGTGTTTTCATATTCTCCTTAGTTTTCCAAGTAGCCTCCTCAACTGAGTGAGACCTTTACTAATGTAATAATATTATTACGTAATACCTTCTCTACATGCCAAGATTTGTACTGGATCTTAAATGTAAGTCAAATCTTATTTCAACTCTAAAGGTTGTTCAAAAAATACATGAGATAGGTCAGCTATGTACTTCCGGAGCGTAGAAACATGAAATATGTTATGTAAACAATACAACTCCGAAGATAAATTTAATTGATAAGCTATATGTAAGACCTGAACATGTATGACAAATATATAATGATTGTAATGAGCATATTCATATGTGATATGCATTTAAGTAGAATTGACAATTAGTATTTAATTACGAGTAATGATATGAGACATAAACATGAAAGATGAATATTTTAATATTCAAAGATAATTTATAAATAATGATTATAGGGCGAATTGTTTTATTTAAGTGTGAAAATTTAAATAAGAATGTTGACGTGTGATATGACTTTATTATTTTATTTATGTTAGCGCATGTGGAATTAATCGAGTGACAAGCATGTGACATCAATTTATTGTTATAAAAATAAAATGTATTAGTACATACAAGGAGTGGTTAAGGGTCCGAAATTCAAATTTAATAGGTTATCAATATTTAGATATATATATATATATATATATATATATATATATATACATGTCTATGTATAAATATGCATACAAGGAAAGATGGACATATACATATAATGGGAAACATCCCACTTAGGAAGACATGGCATGTCTTCCATGTAAAAAAAAAAGGATAAAGGGTGGGGATTAGATGGCACCCTAGTGGAGGCTAAAAGAGGGAATAAGGGGGAAGGCACATGCAAGGCAAAAGAAAAAGAAAAGAAAAGAAAGAAAAAAAAAACAAAAGCAAAGAGTCTTGCACTTAGAGAATTTCAGCAAGAACAAGAACCAAAAAGAAAGAAGAAGAAACAAAGGGAATAAGAAGGGAAAAAAAAGTGAGTGCAAAGGTAAGAATTATTATTTTATTTTCTTCTTCTAAGATGTAGAAATCCAACTCTAGTATATACATTTTGAGTGTTTGCATGTATTTAATTAATGCATGAAGGATTCAACTTAATATTTATGTGGGAGTGTAAATTAAGTTAATGTTTTTGTATGAAAAATAGAAGAGTAGAATTTTTGTATATGGGTTGAATTTTGGTCAAGAGAGATTGTAGTCTGGTGGCTAATTAGGAATCTTGTGAATTATTCTTGAATTTTCATGAATTTCATAGGTATGAGAAATTATAAGAAAACATGCAATCTTATTATTTTATGGGAAATTATGTAGATTTGATTATATTTTGGTTATGATAATTTTATGAGAAAATTTTATGTTGGATATAATGAATTCAAGTAGGTAATTTTACTCGCTATGAATAGATTATTTTCATGTGACTTGAATTGATTACAACTACAAGTTTAGTCGATTCGAGTAATTAACATTATTAGGTGTGGATGAGTTATTGAATTTGATATGATTTAATTGTGAAACTTGATTCAAGTAAACCAATTCGAGTAAAAGTGGTATTATTTATTAATACTCAAATGAGGTTATGAATAATGGGTGCCAGGTTCGAGGATGAGCGTTGTAAGGAACGCCGCTCAAAAAGCTCCGATGGAAGAGTCATCTACAAGATAAATTTTTCACAAGTTACGTACGCTAATCTTTGTTTTATCTACATATAAATATTTAATTGCATGTGTGACTATCTATCTTATGAGTTCTATTGTGAATCAAGGGCTTAAGTGTCTGAGTGTTACGATGGGAACAAGATGTCTTTGTGACAGATTACAATTTTATTGATTAACCCTAAATAGTGTGGTAATGAATTAGAATTTAGGGTTAAGGGCATGCATAAATTAGGTTAAAGCAATTGATTTGTGTCGTATTAGGGTTAATGTTTGATTTGTTTATTTTGTAGGGTTTTAGGGATAATTAAGAAAATTCAAAGGATTAAAAGTGCAAAGGCTGGAAAAGACAAGGGAGGCAAGTGTGATTCACAAGTCAAAAAATCAAAGAATGAGGCTACCAAGCATGGAAAACTAGAGATTTAGCACCGTTCAGACGGTGATGGTGGCGTCTGGACGATGGCTAAATTGCCTTTCGCCTTCTTTTCTACCTATTGGTCCATTTAAGCAACAAAAGCACTCTATTGGCCAGCTTAGGTGTTTGCCACCTCTACCCCCCCCCCCCTTCTGGTGCCTATAAATAGCCTGATTCACCCAATTTCAGGAGAGTTTAGTCCAGTTTAGGAAGGGAGAGAAATGAGGGAAGGAAAGAGAGAAAGAAAGACTTCAAGGAGTTTTTCAGTCAAAAAAAGAACGAAGCCCTACCCTAATCACTTCCCAGTAGAAATTTTCTCTACTTCTACATTTATGTTTATCCTTTCTACTTAGAGGGTTGAACGTCTCTCACTATTGTGCCCTAGCTGGTAATAAGAGTGGTAGTGTTTGAACTATCCTTAGGGAAGGACTTGTTGTATTTTGTTTCGGTTGTAATAGGATTATCTCATTTTTCTTGCTTGTCTATAGCAATGAAGCTTGGGTTTTATGTAACAGTTAGGAGATTGGTTATAGACGGGTTAAATCTTGTCATAGCCAATGCTTTTGATTCAATTGATAAACTGGAACTTCATCATCATTAAATCATCAACTTGTCGATCGAATAGTTAGAATAAACCTTTTGACTAGTTTACCTTCACGTTTACTAGAGTTATTTGGTTATTGCATAGTACATAGATCTTTCAGCTAACCTAACCAGTGTCTATGATATAGTTCAATTATACATCAAACCTACCAGTTAACTTTTCAGTAAAATGGGAGTTAATTGGTGTAAGGTGACATTTTCTTAAATGAGCAGTTTAATGCATGTTGGATTCCCGAACTGAAGAGTACTTTTTATCATTGTTATTCAAAGTTTAATTAGGTGTCTATTTGATAATTCAAAGCTCACACCTTAAGCTATTCCATTGCACACAATACACAAGACAAGTTTACCTTTTTCTATTTTGGGTACCAACAATTAGCTCCCTGTGGGTTCGACCTCGGACTTAACCGAGAAATACTATAATTTAACCACTTATTCTTGGGTGTATGATTTCAATCAGGTTAGATCAATTATGGTTTGAGTTGTTTGTGTGACAAGTGAAAAGAAAAACTAAATGGTTTGCAGCGTGAAAGTGTTGGATGTCTAAGTGACGTATTTTATTTGTGCAGTCAAGAAGTCTAAGGGACAAAAGCTAATTATTAGAATGGATTGTCTATGTGACTAAGAGTAAGCAAGTGTTCAAGTTTGTCTTTGTGATTGAGAAAAGTTATAGTAAATTTTGTCTAAGTACCGGGAACTAAATTTATTAATGTGCTATGAGTCGTTTGAAAGACGAATAAAGAGATATATTTTATTTTTGAGTTGTCTGAGTGATGAACTTATACCGATATGGTGATAAACTGTGTTGTGTTTTGTTGCCTGGGTGGTGAGACATTTATCTCTGTGTGAGACCATAGGGCAACAAAATAGTATATCAAGAATAAAGTACGAAATTGCGAATATTAAAATCTTACCAATGAGCAAGGTTGTTTCATTATTTTCTTTGCTCTATTTCTAGAATCTTTAATGAGAACTCACTGAAAAATTTCCTTGAATCCTTTCAGGTAAATTGTATACAAGTATGCAGTCCACTAACGAAACTAGAAGTCTAGTCAAGAGTTGTCAGGAAGGGCTCGTGTCAGTTTTTTTTTTTTTTTTTTTTAAAAAAACTTTTGGGTTGTACTTGACATAAATAATTTTGTTCCCCTTTTGGCATTTAAAGAACACTTAAATATTTTTTTTCCCTTTTGGCATTTAAAGATCACTTAAATATTTTTGGGTAATGTATATATTTCATGGTAGCGAGCCAGTGTGTCGTGCATGCGCGTATGACTTTTTTATTAAAAAGTGATCCTAATATAAATATTTCTAGGATGGGTTTTTATTTTAATACAATGTTTTTATTAATATCAAGATTGCCTAAATTTTATTTTACAATAATATTATAGTGCGATTGGGTTTTTACACTATAACCCCAACTTTTCCTTAAATCTCATAGGGCCCAATGTATCTCAGATTAAGTTTTCCCTTCTTTCTAAATATTAGTATACCTTTCCAATGAGATATCCTTAGAAATACTTGATCACCCACTTCAAACTTCAAATGTTTTCTTTGTTTATCAACATAACTTTTTTGTCTGGTTTGAGCAACTTCCAGTCGATTTTGAATTACCTTGACTTTATCTGTAGTTTCCTGTACTAGCTCGGAACCCAATATCTTTCTTTCTCCCATTTCACTCCAACAAACTGGACTCCTGCACTTTCTGCCATAGAGTGTTTCATATGGTGTCATACCAATGATATTGTGATAAGTGTTATTTTAAGAAAACTCTATTAAAGGCAAGTGATTATCCTTGCTACCTTTTAATTCCAACACACAATGCATGTAGCATATCTTCTAAGGGTTGAATTGTATGTTCAGACTACCCGTCTATCTGAGGATGATAGGATGTGTTGAACTTTAAGGTAGTACCCATGGCATGTTGTAAACTAGACCAAAACCTGGATGTAAATTTGGATCTCTATCTGCCACAATGAATATTGGAGTGTCATGAAAGCATACAATCTCACTCTCATAAATTTGAGTATATTTTTCAATGCAAAATCCATGCTAAAAGTGAGTTGATTATGAAATGCTACATGCTAAAAGTGAGCTAATTTCATCTACTTGTCCACAATAACCCAAATGGAATCATGCCCGCTCTAAGTCCATGGAAGTTCCAATACAAAATCCATAGTGATGTGTTCCCATTTCCATTCTGGAATAAGAAGAGGCTGCAATAAACCTGCAGAATGTTGATGCTCAGTCTTCACCTGCTGATAGACTAAACATCTAGAAACAAACTCAAAAATCTCCTGCTTCATTCCACTCCACCAATAATTGTCTCCCAAATCTTGATATATTTTTATACTCACAGGGTGCATGGCATATAGGGAATTATGAGCTTCATCTAGAATGCCCTTCTTCAAGTAGTATCATTTGGCACACAAAGTCGAGTACCAAAGCATAACATACTCTCACCATGAACTACAAAATCTATATTGCTTCCATTCTACACTTCGTTTCTAATCATTTCTAGTTGTGGGTCTTGACATTGTAACTCTTTGATACAATCCACCAACATAGGTCTGACTTTGAATTGTGCTAGTAGAACATATGCATCAGTTAATACCATATCCATGCCTATCATTCTCAATTCAGTAATATTACTCATCCAATTACACTGATAACATGACAATCTCCCTGATGATTTCTTACTTAGTGCATCAGCCACCACATTAGCTTTCCCTGGATGGTTGTGTATCGAGCCATCATAATCTTTAATTAATTCCATCCACCTCCTTTGCCTCAGATTCAACTCCTTTTGAGTGAATAGATAGTTTTAGCTTTGATGATCTGTATAAATTTCACGTGTCGCCATATAAATAATTTTTCCAAAGTTGTAGAGTAAAAACAATAGTAACCAACCCTAAATCATGAGTAAGATAATTACTTTCATGGTTCTTTAATTGTTTGGAGGCCTAGGCAATCACCCTACCATACTGCATTAACACACAACTCAAACCTTGATGAGAGGCATCACTATACATCACAAACCCACCACTACTTGATGGTATAGTCAAAACTGGAGCTGAAACTAAATTCTTCTTCAATTTTTGAAAATTGTGTTCACACGCATCATTTCAATCAAATTTCACGTTTTTCTAAGTCAATCGTATCAAAGGTGCTGCCAGTACTGAAAATTCTTGTACAAATTTTTGATAATATCTAGCAAGACCTAAGAAACTGCGAATCTCCATTACCGTAGTTGGTCTCTCCCACTTTACCACTGCCTCCACTTTCTTGGGATCCACAAAGATTCCGTCACATGAAATTACATGTCCCAAAAATACAACCCTATTCAACCAAAACTCGAATTTACTTAACTTATCATACAATTGTTTTTCTCATAGAGTCTACAGCACAATCCTCAAATGTTGTTCATGTTCTTCCTTACTATAAGAATACACAAGGATATCATCAATGTACACAATAACGAATGAATCCAAGTAAGGTTGAAATACCCAATTCATTAAATCCATAAAAGTAGGTGGCACATTTGTCAAACCAAACAACATCACTAGAAATTCAAAATGACCATATCTAGTCCGAAAAGTTGTCTTTGAAACATCTCTACTCCTTACCTTTAGCTAATGATAACCTGCCCTAAGATCAATCTTGCTAAATACTCTTGCACCTTGCAACTGATCAAATAAGTTATCAATACGAGGCAATGGATATTTGTTACGAATTGTTACCTTATTTAACTGCCATTAGTTAATACACAATCTAAGAGTCCCATATTTTTTCTTGACAAATAAAACAGGAGCACCCAATGGTGAAACACTAGGCCAGATAAATTCTTGTTCTAGTAAATCTTGTAACTGTGTCTTCAATTCTTTTAACTCAGCAAGAGCCATGCGATATGGAGTAATGGATATTGGTGAAGTACCTAGGACTAGTTCAATGGTAAACTTTATTTCTCTCTCTAGCGGTAGTTCAAGTAACTTTTATGGAAATACATCAAGAAATTCCTAAACTACTAGAATATCCTTAAGTTGTACCTCTTCTTTCTTAGTGTCCACTATATAAGCAAGATATCCTTGACAACCCTACCTCAATAATTTCTTGGCTTTCATAGCCAAAATTAAACATGTAAGGGTCACTTTCAATCACCAGAAAATATAAACTATGTTTCATTTAGTAGCTTGAATATCACCTCTTTCCTAAAATAGTAGTAGCATGATATGCTGATAACCAATCCATCCCCAAAATAAAATCAAAATCATGAATATCAAGATGTACAAGATCAAAATATAAATCTCTATCACCCATATATAACACATAACTCTTGTATACCTTCTCCACTATCACTACCTCTCCTACTGGAATAAAAATAGCTGAACTAGTATCTAAAAATGTCATGGGTCAAAATGCGTGCTTAATGCACATGATACAAATAAATGTGTAGATCCTAAATCTATCAAGACACATGCATCTCTAAAAGAGATAGAGAGTGTACCTATAACAACCTCAAGAGTGGTTTGAGTATCCTGGTGGGTCATAGCAAATACCTTTCTTGGAGTAGTAGACTTGTTTGTTGCTCATTTCCCATGTCCACAATTACCGGAATAAATATTATCATTGATCCTCACACTACTAATTGAGGATGAAATAGATGCAAACCCTCATTGGCACTGAAAAGCTATATGTCTGGGTTCACCACATTTGAAACACACAATATTTCTATATGGTTGTGGGCAATCTTTAATAAAATCACCTATGGCCCCACATCGATAACAAGTGGCATGTCCACTCCGCTCACTTGAAGATCCTCTATTAGATTGGTTGAGCCTTGGTTTGGATGGACTTTTACTCTATCTTAAAAATGTTCTCCCAGCTCAGTTTACATTTTGGCTTCTAAAAGGTTGCATCCTTTGGCTATTCCAAGAAAAATTACCCATATATTTACTAGCCTGTCTCACCTCGTATCTTCCTTTCTTATTACTTTGCTCTTGACTTTGTTTCTTCTTCCCATCTTTTTTGAAATTTCTCCTTCACTTCTTTTTCCACCCATCTAGCCATATTTACTAGCTCGATAAAAGTATTTGCACGATAAGCTATAAGTGGCAACCGTATAGAATGCTCTAGTCCCTTTTGAAATCTTCTACATTTGCATTCTTTAGTTCTTATCATATCCAACACAAAATGAAACAATGTTGAGAATTTAGATTCATACTAAGCTACAGACATCTTCCATTGTGATAGCTCTATGAATTCTTGCTCTTTCTCATATCGGTATGCTTGTGAAAAATATTGTTCGTCAAACACTTTCTCAAACAGAGCCCAAGTAACCTTTATTGGAGTTGCATCCTGAGCTCTTTGTGTCGGGGTGGTTATCAATCTCTTAGTATCCTCCTAACAATTTAAAACATCCTCTGTGAGCATGAAGGTACAAAAATTGACTCTTTGTTCATCTGTTGGATGCATAATATCAAAGATACGTATCATAGCTTTTTTTAGTTTTGTGCCTTAACTAGGTTTATCGACATTGCAAAAATTGGTGGCCCAAGTTTCTTAAAATGCTCGAATAAGGAAATACGAGACCTAGTCAATTTAGCCTATGCTAATTCCCATTCAAGATTTCTAGTCACTCTCACCCTTGCATCAGGTTGTTGCTCTGCACCATGAGATCCAGAATAGGCCTCTTGATTTAATCAAAGTGACCCCTCAACTGAATCAGACACATCGAAGTCTATATCCTCAACGTAGTAATTTTGTTCCATTGCTCTATATCTAGAATTAAAATTCAGTTACATAAAATAATATGCACATGCATAAATGCACCATACAATCACTAAATATCTTAGAACACAACTCAGAACTTGTACCTACTCTATCATCTCACCAACATACTTCCTATAGTCCATTACTAGCACTAGACTTTGACATGTCTACAAAATTTATAGACAATAGCTCTAATACCAAAAACTGTCACACCCCATGATGTAATGCAATTTGATCCGATGAGCATAAATAGAGGTCCTATGACTCAGGCAAGAGCAAAAAGGATGAAGGAAGCATTAAATGGGCTGATTCAAGACATATGGACTGATTGTGCAAGTTTAAGCATGGAGCATAATCCACTTGGACAACAAAGATCCATCAACATGATTCAAGTTCTAAAAGATTCTGGCAAAGGCTAAGCTTAAAATTGGTCTGATTGTAAGACTTTCCTTATCTACTTAGGCGTGTGAGTTATTCTTTTTAGGAAAGAAAGACTTTCCTAGTTTAATTAGGCATGTGATTAGCATATTAAAGGGCTGATTGTGTTTTTCTCTTCTAGAAAAGTAAGAGTTTAGGAAAGTAAGAGCTATTTCTTTAGTAACAAGTAAGAGATATTTCTTTACTCACAAGTAAGAGATATTTCTTCACCAGCAAGTAAAAGATATTTCTTAAATAGGATAAGCTAATTTAGGAAGTTTTCTTTGTAAGAATCAGCCTATAAATAGGCGTTCAAAGCATTATAAAAGGCAGAATATTTTTATGAGTATTGTGAGGTTTCTACATTATTGTTCTTCCAAGAACTTATCAAGAATTAATCTTTCTTGTAGCCTTCATCGACTTATCGCTCAATCTTGAGTGTGGCATCTTTTTCTTGAACTTTTAACCTTGGGTTCATGTTTCTTGCAAACATTGGGTCTAGGGTTCTTGGTTCTTATAATCTGATTTGTAAACTTTCTTAGGGAGTCTTCAATCAATTTGCATGTGGGTTCTTGAATTCATTTGTGGCTTCGCATCACCCCATCCCGATAGACCCCCTTAGTTCATAGAGATGGAAGCATAACTCAACACGTGGCAATACCTGTGATTGTATTGCAATAATGCATTTAAAATCAATAATTCCACCTAATAACACTATAAACAAATATACTATATAAGAAAATACACAACAGTGTCGTTTGTACCAAAACAAAAGATTAGGGATACCATCCTTTTACAACAATAGAGCAAACAAAAACTCTTGTACAATACGTACATAAACCAGATTCTTTAGTTTTTCCCCATCTCTGCCATGCTAATGCAGTAATGGACCTCATTCTAGACTTTGGCATTCTAAAATCAAAGGTTTTCTTGAGTGTACTGAACATTATAATCAAAGAAAATAGAACAAAAATATGGATCACATACCATTCAACCAAAAAGGATATTCATAATCCTCAAATCACGACCAAAGTAAACTCAAATCAACCTCATAAATCAAAATATTAAATATCCGCATAGGCAACGAGTCAAACAACAACATTTAAGTAATGTCAAGCTATCTACAATATTTAAGCAATGTCAAGCTATCTCATAACAATTGTGCAATGTAAAGACCAACAACATGTAAGCCATATCAAGCATTAACAACTCGACATAGTGGACAATACTCAAATCACAAGCTTTTCATAAAAGCTCATTTGATCCATAGTTGAAGCAACCCAACTCAAATCAATTTGAAAAAATTAATTTCTCACATACAAGAAAATAAACTTGATATATTATATGCTTTTATTTTCAATTATTATGAAGTAGTACAATTCACCATTCCTACTGACAGATGTCTTTCCTTACTTTATGGTCGATCCTTGTGTAACTGAGGTAGTGGTCTTCGACAACATGGATGAATGCAAATGAGTATCGACCTAAAAATAACTTAACTGATATAAATTATTGCATATGAATATGTTTTGTGTCATTTCTTATTCACCACAACTTAACTTTAGCACTCAAAGTCCAAAGACTAACTCCACTCAACCGTTTATGAACTCAATGAGTACCCTCTATTACCTCAAACTAGAACGTAAATCATTTTTCCCACTCAACCTATGTTCACTTAAAATTATTTTAAAAGGATTCTGGTATCTCATTTAATATAGTCAATCCATCGTTTCTATAAAACCCAATAAATTTAAATTTTTGTAAATAAAGGCAAAACGGTAATTTTGTTGCTACAGTACGGGTTGGAGACTTGAATTTTTTTAGATCTTGGATGGCAAAACGGACCTCACCATTGAATTCGTCTCACAAAATTTAGTTATCACATCAAATTTTATTGAATTCTGAGATAGTCAAATTTTTTACGTTTTACGAGACAGTCGAGTCTCGGATGACCCAAAAATGGGATTTTCAATAAAATTTTAAAATTTGAGAAATAATTAAAGGAAAATTAAATTAAAATTAAAATTAATTTGAACTTCAACCGGAATAAAATTTAATCGTTTCGGGATAAAAACGAACCCGGAAACAAAAAATCCGCGTGGCGCGTTGTGGGCCAAGTATCCTAAGAGTATAAATAGGGAAAAAATCAGATTTTTCCCCCAATTCTTCACCCGGTCAACGTGAGAGGGGAAGAGGGGAAAAAAGGGAGGAGCTCTCCACTTCTCTCTACGATCTACGACTCCACGGTGCTCAAATCCACTCAGGGCAAGAATAAAAGTTGTTCTCCTCGCCGAGGGCTATGCGATCACACCAAAAACAACAGATTTCACCGAGGGTTAAAAAAAAGATTTTGGGAAAGTGAGGATTCAAGGTTGTTTTGGGTTCTTGAAGCTTCCCAACGTCATTTTACACTTCGAGAGGTAGGGATTCTTCTACTTTGGTTAATTTACCACTTGTAGTGTTATATGAAATGTGTGGGTTAAAAGAAAATATTTATTTCACTCATTTATGTATATGACATGGGTGAAA
>CAUOFW020001169.1:1825528-2028974 GCA_963454935.2 Ilex paraguariensis
GAATTCTGAGATAGTCAAATTTTTTACGTTTTACGAGACAGTCGAGTCTCGGATGACCCAAAAATGGGATTTTCAATAAAATTTTAAAATTTGGGAAATAATTAAAGGAAAATTAAATTAAAATTAAAATTAATTTGAACTTCAACCGGAATAAAATTTAATCGTTTCGGGATAAAAACGAACCCGGAAACAAAAAATCCGCGTGGCGCGTTGTGGGCCAAGTATCCTAAGAGTATAAATAGGGAAAAAATCAGATTTTTCCCCCAATTCTTCACCCGGTCAACGTGAGAGGGGAAGAGGGGAAAAAAGGGAGGAGCTCTCCACTTCTCTCTACGATCTACGACTCCACGGTGCTCAAATCCACTCAGGGCAAGAATAAAAGTTGTTCTCCTCGCCGAGGGCTATGCGATCACACCAAAAACAACAGATTTCACCGAGGGTTAAAAAAAAGATTTTGGGAAAGTGAGGATTCAAGGTTGTTTTGGGTTCTTGAAGCTTCCCAACGTCATTTTACACTTCGAGAGGTAGGGATTCTTCTACTTTGGTTAATTTACCACTTGTAGTGTTATATGAAATGTGTGGGTTAAAAGAAAATATTTATTTCACTCATTTATGTATATGACATGGGTGAAATGGGTATGGAAAACGAGTATGTAATGGGTTGGAATAGAATTTCCTAGCTCGAAATTATGATGTGGAAATTGCTTGATTGGTAATTCCATGGGAAAAGTGATTATATGAGCATGCTATATGTTTTATATTATGCTTTGTGAATGAGGCATAAATTCTTATGTGAAAAGTTGAATTGTTGCCTTAAAGATGTTTGCCAAAATGCCTAAGTGTGGATTAAGTTGTTATGACATGATGATATGTAACATGCTAAGAGAATGTGTTGAAAAAAAATGTTAATATGTGCTCATTGAGATATTGATATTATGATGATTTATGGAATTTATATGCATATGATATGAATCTCCATGGAATATGTAGACATGTGGTTTAAAATTGCTCATATGACATTCATTACATGTGGGCATCATGTTGGAATAGTAATGATGCATTACATTCCATATGCACTTAGACATCTCAATTTATGGGTGTGGGTGCATGGTTGGCATCAAACACCACATAGGTGGATGATGGGTGGACTCAGAAAAGTTAGATTGAATGTCTGACTGAGTCGCACGGTTGCATGAAAAAAGACTTGGGTCGGGGTAGCAAGAAAGGTTAGACTATCCCTCGGGTGAGAGACCCGGTATTTGGATACTCACTTCCGTTGGTATGAGAGACCAAAAAGTGTGTCGGTGTACGCGGAACCGTTGGTAGAAAAGTCCATGAATTCTGTGTTGGTTGGGTGACCGTTGGTGTAAGTCCATAAATACCCTCCCCAAGAAAGACCCNAATAAAATTTAATCGTTTCGGGATAAAAACGAACCCGGAAACAAAAAATCCGCGTGGCGCGTTGTGGGCCAAGTATCCTAAGAGTATAAATAGGGAAAAAATCAGATTTTTCCCCCAATTCTTCACCCGGTCAACGTGAGAGGGGAAGAGGGGAAAAAAGGGAGGAGCTCTCCACTTCTCTCTACGATCTACGACTCCACGGTGCTCAAATCCACTCAGGGCAAGAATAAAAGTTGTTCTCCTCGCCGAGGGCTATGCGATCACACCAAAAACAACAGATTTCACCGAGGGTTAAAAAAAAGATTTTGGGAAAGTGAGGATTCAAGGTTGTTTTGGGTTCTTGAAGCTTCCCAACGTCATTTTACACTTCGAGAGGTAGGGATTCTTCTACTTTGGTTAATTTACCACTTGTAGTGTTATATGAAATGTGTGGGTTAAAAGAAAATATTTATTTCACTCATTTATGTATATGACATGGGTGAAAAGGGTATGGAAAACGAGTATGTAATGGGTTGGAATAGAATTTCCTAGCTCGAAATTATGATGTGGAAATTGCTTGATTGGTAATTCCATGGGAAAAGTGATTATATGAGCATGCTATATGTTTTATATTATGCTTTGTGAATGAGGCATAAATTCTTATGTGAAAAGTTGAATTGTTGCCTTAAAGATGTTTGCCAAAATGCCTAAGTGTGGATTAAGTTGTTATGACATGATGATATGTAACATGCTAAGAGAATGTGTTGAAAAAAAATGTTAATATGTGCTCATTGAGATATTGATATTATGATGATTTATGGAATTTATATGCATATGATATGAATCTCCATGGAATATGTAGACATGTGGTTTAAAATTGCTCATATGACATTCATTACATGTGGGCATCATGTTGGAATAGTAATGATGCATTACATTCCATATGCACTTAGACATCTCAATTTATGGGTGTGGGTGCATGGTTGGCATCAAACACCACATAGGTGGATGATGGGTGGACTCAGAAAAGTTAGATTGAATGTCTGACTGAGTCGCACGGTTGCATGAAAAAAGACTTGGGTCGGGGTAGCAAGAAAGGTTAGACTATCCCTCGGGTGAGAGACCCGGTATTTGGATACTCACTTCCGTTGGTATGAGAGACCAAAAAGTGTGTCGGTGTACGCGGAACCGTTGGTAGAAAAGTCCATGAATTCCGTGTTGGTTGGGTGACCGTTGGTGTAAGTCCATAAATACCCTCCCCAAGAAAGACCCGGAGATTTTAGTTAGCGATTGGGTCTGTAACACAAATGGTGGGGGGCTTAGGGAGCCCGGTTTTGATATTTACTGCATAACATGGGGTGAAGGTAGATAGCCAGAGCTAGAAAAGCTCGGTGTTAATACACATTGGCATGGCATGTGTTGTGGAGCTGGGAAGGGCTCGGGTAAATTTCATGAATGAGCATCATCTCATTTCATGGCATTGTATGTTAGATTTTTAATCTTGACTTGCTTAAGTATTGATTGGAATGGATTTTGGTTGTGTTTTGTTACATAACACATTGCATATGCACTTAGGTGGAGAGTAGCCCTTGTAGGAAATTTTCTACTGGGCGTTGGCTCACTCTATATAGGAACATATTTCAGGTGCGGGGTTCGTACCGGTGGTGGACTCACATTCGAGGCCTCAAAGATGAAGAAAAGCCGATTTGTGGCTTTTGGAAACAAGTTTTGTAAAAACTTTGGTTAAATGTCGTTTTCACATGTAAATTATGTAAAGGCATGTAATAGAACTTGTATGAAGCATGTATATTGTAGAAAATACCTTTATACATGTTTGAGAGGAATTTGGAAGGGTTTTGATTGAATTGGAAATGAAGAACTGATAAAAAAATGAAATTCTGGACAAAACCTACCGATAGCAGGCATTAACTACCAGTAGTCAACAGGTAGTACCTGTTCGGCAGGTATTAACTACCGGTAGTCAACAGGTAGTACCTGTACAACAGACAACAACTACCGGTAGCTAACAAGTAGTACCTGTACAGCAGAGAACAACTACCGGTAGCTAACAGGTAGTACCTGTTCAACAGGAAAAAGCTACCAATAGCTTACAAGTAGAACTTCTACCAGTAGTTAAACAAACAACTATCGGTAGCTCTTCCAAAAACCTGAAAAAATCCAAAATTGTTTTGCTAACCTTTTAAGCTTCATTTTCTTTAGTTCCAATGATATAAATGGACGTTAAATGAGGTATATTGAGNGCGGAACCGTTGGTAGAAAAGTCCATGAATTCCGTGTTGGTTGGGTGACCGTTGGTGTAAGTCCATAAATACCCTCCCCAAGAAAGACCCGGAGATTTTAGTTAGCGATTNAACTTCCGTTGAATTAAATGATTAAAGAAACACGGGTTGTACGTGTGGGTTATGATCCCGGTTATAGGGAGGTGATAGACATGATGTCGAGCCACGAGACATTCACGGGTATTTTTGCAGATTGACGGAGGGTCAACGGAATCCCTGGTTTTAGGGGCGTCACAGCTTGGTATCAGAGCATAGGTATACAAATTACCTAGGGCTTGATGGGCATTGGGTTTAGACCATTGCATGCATTGTACATTTCATCTTATGTGCTTACATTGTGTTACATGGTTACGTGTTATGTGATTATGTGAATGATATACATGGTAAAATTTTTATGGAAAGTGACACTAGGGTTAGAAAACATAACCTTGGGGGTCGAAAAAGAAATGAACGGGATAGTTTGAGGTATAAATGTTTACTAGTGGGTGGTATAGACTTTACTAGGGAAACAAGGAGAAAAATCTAAATGTTTCAAGTTTGGTCCCTATCAAGGGATACTAAATAAATGCTCTATTGATGTCTAGCATGTGTGTAGATGGCAACTAGAGGGAGGGGACGTCAAGGTGGACGGAACAACCAACTACTACCGGCCTTTGACCAAGAAGCCTTTGTGGAGGCTATTGGTGTGGAAGCTATTGGTGCGGCAGCTGTTATGATTGCACAAGCTAGTGCTACAGCCGCTACTATTGCACAAACTAGTGCAAGTGGAGGATAAGGAGGCTCAAATAACCTCCAGAAGTTCAAGGCACACAATCTTTCAATCTTTATGGGAGGGGCGGATCCTGTGGTAGCTGACCATTGATTCTGGCAAGTCAAAAAGGTATTAAGGGCTATGGAGATCACCTCCAATGCCACGAAGATAACTCTGGCTACATTTCAGCTAAAGGGAGAACCCCAAGTGTGGTGGGGTTAGGTAAAAGACTCCAAGAACTTGGAAGCGATGTCATGGGTAGAGTTCAAGGAGCTCTTCATGGCCAAGTATTTCCTAGCGACTACTAAACATGCAAAAGCCTGGGAGTTTCTAGACTTGAAGCAAGGTACCATGACAGTGATGGAGTATGTAGCTAAATTCACGGAATTAGCACGTTTCGTCGATGACTATGTGACCACAGATATGGCCAAAGTTAAGAAGTTTGAGGATGGTTTAAAGTTGTCCATCCAAGGCAAGATTCTGGGTCTTCTTCTGCAAGACTTGGACTCGATGGTCACTACAGCTATGGCCATTGAGAGAGAGATTAAGGACACAAGAAGCATCCGAGAGTCGGGTGCCAAGGACAAGAAGAAGGAGGGTCAACCCTCTTCTTCTAGCTCAGGAAAGAGGTAGAGAACTTCTACTCCTCAAGGATAGGGTCGTGGTTATCAAGGTCAAGGCCAGGGTCAATCCTCCCAAGGTGGGAGAAATCAGCGTACTACATATCAGGCGAGGCAGAGGACATGTTTTCATTGCCACTAGCCGGGTCACATGAAACAAGATTGTCCCCAGAGGCAAGGATCCCAAGGCTATGGTTNGGCAGAGGACATGTTTTCATTGCCACCAGCCGGGTCACATGAAACAAGATTGTCCCCAGAGGCAAGGATCCCAAGGCTATGGTTTATTTTAGTTCCAGACTTTGGTGGGGCAACCACAGACACAGTACATTCCTCCCTACCCCACCATGGGCCAAGAGAACCAGTACCAGTTTCAGGGTGCTACACAGGCCCCTGCTACTCTACGAGCGGGGACTCCGCAAGTAGGTCAGATAGGCCAAGGCATGGGTCAAAGCCGAGGCTAGGGCTCACAGGCCGGTACTTCGGGAACCCAGGGGCATGTTTACACCATGGTGCCATAGACTAAGCCGGTAGATCCATCAGTGATACAGGGTACATTCCTACTCTCTCGCTAATGGGCTAGAGTGTTATTTGATTTTGGTGCATCATATTCATTTATTACTGCATCTTGTGTGAAATTCTTGGGCTTAGAGGTTGAAACCTTGGAAAAGCCATTGCATGTGAGTTCTCCCCTTGGAGCTAGGGTGAGAGTTGATCAGATGTGTCGGGACTATAAGTTAGAGATTTCAGGGATTCTACTCCCCGTGGACCTCAGGGTCATGGACATGTCAGAGTTTGATATGATCCTTGGGATGGATTGGTTGACGGCACATCGGGTCATAATTAATTGTGATAGGAAGAGGGTCACTGTTTACACACCTGATGGTGTATGTTTTAAGTTCTAGGGGAAAAAGCATGATGTTTTACCTCAGGCCGTGTATGACTCTAGATGGCACAGACAGTTGATGGGTTGGCTTGCAAGCCTTACCCTGGAGGACGAGGTGAGACAGGAGCTGGGTCTACCTCGGGTTGTATGTGAGTATGAGGATATTTTTCTAGATGAACTACTGGGATTACCTCCATATAAGGATGTAGACTTCAACATTGAGTTGCATCCTGGTACGTCGCCTATTTCTATGACTCCACATAGGATGGCACCAGTTGAGCTGCAGGAACTCAAGGTCCAGTTGCAAGAATTATTGGAAAAGGGCTTCATTAGACCGAGCACTTCACCTTGGGGCGTTCTGGTGCTATTTGCCAAGAAGAAGAACAAAATCCTTCGACAATGCATAGATTATCGGCAGTTGAATAGGGTTACTATCAAGAATAGGTACCCTTTGTCGAGGATTGATGATCTATTTAATCAGCTGAGGGGAGCATGGGTCTACTCCAAGATAGATCTCTGCACGAGCTACCATCAGTTGAGGATCAGGGAGGCTGATATCCCTAAGACGGCATTTCAGACGCAGTATGGGCATTTCGAGTTTACAGTCATGCCTTTCAGATTGACGAATGCTCCAGCGGCATTTATGGATCTCATGCACAGGGTGTTCCAACCCTATCAATTCATCGTAGTCTTTGTTGACGACATCTTGATCTACTCCAAGTCTGAGGAGGAGCATGAGGGTCACTTGAGAGTTGTTCTCTAGACCTTGAGAGATCATCGGTTGTACTCCAAGTTCAACAAGTGCAAATTTTGGCTTACGGAGGTGAATTTTTTGGGACATGTAGTGTCAGCTTCGGATGTATTCGTGGACCCGAAAAAGGTGAAGCAATTATGAATTGGGGAAGACCGAAGTCAGTCTTTGAGATACGTAATTTCTTGGGATTTGGCAGGGTATTATAAGAGGTTCATTGAGGACTTCTCTTGATTAGCTGCTCCAATGACCAAGTTGACCCGGAAGGAGGTCAAGTTTGAGTGGAATGATGTTTATGAGATGGCATTCCAGTAGTTGAAGAGGAAGCTTACATCAGCTCCTATTCTGATCATTCCGAAAAGGGGACAGAAGTACATAGTTTATTGTGATGCCTTGAAGGACGAACTTGGATGCGTTTTGATGCAGTCCGGGAGGGTAGTAGCTTATGGTTCTCGACAGTAAAAGAATCACGAGCAAAATTACCCCACGCATGACATGGAGTTGACGACCATTGTCTTTGCCTTGAAGGCTTGGCGCCACTATCTATATGATGAATAATTTGAGGTGTTTTCAGGCCACAAAAGTCTGAAGTATATCTTCACACAGCAGGACCTCAACATGAGGCACCGCAGGTGGATGGAGTTTCTAGAGGACTATGACTTCATTTTGCATTACCATCCCAGTAAGGCAAATGTAGTGGCTGATGCACTCAGCAAGAAATCACGGGGAGTCTTGGCTAGTGTGGCTTCCAGGGAGTGGCAGATGCTCGAGACTGTGGGGCAGTTCAGGCTACGAATCATGGGTCAGACTTAGGGCATTTTGGGGAGTTTGGTGGCTACACCTTCCCTACTGAGCAGGGTGTTTGAATCCTAGGGGCTGGATACAGAGTTATCATCCGTCAGGGACCGATTACAGGCAGGTTCGGGTGACAAGGGCTGGACAATTCACTCGGATGGTGGTCTTTGGTTTAGGGGGAGGATTGTGGTTCCCCAGTCAGCGGAGCTCAGATAGGAGATTCTCAGGGAGTTCCACTGCTTTCAATTTGTTGTACATCCAGGTGGCACGAAGATGTACCATGATCTTCGTCGCCAATATTATTGAAGCACGATGAAGAGAGACGTTGGAGACTTTGTTAGCCAATGTCTCACGTGTCAGCAGGTTAAGACTGAGCACCAGAGACCAGCAAGATTACTCCAGCCTTTGGAGGTAGCTGAGTGAAAGTGGGAGCATGTCACAATGGATTTTGTGACTCACTTGCCACAAATATCGCGGGGACATGATGCAGTATGGGTGATAGTAGACCGATTTACAAAGTCGACACACTTTTTGGCTGTGCAGATGACCTTCACACTGGAGGAATTCTGTAGGTTGTACATACGAGAGATTGTCTGATTGCATGGGATGCCCGTATCTATAGTATCAGATCGGGATCCTAGGTTCACGGATCATTTTTGGGAAAGTTTCTAGCAAGCTATGGGAACACAGTTAATGATAAACACTGCATTTCATCCCGAGACAAATGGTTAGTCTAAGAGGACTATTCAGACATTAAAGGACATGCTACGGGCATGTGTCCTAGATCTCAAGAGTAGCTGGAAAGATCACTTGCCCTTAGTAGAGTTCGCCTACAACAACAGTTATCAGGCGAGCATACAGATGGCACCCTATGAGGCATTATATGGGAGGTCGTGTCGATCTCCTATTTGTTGGTCAGAGGTGGGAGAGAGACCCTCTACGGGTCCAGATTTGATCAGAGACACCTCAAAGAAGGTGGACTTGATTCAGAAGCGTCTTCTCATGACTCAGAACAAGTAGAAGAGCTTCGCCGACAGACGGCGGTGACCTCTAGAGTTTGAGGTGGGAGATTATGTCTTCTTGAAGGTGATACCTAAAAGAGGAGTGTTCAGGTTTGGTAAGCGGAGGAAGTTGTCGCCAAGGTATATCGGGCCCTTCAAGGTACTTTAGAGGGTGGGTACAGTTGCTTATCGGTTGGCGTTATTGCCAAATCTATCGAGGGTTCATGCGGTATTCCATGTTTCTATGCTCTGAAAATACACCTCAGATCCGACTCATGTGGTGGATTGGGGAGAGATTGTGGTTGATACTGATGGGACCTTTGAGGAGAGACCGGTGCGCATCATGGATAGTCGGGAGCAGGCTTTGCGAGATAAGACCGTACGGCTAGTAAAGGTGCAGTGGCAGCACCGAGGCATAAAGGAGGCGACATGGGAGCGTGAGGACACTATACGTACCAAATATCCATTCCTGTTCGAGAATGGAGGTACAAGTTTTATAATTTTAATTATATTGTCATTGTTGCATATGCATGTGTTTGAATGTATGTGTATGTGAATTTCGGGGATGAAATTCTTTTAAGAGGGGAAGAATGAAAAACTTAGTAAATTTAAATTTTTGTAAACAAGGGTAAAATGGTAATTTTATCGTTACAGTACGGGTTGGAGACCTGAATTTTTCTAGATCTCGAATGGTGAAATGGACCTCACCGTTGGATTCGTCTTGTGAAATCTAGTTATCACGTCAAATTTCATCGAATTTCGAGATAATCAAATTTTTCATGTTTTACGAGGCAGTCGAGTCTCGGGTGACCCAAAAATGGGATTTTCAATAAAATTTCAAAATTTGAGAAATAATTAAAGAAAAATTAAAATAAAATTAATTTGAACTTCAACCGGGACAAAATTTAATCGTTTCGGGATGAAAACAGACCCGAAAACAAAAAGGCTAGGTGGGGCATTGTGGGCCAAATATCCTGAGAGTATAAATAGGGGAAAAATCAGATTTTTATCTCATTTATTCAGCGGGTTAACATGAGAGGGGAATAGGGGAAAAGGGGAAGAGGGGAAAAAAGGGAGGAGCTCTCCACTTCTATCTACGATCTACGACTCCACGGTGCTCAAATTCACTCGGGGCAAGAACAAAAGTTGTTCTCCTCGCTGAGGGCTACACGACCACACCAAAGGTTGAAAAACGAGATTTTGGAGAAATGAGGATTCAAAGTTGTTTTGGGTTCTTGCAGCTTCCCAACGTCATTTTAGGCTTCGAGAGGTAGGGATTCTCCTACTTTGGTTCATTTGCCACTTGTAGTGTTATATGAAACGTGTGGGTTAAAAGTGAATATGTATTTCACTCATTTATGTATATGTCATGGGTGAAATGGGTATGGAAAACGAGTATGTAATGGGTTGGAATAGAATTTTCTAGCTCGAAATTGTGATGTGGAAATTACTTGTTCGGTAATTCCATGGGAAAAGTGAGTATATGAGCATGTTATATGTTTTATATTATGCTTTGTGAATGAGGCAGAAATTCTTATGTGAAAAGTTGAATTGTTGCCTTAAAGGTGTTTGCCAAAATGCCTAAGTGTGGATTAAGTTGTTATGACATGATGATGTGTAACATGCTTAGAGAATGTGTTGGAAAGAAATGTTAATATGTGCTCATTGATATATTGACATAGTGATGATTTATGGAATTTATATGCATGTGATATGAATCTCCATGGAACATGTAGACATGTGGTTTAAAATCGCTCATATGACATTCATTACATGTGGGCATGATGTTGGAATAGCAATGATGCGTTACATTGCATATGCACTTAGACATCGCAATTTATGGGTGCAGGTGCATGGTTGGCATCAAACACCACGTAGGTGGATGATGGGTGGACTCGAAAAAGTTGCATGTCCAACTGAGTCACATGGTTGCATGAAAAAGACTTGGGTCGGGGTAGCAAGAAGGGTTAGACTATCCCTCGGGTGAGAGACCCAGTATTTGGATACGCATTTTCGTTGGTATGAGAGCCCATAATGTGTGTCGGTGTACGCAAAACCGTTGGTGGAAGTCCATGAATTCCGTGTCGATTGGGTGACCGTTGGTGTAAGTCCATAAATACCCACCCCAAGAAAGACCCGGAGATTTTAGTTAGCCATTGGATGTGTAACACAAATGGCGAGGGGCTTATGGAGCCCGGTTTTGATATTCACTGCATAACATGGGGTGAAGGTAGATAGTCAGAGCTAGAAAAGCTCGGTGTTAATGCACATTGGCATGACATGTGTTGTGGAGCTGGGAAGGGCTCGGGTAAATTGCATGAATGAGCATCATCTTATTTCATGGCATGGTATGTTAGATTTCAATCTTGACTTGCTTAAGTATTTGTTGGAATGAATTTTGGTTGTGTTTTGTTGCATAACACATTAACACATTGCATATGCACTTAGGTGGGGAGTAGCCTTTGTAAAAAAAAATTTATTGGGCGTTGGCTCGCCCTATACGGGAACATATTTCAGGTGCGGGGTTCGTACCGGTGGAGGACTCACATTCGGGGCCTCAAAGATAAGGAAAAGCCGGTTTGTGGCTTTTGGAAACAAGTTTTGTAAAAACTTTGGTTAAATGCCGTTTTCACATGTAAAATATGTAAAGGCATATAATAGAACTTGTATGAAGCATGTATATTGTAGAAATACCTTTATACATGTTTGGGATGAATTTGGAAGGGTTTTGATTGAATTGGAAATGAAGAACTAATGAAAAAATGAAATTTCTGGACAAAACCTACCGGTAGCAGGCATTAACTACCAGTAGTCAACATGTAGTACCTGTTCGGCAAGCATTAACTATCGGTAGTCAACAGGGAGTACCTGTACAGCAGACAACAATTACCGGTAGCTAACAGGTAGTAACTGTACAACAGGCAACAACTACCGGTAGCTAACAGGTAGTACCTGTTAAGTAGAAAAAAGCTACCAGTAGCTTACAGGTAGAACTTCTACCGGTAAGTTAAACAAACAACTACCGGTAGCTCTTCCAAAAACCTGAAAAAATCCAAAATTGTTTTGTTAACCTTACGAGCTTCAATTTCTTTAGTTCCAATGATATAAATGGAAGTTAAATGAGGTTTATTAAGGCTCGCTCATTGGACCTCCGTTGAATTAAATGATTAAAGAAACACGGGTTGTACGTGTGGGTTGTGATCCCTGTTACAGGGAAGTGATAGACGTGATGTCAAGCCACGAGACATTCACGGGTATTTTCGTGGGTTGACAAATGGTGAACGGGACTCCCGATTTTAGGGACGTCATAGTTTCATACCATTGTGCNTCGGTAGTCAACAGGGAGTACCTGTACAGCAGACAACAATTACCGGTAGCTAACAGGTAGTAACTGTACAACATGCAACAACTACCGGTAGCTAACAGGTAGTACCTGTTAAGTAGAAAAAAGCTACCAGTAGCTTACAGGTAGAACTTCTACCGGTAAGTTAAACAAACAACTACCGGTAGCTCTTCCAAAAACCTGAAAAAATCCAAAATTGTTTTGTTAACCTTACGAGCTTCAATTTCTTTAGTTCCAATGATATAAATGGAAGTTAAATGAGGTTTATTAAGGCTCGCTCATTGGACCTCCGTTGAATTAAATGATTAAAGAAACACGGGTTGTACGTGTGGGTTGTGATCCCTGTTACAGGGAAGTGATAGACGTGATGTCAAGCCACGAGACATTCACGGGTATTTTCGTGGGTTGACAAATGGTGAACGGGACTCCCGATTTTAGGGACGTCATAGTTTCATACCATTGTGCATTATCGCACTCAAAACTCTAATCCGAATCCGTAATTTCTAGCCCAAATTCAAAGACCCAATCATAAGTTTTAGAATATGTTAAACATTCATAAATAATGTAAGACATGATTTCAAAATGAATTTGAAAAGGTTCGACTGATTCGGAATTTAGAAATCCTACGCTACACTGCTTTTTGATTCGAAATAGCCAAAAATAAAAAGATGTTAATTTTCAATGAAATTTCATACACAAACTAAATTAACCTACCTAAGCATGAATATAAAATTTATTTTTCCAAAATACCCAAAAACTAGGTCAAATTGGCCCCAGATGCCAAAATAGTCATTTTACTCCTCATTTTGATTCGGCCGTCGGATCGACCAGAAATTTTATCAGCACCTCCGCAAGGACATTACAGAACTTTTGGCACCAACAAAAGGTCGATCAGGCACTAGACATGCCCTCACTTTCCGTCATGGTGTCCAGTGGTCCTCTTGATCCATTTCATCTTCCTCCTCAAGAAACACTAGGTTCCCCCTTTATGTTTCAGGTACTCTACTTCTCATCTTCATTTCTCACTCTAAAACACACCTTTTCTCTATTTTCAAAGCCTACTAACTCACTTCACACCCCTCCATGAAACCCTATTGGTGATACACCTCGAATTAACCTCTAACCTATCCAAATTTTGAACCAAAGTTAAAGAAAATAAGTAGTTTTAAACATGGCCAGACCTACAACTCAGATTTTAACCTCCTTAACAATCTCTTAAACCAAACTAAAGGTGTAAATGGGTTCCTTGGGTCGATTTTAGTCTACGGTCATATCCCCTCAACATGAAATCACAAAATTTGACAAGGCTGGATTTTCTAAAACCCTTGAAACCCTACTTCGGCTTCAAACTTCAAACCACCACCAAACTTCACATTTAACCCCCAAAAACCAACCCCAAGCCCTAGATTAGGCCAAAGTTCCCTCAATCGTCGAAGCCGTTTCAAACCTATTAAAAGTTTGAAACCTTAAAACTAAAATTCAAGCATAACCACTCAACCAAATCAAATTCTAATAACCCCAATGAACTTCTAGCATCCTAATTGAGCTAGAGGTATAACTTTGATCGTTTGAATAGGCCTCCAAAGAAAATCCAAAAATTCAAGAAATCTTTCTCTCTCTACACTTCTTTCTTCTCTCTCTCTCCTCTCTTTTGATTCTATCCTCTCAGGCAATGGATGAAGACTCAAGACCCTCTTAAAAGCTTCTTGAGAATTGAAGAATGGAAAGTCCCAATAAACTAAGACATATGAAGTCAAAATCTAACAGTTTGTGGTCACAACTCATTTGAGGGTAGAAGCAGCTATGAGGTCCATCATATTTGCGATCTGAAACATTTTGAGCTATTTCCTAAAACAAGCATGTATTCATCACTTGAAGTTAGGTTGCAAGTACATGTTGCACTATATAGCCCACACCATTGTGTTCGTCTCTATGACGACATAATTCTAATTCAACTTAATCGAATACCATTGAACTATGCCAATCAATGAAGCTTTATCCTTAAAAACCATACCCTCTGTCAACTCCATCTTTACTGGATCCCACAAATTCAATTCAACATACGGTACTAAGCTATCTATTTCAGAATACTTACCAAATTTAATGTTTGTGAAGAAAGGGGAGTAACGCTTATGTATCTGAACGTCCCCGCCAACCTCAATTTGTTCACCATTCCCATCATCGTCATCTGGCTTATTAATCATTAAATTCCTCATACTCTTCTTCTTCTTCTTCTTCATCTGACACATCTGTACCATCATTCGCACACATTTCTTTATATTCCAAGGTTGGGATTTGTTGTATTACTAGTTAATGGACATCATCTTGTTCTCCCAATTCAATCGCCTCCTCACCCATTTGAAAATTTTGAATCATTAAGTTCGAGTGCCCACATATGTAGCAGACCCAGAATATTGGTGGGTATAGGTGTATTGCGCAAACTCATTCATTAACTACATCCCCATGGTAGTGACACATTTACCTGTCAGCCTAGAAGCTGGAAATGTCAAGTTGCCTATCTCTCACTTGAGCAACTCAATGTAAGACATGGTAGTGGTGGTTAGGCACCCCCCGGCCTGACTACTTCCTATAACGGCATTGATGTCCTCCATCTCCACATACAAAGCAACATTAGTCATGCTGGAGTTGTCGGCTACCACCTTAACCAAATAACTAACAAGTTCATCATTCCCAATTTCCAGTCCAACATATGCATTCATATTTGGTCTTGTTCTTGGTGTAAATGGATATCTACATTGTAGGTAAAGAGCAGGTAAGGTCGTGCATAAAGCCTCTCATCAAGTGCTCAAAGGCAATGGGGGAAGAAGAGAATGTTTAACGAATGGCTTGGGACCTCAAAGAACCCAAAAATTTCAAAGCAGGACAAAACTTAGTAGTAGAAATCAACCAAAACATACTAGTAGAAGTTAGTTAAAACTTGTTGGTAGAAGATCCAAAACCTACCGGTAGAAAATGCTACTGAAATTCTTCTACCTCATCCATACAAAAAACCTACTGGTAGAAAATCTTACTGGAAAAAACCTACCACTAGGTTTTCTTACGTTCTACCAATAAGTTTTGCCTAGTTTTGCCAGATATCTACTCACACGACTCCACCTACTTTGGGGTGCCACTTTAAATTCGTTTATTCATGTTGTAATCAAGCTTAGCTAAGTGCTTGATGGTTTCCATTGTATTCCCAAATCTCTGGACATCATCCCTCAATGTGTGTATGACTTATAGGAATGGGGGAGTGTCATTCTCCCTCAAAATGATGCAATAAATGAGGAAACAGAATAATGGTGTGTGGTGGAATGAAATGCATGTGTGCGAACAAAAGTGCTCTCCAAGTGCAGAGAGACTTGCGAGTGTCGTGTTTAACTTGGAAAAGTATTCCAAAATCGTCTCCTCAGGGAAAGAGGTGAATCGTGTTGAAGGTGATTTTGGTGAAAAAGAGAAAAAGTGTAAAAATCTTTTGTTGGTTTGAGTTTGGTGACTTGTGTTTGTCTCTTGATGGAATTCAAATGGAAAATAAGTGTTGGCTAATCTGAAGGGGTTCATTCCAATGGGAATGCCAAGTCAACTCGAAACCTTCCTCCAATAGTGTCTACATGTTCGATTGATTCGTGGGAAGCGAGGGACGAGATGGAAGTGAGGATCCAAGCATAACTCATGACAAGTGTATGGGATATCAAAGACTCACACCCACTTTCACACTCAACTCAATCAAATCAAATCANGTGGGAAGCGAGGGACGAGATGGAAGTGAGGATCCAAGCATAACTCATGACAAGTCTATGGGATATCAAAGACTCACACCCACTTTCACACTCAACTCAATCAAATCAAATCAATGTACACTGCGATGAGGAAAGAAAATGAGTTGAAATGGCATACCCAATAGGAGGTCTCCCTTGGATTAGTCAACTTAAAAGCTTAGCTACTCATACTTAAGACAAAGACAATAATGTAATGGAAAGACATTTTAGAGAAGTGAAGATAGGAGTTAAGTTAATGCAAGAAAACATAAGCTATAGGAATGTGCATTTAATACCCATCTTAAAGCTTGAAAATGAAGAACTTGAAAACACTAATGGTGAAAGCTAAAATGAAAGATTAAATTTCAAATGAACTTGTAGTAAATAGCATTGAAGACATTAAATGAAGCTTAAAAGATTCTTACAAGGGATTACAAGACAATGTATGGAAGAAAATGCAAAAATATTAACTTCTCTCTCTATCAGTATTCATCTTCTACCTTGGACTCTCCCTCTAAATATTACAATTTATCTCCATAATAATGGTGTATGAGCTTGCCAAAAATGTCCATGGATCCCCCCCATTAGCCTATGATGTGATCCTAATCATAGGGGGTTGAAAGAGATGGGTTGGTGCAGGCTAGGACAAGCCTAGCATTTCTCTCTTGCCATGCCTCTTCTCTCTCCTCCTCATTATTGCACAAATCTCCAAAGTCCAAGTAAAGGTGAGGGGGAACTTCTAGATGTGTAAGGAATGTCAAGGGATTTGTTGGAAAAGTGTAAGTGGGACCCTCAATTTGCAGAGCTTAAGTTGTAGGTTGTCTGGGCAGTATGGGTAAAACCTTTCGGAAGGTCGATAGAAACCTTCCAGAAAGTTTGTGCACGAACAGTTAAATGAAGAAGCCAACAGACAAAACCTTTCAGAATGTTCATTCCAATAGACAAAACCTTCTGAAAGGTTTAGTTCCAGTAAACAAAATCTTCCGAAAGGTTTAATCTAGTAGACAAAACCTTCTGGAAGGTTTTGGCAGTGAAAAAGAAAACCAAGGCAAAACCTTCCGGAAGGTTTTTACCTAAACCTTCCAGAACATTTTCAATCAATTTGGATTTTTCTTGGTTTCTTCACCCTTCAAACCTTCCTTTAAGCCAACCCCTCATCTTCATTGATGTCAAACACTTCAATAAGGGCTTAACTCAATCCAAACACATCATTTTACTTGCATTCACACAAAACTCCATCAACGAGAGAATTAAACGCATTTCCTCCCAATTTCATGACAAAAACAAGTATAACAGGGCAGATTAGCATACAAAATATGTCATGTTTTTGTGCTATTCACATCCCCAAACTTGAGTTTTGCTAGTCCCTAGCGAACATTATTTTAAACCACAAGCTATAAATTAAATAGATATCCATTCATTCAAACAAACATCCAAACACTCAGAATGAATAAATGGCTTTGGGCACAGATATAAACGTAACAACTGTGGTATTTTCATTGATCATTTTCAAAAAGTTCTTTACAATGGTTTAAGTTTCAAAACAAAACAACCAAAACCTAAAGATACTTCTACTGGCTGACACAAGAACCCTAACTATGTACAACGAAAATTCAAAACAAAATACAAAAACTCCTTAATCATCATCCTCGTCAAAAGCATCCTCGTCCTCGGTCTCAGACTCAGACTCTGACTCATCGTCGCCGTCATCCACCTTGACCGTTATGGATGGCACAAGAGCCGTGGTTGAGGGTCCAGCTGGAGGTTGTGGTGGTGGTCCTCCAGGGATAGGCTCGCCCAAGAATGTATGCTATAAGAGCCTCATAACCATGATCATCAGGCCATAGTGGACTCTAATGCATCTAAGCACTGAGGTATGGTGCGAGTCAGGGCAGGTGTAGGTGCTAACACAGATGGCCCAGTTACTAACAGGTCTAGCTCCCTAGCCCTAGGCCTCTCACCCCTAGTCTTGGTAGCCCTCTTTTAACTGCTGGACTTCCCTATGGCTCCAGTCTCTGGGAGGAGCAGTGTATCGTGTGCGTAATGCTTCACATTAGCGCGATCGCACAACTTGGTGACGAGGCTTCCAAAGGGGAGATTTGCCTTTGACTTAGCCGCCTTGGAAAACTTCTTCATCTCCTCTCAAATCAAATAAGCCATATCCATGGCTACCCCCATCATAAATGCATGAAGTAAAGCCAATTTCTCTAGGTTTGGGTTCTTCTCCGAACCCTTGGGCATCAAATTGTAATACAACACTTTATTTCTAACCCGTACACATGCTTGAGGCCCCTAACCAATGTCGGCCCCTTAAAATTGGTTGGGTCCTCATAAGTGAGGGCCCCATAGTCTGAGAGTGTCCTACCCCCATCCACATTGTGTGGGTAGACCAGGGTGGTCTGGGGAGGCCTCTCATACTCCATCACGACGGCGATCATGGCGAGGGTCACCTCAAAGGTCTTCCCCTACACGTTGGTCCTCAACTTATCCCTATTCTCACCAAAAACTGTCAACTTTTGATAAAACTCATTGCACATACCCCAGTTGTACCCTTTGACCTCCTCAAGCTACACAGTCAACCCCCGTGCCTCAATAATTCTTACAACCTCATCCCTTAGCCCAAGTGAAATCCTACCCACATATCTCTCACATGTCACTTTCTTCTCATCAATTCTCTATCTTTGGGCGTCATACTTAGCCTTGGTTCACCTCTCTTGGCCACTTGAGCCCTCTCTACTCCTCTTGTGAGAGCTAGACCCCATAGGTGGAGGAGAGTCTGGGTCTGTCCTCTTTGTGTGGGCCANGAAGAGCCTCATAACCATGATCATCAGGCCATAGTGGACTCTAATGCATCTAAGCACTGAGGTATGGTGCGAGTCAGGGCAGGTGTAGGTGCTAACACAGATGGCCCAGTTACTAACAGGTCTAGCTCCCTAGCCCTAGGCCTCTCACCCCTAGTCTTGGTAGCCCTCTTTTAACTGCTGGACTTCCCTATGGCTCCAGTCTCTGGGAGGAGCAGTGTATCGTGTGCGTAATGCTTCACATTAGCGCGATCGCACAACTTGGTGACGAGGCTTCCAAAGGGGAGATTTGCCTTTGACTTAGCCGCCTTGGAAAACTTCTTCATCTCCTCTCAAATCAAATAAGCCATATCCATGGCTACCCCCATCATAAATGCATGAAGTAAAGCCAATTTCTCTAGGTTTGGGTTCTTCTCCGAACCCTTGGGCATCAAATTGTAATACAACACTTTATTTCTAACCCGTACACATGCTTGAGGCCCCTAACCAATGTCGGCCCCTTAAAATTGGTTGGGTCCTCATAAGTGAGGGCCCCATAGTCTGAGAGTGTCCTACCCCCATCCACATTGTGTGGGTAGACCAGGGTGGTCAGGGGAGGCCTCTCATACTCCATCACGACGGCGATCATGGCGAGGGTCACCTCAAAGGTCTTCCCCTACACGTTGGTCCTCAACTTATCCCTATTCTCACCAAAAACTGTCAACTTTTGATAAAACTCATTGCACATACCCCAGTTGTACCCTTTGACCTCCTCAAGCTACACAGTCAACCCCCGTGCCTCAATAATTCTTACAACCTCATCCCTTAGCCCAAGTGAAATCCTACCCACATATCTCTTACATGTCACTTTCTTCTCATCAATTCTCTATCTTTGGGCGTCATACTTAGCCTTGGTTCACCTCTCTTGGCCACTTGAGCCCTCTCTACTCCTCTTGTGAGAGCTAGACCCCATAGGTGGAGGAGAGTCTGGGTCTGTCCTCTTTGTGTGGGCCATGAACATCAACAGTGCCATCAAAGAGAGAAAGTCAAAACAACCCACTATAGTGTATCCGCCGGCTCAAACACACCCATAGACATACCAATCATCCTAGCCATTACAATGAAATCAAGTAGGTTTGGGAAAGAACAACAANAGTCAAAACAACCCACTATAGTGTATCCGCCGGCTCAAACACACCCATAGAAATACCAATCATCCTAGCCATTACAATGAAATCAAGTAGGTTTGGGAAAGAACAACAAAAAGTGGGTGATTTGGGGGAAAATGGAGCTTTAGGGTTTTGTGGAGAAGCNTAAGAGCCTCATAACCATGATCATCAGGCCATAGTGGACTCTAATGCATCTAAGCGCTGAGGTATGGTGCGAGTCAGGGCAGGTGTAGGTGCTAACACAAATGGCCCAGTTACTAACAGGTCTAGCTCCCTAGCCCTAGGCCTCTCACCCCTAGTCTTGGTAGCCCTCTTTTAACTGCTGGACTTCCCTATGGCTCCAGTCTCTGGGAGGAGCAGTGTATCGTGTGCGTAATGCTTCACATTAGCGCGATCGCACAACTTGGTGACGAGGCTTCCAAAGGGGAGATTTGCCTTTGACTTAGCCGCCTTGGAAAACTTCTTCATCTCCTCTCAAATCAAATAAGCCATATCCATGGCTACCCCCATCATAAATGCATGAAGTAAAGCCAATTTCTCTAGGTTTGGGTTCTTCTCCGAACCCTTGGGCATCAAATTGTAATACAACACTTTATTTCTAACCCGTACACATGCTTGAGGCCCCTAACCAATGTCGGCCCCTTAAAATTGGTTGGGTCCTCATAAGTGAGGGCCCCATAGTCTGAGAGTGTCCTACCCCCATCCACATTGTGTGGGTAGACCAGGGTGGTCTGGGGAGGCCTCTCATACTCCATCACGACGGCGATCATGGCGAGGGTCACCTCAAAGGTCTTCCCCTACACGTTGGTCCTCAACTTATCCCTATTCTCACCAAAAACTGTCAACTTTTGATAAAACTCATTGCACATACCCCAGTTGTACCCTTTGACCTCCTCAAGCTACACAGTCAACCCCCGTGCCTCAATAATTCTTACAACCTCATCCCTTAGCCCAAGTGAAATCCTACCCACATATCTCTCACATGTCACTTTCTTCTCATCAATTCTCTATCTTTGGGCGTCATACTTAGCCTTGGTTCACCTCTCTTGGCCACTTGAGCCCTCTCTACTCCTCTTGTGAGAGCTAGACCCCATAGGTGGAGGAGAGTCTGGGTCTGTCCTCTTTGTGTGGGCCATGAACATCAACAGTGCCATCAAAGAGAGAAAGTCAAAACAACCCACTATAGTGTATCCGCCGGCTCAAACACACCCATAGACATACCAATCATCCTAGCCATTACAATGAAATCAAGTAGGTTTGGGAAAGAACAACAAAAAGTGGGTGATTTGGGGGAAAATGGAGCTTTAGGGTTTTGTGGAGAAGCTTCACTAAAATGAAACTTAAAACCCTTGTTTTTAGTTTTCTAGGCAAAATCTTTCGGAAGGTTTTGCCTTTGTTGCAAAACCAATCCTTTGTTCAAAAATTCACAACCAATCCAACCTACCTCAACTCCAAGACATCTTAATACCCTACCTAAGACATCTAACCTACCAAAAACTTGAATCACACATATGAACCACAATTAAATGATCATGCCCAAAGTCATTTTCGAAATTGCAACATGATTTAAGATTTTGCTGTTTTCAAATCACAAGTCATGGATTCTAATTTAAACTATCAAAATGAATACCCAAAATGCAAACCATGAATTCCAACAACAAGGGCATTCCTAAATCTTAACAAATATCAAAAGTTGAGCCACATTCTCCTATCCTTTAAGCATAGAGCTACCTAACACGTCATTCAACTACTCGAGCCAAGCACACATGAGCAACACTATGGCGCCTTAAGTGCTAGACTAAAGTATGCACCTACGCATTCATTTCCAAACTCATGTGTGTGTGCAGTGAACAAGTAATTTAAGCATTTACACAATGGAATTCACATCCACACTGGCTATCCAAATTCAGCTTTGATGCAACCTCACCAAGTGTGTGTTTCTCAACAATGAATCACACATATGTTATCTTGGTATGCTCTCCATGTGTATATGTTAGATAGAATCTTGTGCACAAAACAAAACATGCTCACATATAATCCAAAAATGGAGTTCATGTATGAAAATGAAACAACCTTGGCATAATCTCATGAAACGGATGCTAGGGCACTATATAGCAAACCAAATTCTCTTTCTCTTTAAAAGTATGCATCTCCCATTCTTCTCTAGATCAATTAGGACTTTAAGAGTTATAATGGGGCATTGGGATGATATTGAGGCAAATGAAATGAAGGATATAGGGAAACAAAGAGGGTTCTTTCGAGTTAAAGTCTTCTATTTCAAAAAAAAACATCTTCCTTTTCTTTTGATCATTCTTTTCTCCTTNAAAAAGTGGGTGATTTGGGGGAAAATGGAGCTTTAGGGTTTTGTGGAGAAGCTTCACTAAAATGAAACTTAAAACCCTTGTTTTTAGTTTTCTAGGCAAAATCTTTCGGAAGGTTTTGCCTTTGTTGCAAAACCAATCCTTTGTTCAAAAATTCACAACCAATCCAACCTACCTCAACTCCAAGACATCTTAATACCCTACCTAAGACATCTAACCTACCAAAAACTTGAATCACACATATGAACCACAATTAAATGATCATGCCCAAAGTCATTTTCGAAATTGCAACATGATTTAAGATTTTGCTGTTTTCAAATCACAAGTCATGGATTCTAATTTAAACTATCAAAATGAATACCCAAAATGCAAACCATGAATTCCAACAACAAGGGCATTCCTAAATCTTAACAAATATCAAAAGTTGAGCCACATTCTCCTATCCTTTAAGCATAGAGCTACCTAACACGTCATTCAACTACTCGAGCCAAGCACACATGAGCAACACTATGGCGCCTTAAGTGCTAGACTAAAGTATGCACCTACGCATTCATTTCCAAACTCATGTGTGTGTGCAGTGAACAAGTAATTTAAGCATTTACACAATGGAATTCACATCCACACTGGCTATCCAAATTCAGCTTTGATGCAACCTCACCAAGTGTGTGTTTCTCAACAATGAATCACACATATGTTATCTTGGTATGCTCTCCATGTGTATATGTTAGATAGAATCTTGTGCACAAAACAAAACATGCTCACATATAATCCAAAAATGGAGTTCATGTATGAAAATGAAACAACCTTGGCATAATCTCATGAAACGGATGCTAGGGCACTATATAGCAAACCAAATTCTCTTTCTCTTTAAAAGTATGCATCTCCCATTCTTCTCTAGATCAATTAGGACTTTAAGAGTTATAATGGGGCATTGGGATGATATTGAGGCAAATGAAATGAAGGATATAGGGAAACAAAGAGGGTTCTTTCGAGTTAAAGTCTTCTATTTCAAAAAAAAACATCTTCCTTTTCTTTTGATCATTCTTTTCTCCTTCTCACCCTTTTCTTCCTTTTCTTGGATTTTCATTCTTTTCAATTCAGCTCTTTGAATTTCAACATTGTTCACCTCTTTTGTTTGAGTTTCCATACCATACTTCCTTCTCTTTTACAATCACTCATATTTAGCTCTAATGTGTGGCATAGAAACGAGTTTCAATTAAGGCTCAATCACGGCACTAAGGATGATATTTTCTTAAAAAAAAAGGCCAAGACTCAAGATATTCAAAAATGGCCTAAGATCACCTCTAGATAAGCATAGGGAAGCATTATGCATTTCAAGACAAGTCAATCACTACACAAATGCACCTAACCGAAACAAGCATAATGAGACTATTGAACAAATTTAAAATTTGATGAATTATTTCTTGAGTAAATGTAAGTCTCCTCCAAAAAGGATTGGCACTAAAACTCTCATGGGTTCTTACTCATCTCTACTATTCATGTCAAGCACTAAAATGTGAACTCATTCCATAAAGTGCTAAAAATACTTGTTCAAAGTTCCATTATAGTTGAGTTTAAATGCAAACACATAAGTGATACTCAAGCATAGGATGAACCTTAATAATGTGCTCATGTATTCAGAGTTCAAAGCAAAAATCAGCGTATTAACAAACTCATAAAACTCTTAATAAGGGAATACAGATCAACACTAAGATATTTTCACAAAAAATTTCAAATTTTTCCCATAATTTGCACTATTGTGAACAAAATTCTGTATGTGTGTGAGACGTGAATTTTCACCACAAAAATTAACATTATCAACAAAAAATTCCACAATCGTTGGTGTAGCATACAAATAGTGCACCTCACCCCCACCAACTTGTTTCATGCATTGTCCTCAATGTAACAAAAAAGATATGATATGCAATGAAAGACTGTAAAACGATGAATAAGGTTAGAGAATACCTTGCACTTGAGCTTTTGACAAACACACCAACATCTTAAACTAGGAAAGACAACACTATACGAAAAGATAAAGTAAGTACATAAATAGTTAAAATAAATAAAAATAACTATACACTACAAACTAAGAACAACTATTCTTCCAACAAGTCCGAATAAACTGGATCCGTCGAATCCTCCTCCACTCCTAGTCCTTCAAAACCCTCAAAAAATGGCTTAAGTCTTTGGCCATTGACCTTGAATATCTGGTCATTCTCAGGGTTTGTGACTTCTATGGCTCCATTGGGGTGGGCCATCTTGACAAGATAGGGCCCATCCTAATGGGATCAAAGTTTGCCTTGGAAAAATAAGAGACGAGAGTTGTATAAGTGCTTGGTCAAAAATGTTGTATTCCCTAACCTCTTAACATCATCCCTCAATATGTGTATGGCTTATAGGAATGGGGGAGTGTCACTCTCCCTCGGAATAATGCAAGAGATGGGATAACAGAATGGTGGCAGAAATGAAATGAAATGAACAAAATATGTGTGTGGAATGAAATGTGTATGTGAACAAAAGTGCTCCCCAAGAGCAAGGAGTCTTTTGAGTGTCGTGTTTTACTTGAAAAAGTATTCTAAGGTCGTCTCCTCAGGGAAGGAAGGGAATTCTATTGAGGGTGATTTTATTGAAAAAGGAAAAAAAAATGTAAAATCTTGTAGTTGGTTTTGGTGAGTTTTGTTCTTAATGAAAATGCAAGAAAAACAAGTGTTGGCTAATCCAAAGAGGTCATTCCAAAGGGAATCCCAACTCAACTCGAAACTTTCCTCCCATGGTGCATAGATGAACAATTGATTCATGGGAAGTTAGGAACGAGATGGTGCGGATCCAAGCATAAACCGTGACTAGGCCTACGGGATATCAAAGACTCACAACCACATCCACTCTCAACCCAGTCAAATCAAACCATCGTACACCGAGAGGAGGAAAGAAAATGAGTTGAAATGGTATTTCTAAGAGGAATTTTCCCTTGGATTAGCCAACTTAAATCTAACTACTCATGATATAATGAAAGACAAGCATAATGTAAATGGACATAATGAAGAAATGAAGCATGGAACTTGAACTAATACAAGAAAACTTAAACTAAGAAGAAAAATATTCAATACCCATTTTAAAGCATGAAAATGAAGAAAACTTAAAACAACAATGGTGAAATCAAAAACATGTAACTAAACTTGGAATAGACTTGAAGTAAATGACATTAAGGTGCAAGAGTTAAAGATTACAAGAGATTAAAAGCTTACTAAACTGGAATGGAGAGGAAAATGCAAAAACATAAGCTTTCTAATCACTATTCATCATCTTCTACATTGAACTACTCCTAGCTTAGGTAGCCACCATTTTGAAATGATGAAGAAATGCTCAGTATATGGAGTGTGAGAGCCTTCAATTTTCGTGCATGGTGATCCCCCCAAGGTGTGTGCAGGCCTCCCATCAATAGGGGCTGAATGGATGGGTATGGTAGGCTCAGCCTACACTCCCCAAGCTTCACCCCTTCTCTCTCTCCTCATTGAAAGCCAAGCCTCAAAAGTCTCCATCAAGGGTGTAGGAGGCATGGAGATGTGCAGAAAATGTTGGGGGGCAAGTGGGAGAAGTGTAGGTGGGACCCCCAAGCAAGTAGAGCATGAAAAATAGGCATTTGGGCTGCTTCAGGAGAGCGTACCGGTACTGTGTACCGGTACCCCGGACACCAGTGGCTGAACCGTACCAGTACTATTCTACTCTGGACCAGTTTTCGTAGAATCGGCATAACTTTTGATCCAACCATTGGATTGAGGTGAAATTTTGACACAATATAGAAGACATCTAGATCTACAACTTTTATGCTTTAAATGTGTTCAGATTGTAAGTGGATCATGGTCCAAAATGGGAAACACAGAGGTACTGTGTCAAAACCTTGGGAAACCAGTGGGCTAAACCTTCCAAAATCCATTTCTCTTGGTTTCTTCACCTTCCAAGCCTTCCAATCCTCATTTAATGTGTCCATGCCTTCACCACACATTCATACTAGGTTACAAGGTTCTAAAATACATGATTTACACTATAATTACCTGCGACATCAAAAATTCAATATTGTTCATAATTTCGGCTAACTCTAAGTACTTAGATACAAAAGTTGAGTTAAAATTAATGTAATGAGGCCTTCAAATATGCAATATTATGTGCTCATCAATAAGAGCACTTTTTGGCCGGGCTCGAATGACTTCCGTACAATGGATTTGTCATGAAAAATCTTAGCCCGCTTTTTTGAAATATTTGAGCTCTCTTACGCAACTCTTCGAATATCTTCCAATTCATTCAATTCTAGCTTCCTATGCTCTTCGGCAATTCTCAAATTGTAGTTCAAAGTCTTAATGGCCCAATAGGCCTTGTGTTCCATTTCGACTGGCAAATGGCAAGCCTTTCCATAGACGAGCCAGTAGGGAGACATGCCTAAGACAGTCTTGTAGGCAGTGCGATAGGCCCATAGGGCATTAGTTAATCAAAATGACCAATCTTTCCTATTTGGGTTCATCGTCTTCTCTAAAATATTTTTGATCTCCCTATTGGCCAACTCGACTTGGTCATTGGTCTGTGGGTGGTATGCGGTGGATACTTTATGTGTAACACCATATTTGTGCATTAACGATGCAACTGGTCTATTACAGAAATGCGACCCACCATCGCTTATCATTGCACGAGGCATCTCAAACCTCGAGAAAATGTTCTCTTTGAGGAACTTGACCACAACCCGATGGTCATTGGTCTTGGTCGGGATAGCCTCCACTTATTTGGACACACAGTCCACTACTAGTAAAATATATAGATAGCCAAACGACATAGGGAAAAGACTCATGAAGTCGATGCCCCAATAATCAAATATTTCTATAACAAGTACAAGTGAGAAGGGCATCATGTTCCTTTGGGTCACACTACCTAAATGTTGCTATCACATTCTTTACAAAATCAAATATAGTCTTTTATTAGATAGGGCCAATAAAAACCTGACTATAGGATTTTTGTTGAAGTCTTCTTCACAGAGAAATGGCCACTGCATGCTTTCGAATGGTAGAATGTAAGGACTTCCCACTGTTCATTCTCTGATATGCATCTCCGCATGACTTGGTTAGGGGCAGTACTTGAATAGGTATGGGTTGTCGAAGTAGAAGTACTTCATATCCGCCACAAATCTTCTTCGATCCTCTGGGCTCCAATGCAGTGGTATTTGTCTTGTTTCAAGATAATTACATATGTTAGCATACAAAGGACACACAGAATGAATTGAAAGTAAATGTTCATCAGGGAAGAAATCAGGGATAGGAATGTGCTCATCGACCTCTTGCACCACTAGTTCTGATAAATGATCCGCCACCACATTCTCTACTTCATTTTTATCTTGATTGTCATATTGAACTCTTGGAGTAGGAGGATCCACCTGATGAGTCTCAGTTTGGCATTCTGCTTAAACAACAAATACTTCAAAGCAGAGTGATCAGTATAGACTACTATCGGTGAACCAATGATGTAAGAACGAAATTTATCCAATGCAAATACTACTAGCAATTCCTTTTCAGTAGTGTTGTAATTCATTTGTGCCTTGTTAAGGGTTTTGCTAGCATAGCATATTACATACGGCCTTTTATCCTCCCTTTGACCGAGCACTACGCCGACAACGCAATCACTTGCGTCGCACATAAGCTCAAAAGGTAAATCCCACTTGGGTGGTCGCATAATTGGAGGTGTAGTGAACATGCTTTTGAGTTTTGAAAAAGATGCCTCACAATTATCTGACCACTCGAATGAGACATCCTTAGATAGTAAATTGGTCAAAGGTCGGGCCAATGCACTAAAGTCTTTAATGAAATGACGATAAAAGCTGGTGTCGCCCAAAAACAACCTGATATCCTTTATGACCTTCGATGTAGGGAATTTGGCAATGACCTCAACCTTTGATTTGTCAATCTCGATCCCCTTTGCCAAGACGATGTGCTCGAGAACAATTCCTTGTGTCACCATGAAGTGACATTTTGCCCAATTCAAGTGATTACATTTTTTCTTGCATCTCTCAATAACTTTCTCCAAGTTTTCCAAGCATCCGCTGAAGGAATCCCCAAATACCGAGAAGTCATCCATAAACACCTCCACTATCTTCTCCACCATGTCACTGAAAATCCCCATCATGAAACGTTGAAAGGTTCCAAGGGCATTGCATAGCCCAAAAGGCATGCAACGGTAAGCAAAGGTATCGTAGGGACAAGTGAAGGTGGTCTTCTCTTGATCTTCCAATGCAATCTTGATTTGATTGTAGCCAGAGTATCCATCTAAGAAGCAATAGAATAGATGCCCCGCTACTCGTTCCAACAATTGGTCAAGGAATGGCAATGGAAAGTGGTCTTTTCTTGTGCATGAGTTGATCTTGCGGTAATCAATGCATATTCTCCATCCGGTGATTACCCTTATTGGAATAAGCTTATTATCCTCATTTGCCACCACGGTGACTCCCAACTTCTCATGGGGCAAACCCACTTACTATCTGCAATCAAAAAAATGATGTCCACATCAAATAGTTTTTATACTTTGTCCCTCACCACATCCTTCATAATTGGATTTAACCTTCTGTGTGGTTGTCAATACGACTTGGAGTCATCCTCAAGGAAGATGTGGTGTGTGCAAATAAGGGGACTTATCCCCTTGATGTCCTCAATCATCCAACCAATTGCTCCCTTGTGCCTCCTCAACACTTCCAAGAGCTCTTCTTCTTACTTCTCCTCCAAAGTTGAGCTAATCACCATTGGAAAAGACTTGTCCTCCCTAAGATATGCATACTTTAAATGGGATGGTAATGGCTTCAACTCCAACAAAGGTTTTTGTAAATCCAATGGAAATATCTTCTTTTCTTGATGGAGAAGCTCCTCAAATGTAGGGGTCCATTTTTCTACCCCCTTCAAACTCTTCAACTCCTCTCGCTCATCACCCTCTTCCATATCAAGAATCTCCTCCTCAACTCTCAAGATACCCAAAAGCTCCAAGTGTTCTTCCGTCAAGGTGTCAATCCTATTGACTTCATGCACCTCCTCATCATCCCCCGATTGCTTGGACAAGTTGAACACGTTGAGATCCATAGTCATGTTCTTAAATGCTAGCTTCATAAGACCATTCCTGCAATTAATCACCATATTAGATATGGCAAGAAAAGGTCTACCAAGTATTACAGGGATTTGGGAGCTAAGATTTACAACTGGGTGAGTGTCAAGCATAATAAAATCAACAGGAAAATAAAATTTATCGACTTGCACTAAAATATCCTCAACTACTCCCCTCGATATTCGGACACTACGGTCCACCAATTGAAGCGGGATGGGAGTAGGCTTCAATTGTTCGAGCTTGAGTTATTGGTAGACCAAGTATGGAAGAAGGTTCACACTAGCCTCCAAATCAAGGAGTGTTTGCTCCACCCGATAATTCCTAATTGTTATGGAAATGGTAGGGAAAATGGGGTCTTTAAACTTTAGAGGGGTGTTTGTCCTTAAAATTGAGCACACTTGCTTGGTGAGGAATGCTTTCTTGTGGACATTGAGCCTCCTCTTCACCGTGCATAAGTCTTTCAAGATCTTTACATAAGATAAAATTTGTTTTATCGCATCGAGGAGTGGAATGTTTATTTTCACCTGCTTGAACATTTCAATGATATCAGAATAATTAGCCACCTTGACAAGTGGCTTCAAGCAATTGGGAAAAGGAGTAGGTATGGGGAAACAAGCACACTATCATCAACTAATTTTTCTTTCTCACCCACTTCATCACTCACCTCACCCCCTTGGTGTCACCCTTGGTCTCTTTTTCTATTGGCAATGTGGCCTTGGGTGAAACCTTTGGCACAATGGTCTTATCAATTTTTTTGCCACTTCGAAGGGTGGTGACCGCTTTAAGTTGCTCACAACTCTCATTAGAGGGTGCAAATGACTCAATGCAAGTTGGCCTCTAGGGTTTTCTTAGGGTTGAGCGAGAAATTTCCTCTTCTCTTGTTGTGATGCCCTCATGGAATTTGTCAACTTCGTGAGTTAGGCCCGAATGTCATTAAAAGCTGAGGCATTTTGAATGTTGAAGGTAGTATGGCTTTGAATGAAGGAATGAACCACATCCTCCAAATGCCTTTTGTGAGGAGGTTGGTATGTGGATGGGTTGGATGGCCTTGTTGATTAAAAATTTGTGGGGGTGGACCTTGGGAGAAAGTTTGTGGAGGCGAGTTTTGTGAATATCCTTATGGATTAGACCGGGAGTATTGAGGGCTAGACGCTTGGCCTTGACCTTGGTAGTTACTTTGGTATTGACCTTGTTTAAGAGGTATGAGAGGTGTATAATTTTTAGACCCATGAGGAGTAGGATTCTCATTTCTCCAACTAAAGTTCAGATGATTGCTCCAACCCAAATTGTAAGTGTTTGAATTTGGAGAGAATGATTGCCTTGATTGATTAAGGGCATTAACTTGCTCGTGGTACATTTTCTTAAGTACCGGAATGTTGGGGCACTCCAATATGGAATGCTCCACACTCACAAATAGAGCAAGACTCCTCGGTCTTTGAAACATTGGACACCTCATGTCTCTTATTGACTTCAAGACTCTCAACTTTCTTAGACAACTTAGAAATTTTTGAAAGCAAGTCTTCCCGATCTCTCAAGTCATACATTCCTCCCCCGTGTGCTTGATTACCACCTTGAGGAGAAGACCTCGATACATCGGTGGGATCCATAATGTCCCATGATTGTGCATTATGTGCCAATGTATCAAAGTATTCTAAGGCCTCATTGGGGTCTTTGTTCAAAAACTCCTCATTGCACATCATATCGATGATATGTCTATGGCCCAGTGTGATTCCTTCATAAAAGAAACTCACCAGTTGTCATGGTTCAAAGCCATGGTGTGGAATGGATTGTAGTAATTCCTTGTAATAATCTCAACATTGGTAGAATTTCTCATTGGACTTCTCCAAAAACTTTTGAATTTATTTTTTTAAAGTGGTGGTTTTAGGCACCGGGAAAAATTTGTTTAAAAATTCAAAGAGCATTTGAGTCTAAGATGTGATGGATCGAGACTTCAAGGACTTGAGCCACATTTTTGCTTTTATCTTTTAGGGAAAAGGGGAACAATTTCATCCTAGCTATGTCTTCCATTCCATGATTAGAGAGGAAAGTTGCAACTATTTCCTTGAACTCCTTTATGTGCAAATAGGGGTTCTCCCTTCAATTCCGTGAAACATGGGAAGGAGTTGCAACATCTCCAGCTTAACTAGAAAGAGATGAGCTTGGATTACAAAAATGGCAAAACAGTATATTTTTGCTACAATACGGGTTGAAAACTTAAATTTTTCTAGATCTCGGATGACAAATCGGACCTCACCGTTGGATTTGTCTCGTAAAATCTAGTTACCCTGTCAAATTAAATCGAATTCTAAGATAGTCAGATTTTTTATATTTTACGAGGTGGTCAAGTCTCAGGTGACCCAAAAACGAGATTTTTGATAAAATTTTAAAAGTTGAAAAATTATTTAAGGTAAGTTAAAATAAAAATATTTTGAACTTAAACCGAGACGAAATTTAATCGTTTCGAGGTGAAAACGGGCCCGGGAAAAATAGGGTTATGTGGTGCATTGTGGACCAAACAAATAAAGGGTAAAAATAGGGAAAAATATCTGATTTTCCCCCATTTGTTCAGCCGGTTAGCCGATAGAGAGAAAGAGAGGGAAAAGTGAGAAAATACCACATTCTCTCTACGATTTACGACTCCACGGGCTTCGAATCAACTCGAGCCAAAAGAAAAAGTTGATCTCCTCGTCAAAGGCTACGCCTACGTACCAAAAATGAGGATTTTCACCGACGATTGCAAAACAAAATTTGAGGAAACCAAAGGTTTGAGCTTGATTAAAGTTCTTGAAGGTGTCTACCAAGTGGGTTACGCTTCAAGAGGTAGGGTTCCTTTTTACTCGAATTTATTTTACAACATAGGGTATTTTGTGTAATGGACAATGATTAACCATCAAAATTGCTATTTTATTATATTTAATGATTGGTTAATTACATATTATTTGTGATTAAATATGTTGAATTCCTTGATTTTTTAGTTTGATAATTTTTCTAGTTGTTTGGTTTATTTTGCAAGTAAATTGGTTGATTTAAAGTAATAATGGATAAGGCAAGTAAATCAATCACTAGAGGAAGAATCACAACTAATAAGGATTGAAGAGTCAATATTGAGATAGGAAAACTTGAAGATATGACAGCAATTTAATCCTTACAAGAGTCCAAGATGGAAGAAAACTCATTTAAAGTTGGATTAGGAAAGTATTCTAGAAGAATAAGGATTTGACATATTTTTAGTATTTTGATTTACCGATTGACTTTGATATCTAATTTACTTGATTTTTGGGGGCTGGAAAGGAGACTCCAAGGGCTACAAAAGTGTATTTCATGAAAATTTTGTGATTTAGCCTCTAAATATGCAAAATTAAAGCTTGAAGTCTAGATAGATTTTGTACCTGCGCCCCAAAGATTTTATCCACCGGATTTAACCTTACAAGATTTTTCTTTGGAAAATAATTCCTTCCAAGCCAACCTTTTATCTTCTACTTATACTTAGGATTTATTTTTAGTATAAATAAGGGTTCTCATCTAGGATTTAGAGGATGATTCTTTTCTTTTCTAGTTTTAGTTTGTCATGTCTGGCTAGAAGGCTAAGCTATGGCTAGGGGAGAACCTCTTAATAAAGTACGGTAATTTTATTGATTCTGAGTTTAATGATTTATGATATTTTGTTAATTTAACTTCTGATCTTATAGCAAAGTTTTTGCTCTGTAAAAATCCTTGAGTTGTTGTGTCATATATATTGATTGCTTGAATTTTTCTGCGAGTAAATAACTGGTTATTCAATACTTGAGGTAATTATCATTATTTCATAAAATAATATAATTGGATAATTATTCAGGTTCCTAAATAATCTTTTGATTATAAATTTTGGTTTTTTTATTTGATTTGTTATTCGAATCAACCGACATCTGATTCTTGTTCCAAGTTAAATTTTGAGTCCTTAATTACTATTGTATGAAATTGAGAGAGAGTACCTAATGCTCTAGTATTTTTATTATATTGTTTTAATTACTCCAATCAATATTTTCTCAACTCAACAATCTCTTAAATAAATTGTTCTTACAAGTTTGCTTTTTATTTGTTTTGTGTCTCTTGTTTTTCCAATTCCCTGTGGTTCGACCTCGGACTTCCGAGAAATNCAAGTTTGCTTTTTATTTGTTTTGTGTCTCTTGTTTATTCAATTCTCTGTGGTTCGACCTCGAACTCCCGAAAAATTTGTTACTTCACACAACCTGCACTTGAGTGATCACTTCTAAAGTTGTAGCAAGTTTTTGGCGCCGTTGCCGGGGAGTTGTTTGAAGGCAAGGAACACACCGCCATCTATTGAGGTTTGTCAAATTTGAGATTCGTCACAGATCCGGTAATCTCATTCTTTTTTATTTTATTTTATTATTATTATTTGTTATTTATTTGTTTTATTTTTTCGTAGGTTAGATATTTCATAATTTTTATTTTATATTTTTTAATGTGGTGTGAAGATTTTTACCGATGTATGAACTGTGTGAGCTTTGTGATGTGTATGGGCATCCCATTGAGGTTTGCCCTTTAATTCCAATTGCTCGAAAATTTTTGAGAGACGGAAAAATTGTCTTACCTAATTNACCGATGTAGGAACTGTGTGAGCTTTGTGATGTGTATGGGCATCCCATTGAGGTTTGCCCTTTAATTCCAATTGCTCGAAAATTTTTGAGAGACNAGTGGCTTCAAGCAATTGGGAAAAGGAGTAGGTATGGGGAAACAAGCACACTATCATCAACTAATTTTTCTTTCTCACCCACTTCATCACTCACCTCACCCCCTTGGTGTCACCCTTGGTCTCTTTTTCTATTGGCAATGTGGCCTTGGGTGAAACNTTGCTCGAAAATTTTTGAGAGACGGAAAAATTGTCTTACCTAATTCTTTTCAACTTTACTCCGACCGTTGTTCTAAAAAATTTTATCCCAATTTTTGGTTGGGGGAATGAACATTATCAGTTACCTATATATGCCACATCACCACATGACCCTCCTCAATATCCACCTTATCATGACTNTTTTGCCACTTCGAAGGGTGGTGACCGCTTTAAGTTGCTCACAACTCTCATTAGAGGGTGCAAATGACTCAATGCAAGTTGGCCTCTAGGGTTTTCTTAGGGTTGAGCGAGAAATTTCCTCTTCTCTTGTTGTGATGCCCTCATGGAATTTGTCAACTTCGTGAGTTAGGCCCGAATGTCATTAAAAGCTGAGGCATTTTGAATGTTGAAGGTAGTATGGCTTTGAATGAAGGAATGAACCACATCCTCCAAATGCCTTTTGTGAGGAGGTTGGTATGTGGATGGGTTGGATGGCCTTGTTGATTAAAAATTTGTGGGGGTGGACCTTGGGAGAAAGTTTGTGGAGGCGAGTTTTGTGAATATCCTTATGGATTAGACCGGGAGTATTGAGGGCTAGACGCTTGGCCTTGACCTTGGTAGTTACTTTGGTATTGACCTTGTTTAAGAGGTATGAGAGGTGTATAATTTTTAGACCCATGAGGAGTAGGATTCTCATTTCTCCAACTAAAGTTCAGATGATTGCTCCAACCCAAATTGTAAGTGTTTGAATTTGGAGAGAATGATTGCCTTGATTGATTAAGGGCATTAACTTGCTCGTGGTACATTTTCTTAAGTACCGGAATGTTGGGGCACTCCAATATGGAATGCTCCACACTCACAAATAGAGCAAGACTCCTCGGTCTTTGAAACATTGGACACCTCATGTCTCTTATTGACTTCAAGACTCTCAACTTTCTTAGACAACTTAGAAATTTTTGAAAGCAAGTCTTCCCGATCTCTCAAGTCATACATTCCTCCCCCGTGTGCTTGATTACCACCTTGAGGAGAAGACCTCGATACATCGGTGGGATCCATAATGTCCCATGATTGTGCATTATGTGCCAATGTATCAAAGTATTCTAAGGCCTCATTGGGGTCTTTGTTCAAAAACTCCTCATTGCACATCATATCGATGATATGTCTATGGCCCAGTGTGATTCCTTCATAAAAGAAACTCACCAGTTGTCATGGTTCAAAGCCATGGTGTGGAATGGATTGTAGTAATTCCTTGTAATAATCTCAACATTGGTAGAATTTCTCATTGGACTTCTCCAAAAACTTTTGAATTTATTTTTTTAAAGTGGTGGTTTTAGGCACCGGGAAAAATTTGTTTAAAAATTCAAAGAGCATTTGAGTCTAAGATGTGATGGATCGAGACTTCAAGGACTTGAGCCACATTTTTGCTTTTATCTTTTAGGGAAAAGGGGAACAATTTCATCCTAGCTATGTCTTCCATTCCATGATTAGAGAGGAAAGTTGCAACTATTTCCTTGAACTCCTTTATGTGCAAATAGGGGTTCTCCCTTCAATTCCGTGAAACATGGGAAGGAGTTGCAACATCTCCAGCTTAACTAGAAAGAGATGAGCTTGGATTACAAAAATGGCAAAACAGTATATTTTTGCTACAATACGGGTTGAAAACTTAAATTTTTCTAGATCTCGGATGACAAATCGGACCTCACCGTTGGATTTGTCTCGTAAAATCTAGTTACCCTGTCAAATTAAATCGAATTCTAAGATAGTCAGATTTTTTATATTTTACGAGGTGGTCAAGTCTCAGGTGACCCAAAAACGAGATTTTTGATAAAATTTTAAAAGTTGAAAAATTATTTAAGGTAAGTTAAAATAAAAATATTTTGAACTTAAACCGAGACGAAATTTAATCGTTTCGAGGTGAAAACGGGCCCGGGAAAAATAGGGTTATGTGGTGCATTGTGGACCAAACAAATAAAGGGTAAAAATAGGGAAAAATATCTGATTTTCCCCCATTTGTTCAGCCGGTTAGCCGATAGAGAGAAAGAGAGGGAAAAGTGAGAAAATACCACATTCTCTCTACGATTTACGACTCCACGGGCTTCGAATCAACTCGAGCCAAAAGAAAAAGTTGATCTCCTCGTCAAAGGCTACGCCTACGTACCAAAAATGAGGATTTTCACCGACGATTGCAAAACAAAATTTGAGGAAACCAAAGGTTTGAGCTTGATTAAAGTTCTTGAAGGTGTCTACCAAGTGGGTTACGCTTCAAGAGGTAGGGTTCCTTTTTACTCGAATTTATTTTACAACATAGGGTATTTTGTGTAATGGACAATGATTAACCATCAAAATTGCTATTTTATTATATTTAATGATTGGTTAATTACATATTATTTGTGATTAAATATGTTGAATTCCTTGATTTTTTAGTTTGATAATTTTTCTAGTTGTTTGGTTTATTTTGCAAGTAAATTGGTTGATTTAAAGTAATAATGGATAAGGCAAGTAAATCAATCACTAGAGGAAGAATCACAACTAATAAGGATTGAAGAGTCAATATTGAGATAGGAAAACTTGAAGATATGACAGCAATTTAATCCTTACAAGAGTCCAAGATGGAAGAAAACTCATTTAAAGTTGGATTAGGAAAGTATTCTAGAAGAATAAGGATTTGACATATTTTTAGTATTTTGATTTACCGATTGACTTTGATATCTAATTTACTTGATTTTTGGGGGCTGGAAAGGAGACTCCAAGGGCTACAAAAGTGTATTTCATGAAAATTTTGTGATTTAGCCTCTAAATATGCAAAATTAAAGCTTGAAGTCTAGATAGATTTTGTACCTGCGCCCCAAAGATTTTATCCACCGGATTTAACCTTACAAGATTTTTCTTTGGAAAATAATTCCTTCCAAGCCAACCTTTTATCTTCTACTTATACTTAGGATTTATTTTTAGTATAAATAAGGGTTCTCATCTAGGATTTAGAGGATGATTCTTTTCTTTTCTAGTTTTAGTTTGTCATGTCTGGCTAGAAGGCTAAGCTATGGCTAGGGGAGAACCTCTTAATAAAGTACGGTAATTTTATTGATTCTGAGTTTAATGATTTATGATATTTTGTTAATTTAACTTCTGATCTTATAGCAAAGTTTTTGCTCTGTAAAAATCCTTGAGTTGTTGTGTCATATATATTGATTGCTTGAATTTTTCTGCGAGTAAATAACTGGTTATTCAATACTTGAGGTAATTATCATTATTTCATAAAATAATATAATTGGATAATTATTCAGGTTCCTAAATAATCTTTTGATTATAAATTTTGGTTTTTTTATTTGATTTGTTATTCGAATCAACCGACATCTGATTCTTGTTCCAAGTTAAATTTTGAGTCCTTAATTACTATTGTATGAAATTGAGAGAGAGTACCTAATGCTCTAGTATTTTTATTATATTGTTTTAATTACTCCAATCAATATTTTCTCAACTCAACAATCTCTTAAATAAATTGTTCTTACAAGTTTGCTTTTTATTTGTTTTGTGTCTCTTGTTTATTCAATTCTCTGTGGTTCGACCTCGAACTCCCGAAAAATTTGTTACTTCGCACAACCTGCACTTGAGTGATCACTTCTAAAGTTGTAGCAAGTTTTTGGCGCCGTTGCCGGGGAGTTGTTTGAAGGCAAGGAACACACCGCCATCTATTGAGGTTTGTCAAATTTGAGATTCGTCACAGATCCGGTAATCTCATTCTTTTTTATTTTATTTTATTATTATTATTTGTTATTTATTTGTTTTATTTTTTCGTAGGTTAGATATTTCATAATTTTTATTTTATATTTTTTAATGTGGTGTGAAGATTTTTACCGATGTATGAACTGTGTGAGCTTTGTGATGTGTATGGGCATCCCATTGAGGTTTGCCCTTTAATTCCAATTGCTCGAAAATTTTTGAGAGACGGAAAAATTGTCTTACCTAATTCTTTTCAACTTTACTCCGACCGTTGTTCTAAAAAATTTTATCCCAATTTTTGGTTGGGGGAATGAACATTATCAGTTACCTATATATGCCACATCACCACATGACCCTCCTCAATATCCACCTTATCATGACTTACAAGAAAAGAATTTGGAAGACATTCTTTGTGAATTTATGCAATGCCAACTAGCTTTCAAAGATNTATGGAATGCTCCACACTCACAAATAGAGCAAGACTCCTCGGTCTTTGAAACATTGGACACCTCATGTCTCTTATTGACTTCAAGACTCTCAACTTTCTTAGACAACTTAGAAATTTTTGAAAGCAAGTCTTCCCGATCTCTCAAGTCATACATTCCTCCCCCGTGTGCTTGATTACCACCTTGAGGAGAAGACCTCGATACATCGGTGGGATCCATAATGTCCCATGATTGTGCATTATGTGCCAATGTATCAAAGTATTCTAAGGCCTCATTGGGGTCTTTGTTCAAAAACTCCTCATTGCACATCATATCGATGATATGTCTATGGCCCAGTGTGATTCCTTCATAAAAGAAACTCACCAGTTGTCATGGTTCAAAGCCATGGTGTGGAATGGATTGTAGTAATTCCTTGTAATAATCTCAACATTGGTAGAATTTCTCATTGGACTTCTCCAAAAACTTTTGAATTTATTTTTTTAAAGTGGTGGTTTTAGGCACCGGGAAAAATTTGTTTAAAAATTCAAAGAGCATTTGAGTCTAAGATGTGATGGATCGAGACTTCAAGGACTTGAGCCACATTTTTGCTTTTATCTTTTAGGGAAAAGGGGAACAATTTCATCCTAGCTATGTCTTCCATTCCATGATTAGAGAGGAAAGTTGCAACTATTTCCTTGAACTCCTTTATGTGCAAATAGGGGTTCTCCCTTCAATTCCGTGAAACATGGGAAGGAGTTGCAACATCTCCAGCTTAACTAGAAAGAGATGAGCTTGGATTACAAAAATGGCAAAACAGTATATTTTTGCTACAATACGGGTTGAAAACTTAAATTTTTCTAGATCTCGGATGACAAATCGGACCTCACCGTTGGATTTGTCTCGTAAAATCTAGTTACCCTGTCAAATTAAATCGAATTCTAAGATAGTCAGATTTTTTATATTTTACGAGGTGGTCAAGTCTCAGGTGACCCAAAAACGAGATTTTTGATAAAATTTTAAAAGTTGAAAAATTATTTAAGGTAAGTTAAAATAAAAATATTTTGAACTTAAACCGAGACGAAATTTAATCGTTTCGAGGTGAAAACGGACCCGGGAAAAATAGGGTTATGTGGTGCATTGTGGACCAAACAAATAAAGGGTAAAAATAGGGAAAAATATCTGATTTTCCCCCATTTGTTCAGCCGGTTAGCCGATAGAGAGAAAGAGAGGGAAAAGTGAGAAAATACCACATTCTCTCTACGATTTACGACTCCACGGGCTTCGAATCAACTCGAGCCAAAAGAAAAAGTTGATCTCCTCGTCAAAGGCTACGCCTACGTACCAAAAATGAGGATTTTCACCGACGATTGCAAAACAAAATTTGAGGAAACCAAAGGTTTGAGCTTGATTAAAGTTCTTGAAGGTGTCTACCAAGTGGGTTACGCTTCAAGAGGTAGGGTTCCTTTTTACTCGAATTTATTTTACAACATAGGGTATTTTGTGTAATGGACAATGATTAACCATCAAAATTGCTATTTTATTATATTTAATGATTGGTTAATTACATATTATTTGTGATTAAATATGTTGAATTCCTTGATTTTTTAGTTTGATAATTTTTCTAGTTGTTTGGTTTATTTTGCAAGTAAATTGGTTGATTTAAAGTAATAATGGATAAGGCAAGTAAATCAATCACTAGAGGAAGAATCACAACTAATAAGGATTGAAGAGTCAATATTGAGATAGGAAAACTTGAAGATATGACAGCAATTTAATCCTTACAAGAGTCCAAGATGGAAGAAAACTCATTTAAAGTTGGATTAGGAAAGTATTCTAGAAGAATAAGGATTTGACATATTTTTAGTATTTTGATTTACCGATTGACTTTGATATCTAATTTACTTGATTTTTGGGGGCTGGAAAGGAGACTCCAAGGGCTACAAAAGTGTATTTCATGAAAATTTTGTGATTTAGCCTCTAAATATGCAAAATTAAAGCTTGAAGTCTAGATAGATTTTGTACCTGCGCCCCAAAGATTTTATCCACCGGATTTAACCTTACAAGATTTTTCTTTGGAAAATAATTCCTTCCAAGCCAACCTTTTATCTTCTACTTATACTTAGGATTTATTTTTAGTATAAATAAGGGTTCTCATCTAGGATTTAGAGGATGATTCTTTTCTTTTCTAGTTTTAGTTTGTCATGTCTGGCTAGAAGGCTAAGCTATGGCTAGGGGAGAACCTCTTAATAAAGTACGGTAATTTTATTGATTCTGAGTTTAATGATTTATGATATTTTGTTAATTTAACTTCTGATCTTATAGCAAAGTTTTTGCTCTGTAAAAATCCTTGAGTTGTTGTGTCATATATATTGATTGCTTGAATTTTTCTGCGAGTAAATAACTGGTTATTCAATACTTGAGGTAATTATCATTATTTCATAAAATAATATAATTGGATAATTATTCAGGTTCCTAAATAATCTTTTGATTATAAATTTTGGTTTTTTTATTTGATTTGTTATTCGAATCAACCGACATCTGATTCTTGTTCCAAGTTAAATTTTGAGTCCTTAATTACTATTGTATGAAATTGAGAGAGAGTACCTAATGCTCTAGTATTTTTATTATATTGTTTTAATTACTCCAATCAATATTTTCTCAACTCAACAATCTCTTAAATAAATTGTTCTTACAAGTTTGCTTTTTATTTGTTTTGTGTCTCTTGTTTATTCAATTCTCTGTGGTTCGACCTCGAACTCCCGAAAAATTTGTTACTTCGCACAACCTGCACTTGAGTGATCACTTCTAAAGTTGTAGCAAGTTTTTGGCGCCGTTGCCGGGGAGTTGTTTGAAGGCAAGGAACACACCGCCATCTATTGAGGTTTGTCAAATTTGAGATTCGTCACAGATCCGGTAATCTCATTCTTTTTTATTTTATTTTATTATTATTATTTGTTATTTATTTGTTTTATTTTTTCGTAGGTTAGATATTTCATAATTTTTATTTTATATTTTTTAATGTGGTGTGAAGATTTTTACCGATGTATGAACTGTGTGAGCTTTGTGATGTGTATGGGCATCCCATTGAGGTTTGCCCTTTAATTCCAATTGCTCGAAAATTTTTGAGAGACGGAAAAATTGTCTTACCTAATTCTTTTCAACTTTACTCCGACCGTTGTTCTAAAAAATTTTATCCCAATTTTTGGTTGGGGGAATGAACATTATCAGTTACCTATATATGCCACATCACCACATGACCCTCCTCAATATCCACCTTATCATGACTTACAAGAAAAGAATTTGGAAGACATTCTTTGTGAATTTATGCAATGCCAACTAGCTTTCAAAGACATTTTTTGTGAATTTGTGCAAAACGAACTAGCTTTCAATGAAAGCCAACAAGCTTTCAATGCCCAAATAAGTCAAGATATTGAAGAGACAAAAGATATGCTCAATACATTAAAACAAGAACAAGAGGTTGACAATAGTCAATATAGTGAGAGTGATTCTTTTCCTGAACTACAAATTGAGGATGAATCTATTAATACTCTTGATAGTGAAGAATTAAGTGACATTATTATTCCACAAGAGGCTAATGAGCCCAAAGACCTTTTATTGTCAACAAGTAGTAATGAGATTCATATATCTAATTTTGATAAGGGTATGAAAGTTGAGTTGTGTGTTGTAATTGATAAAAATCTATTTGCTATCTCATTTTTAGATTTGCATAAAAATGTATATATCTCCCTTTTCTTGCATGTTCAAAAGATATATTGGGTATATGAGTGGATAGGTCGATTAAATGAGTTACTTCGATACCATATTTTTAAGCCAATAAAATTGAATGGACGCATATTCAAATCTGATTTTAAGCTGAATTGAGTGTGACATTTTATTTTTATTTATACATAGTAGTTAGATTTTATTTTATTTTTTTGTTTAATTTTAGTTTCCCTACTGTTTGTTTCAATTTATAGTTTTCTTTGTTTGTTGAGTTTTTATTTTAGGTTTTAGAGTTGTTGCAGTTCCAGGTATTCCTATCCCTTTGATCTTTATTCATTATTTTTATTGAGCATTAAGACATTTATTTTTACATTGAGGACAATGTTGGATTTAGGTTGGCGGGTATGAATATGTTTTGTGTTGTGAAAATTCCTAGTTTATGTTTTTTTTTAATTTATTTACTTTGCTAAAAAAAAAAAAATTTGATGGTTATTAAATATTTAAATAACATTTTTATGCATAAATTGACACCGCAATATAGAAATAATTTGTTTAGCTTTAAATTTGTAATTTTTTAAGTATCACATAGAACTTTATTCTATATTTTTGTATCTCATATCATGTTCTTATAAAAACTCACAATTTGTGCACTTTAGATTTTACCAAGTTGAAAATTTGTTAGGTATTTTACCTTGAGAACTTGAAACATATTGTGGAGGTGCATAAAAATCCTGGTGAGTTTTGATACAATCTTCTTTTGAGGGTTATTTATATTTACTCAATAAAAAATATTTGTATTAAGCTAATCTCCTTCAATAGTCTCATTATTTTTATTTTGGTCCACACCAATATTATGAATGATTGTTTGACTTTAAATTATTTGCATGGGGAGNGTTTATTTTGCAAGTAAATTGGTTGATTTAAAGTAATAATGGATAAGGCAAGTAAATCAATCACTAGAGGAAGAATCACAACTAATAAGGATTGAAGAGTCAATATTGAGATAGGAAAACTTGAAGATATGACAGCAATTTAATCCTTACAAGAGTCCAAGATGGAAGAAAACTCATTTAAAGTTGGATTAGGAAAGTATTCTAGAAGAATAAGGATTTGACATATTTTTAGTATTTTGATTTACCGATTGACTTTGATATCTAATTTACTTGATTTTTGGGGGCTGGAAAGGAGACTCCAAGGGCTACAAAAGTGTATTTCATGAAAATTTTGTGATTTAGCCTCTAAATATGCAAAATTAAAGCTTGAAGTCTAGATAGATTTTGTACCTGCGCCCCAAAGATTTTATCCACCGGATTTAACCTTACAAGATTTTTCTTTGGAAAATAATTCCTTCCAAGCCAACCTTTTATCTTCTACTTATACTTAGGATTTATTTTTAGTATAAATAAGGGTTCTCATCTAGGATTTAGAGGATGATTCTTTTCTTTTCTAGTTTTAGTTTGTCATGTCTGGCTAGAAGGCTAAGCTATGGCTAGGGGAGAACCTCTTAATAAAGTACGGTAATTTTATTGATTCTGAGTTTAATGATTTATGATATTTTGTTAATTTAACTTCTGATCTTATAGCAAAGTTTTTGCTCTGTAAAAATCCTTGAGTTGTTGTGTCATATATATTGATTGCTTGAATTTTTCTGCGAGTAAATAACTGGTTATTCAATACTTGAGGTAATTATCATTATTTCATAAAATAATATAATTGGATAATTATTCAGGTTCCTAAATAATCTTTTGATTATAAATTTTGGTTTTTTTATTTGATTTGTTATTCGAATCAACCGACATCTGATTCTTGTTCCAAGTTAAATTTTGAGTCCTTAATTACTATTGTATGGAATTGAGAGAGAGTACCTAATGCTCTAGTATTTTTATTATATTGTTTTAATTACTCCAATCAATATTTTCTCAACTCAACAATCTCTTAAATAAATTGTTCTTACAAGTTTGCTTTTTATTTGTTTTGTGTCTCTTGTTTATTCAATTCTCTGTGGTTCGACCTCGAACTCCCGAAAAATTTGTTACTTCGCACAACCTGCACTTGAGTGATCACTTCTAAAGTTGTAGCAAGTTTTTGGCGCCGTTGCCGGGGAGTTGTTTGAAGGCAAGGAACACACCGCCATCTATTGAGGTTTGTCAAATTTGAGATTCGTCACAGATCCGGTAATCTCATTCTTTTTTATTTTATTTTATTATTATTATTTGTTATTTATTTGTTTTATTTTTTCGTAGGTTAGATATTTCATAATTTTTATTTTATATTTTTTAATGTGGTGTGAAGATTTTTACCGATGTATGAACTGTGTGAGCTTTGTGATGTGTATGGGCATCCCATTGAGGTTTGCCCTTTAATTCCAATTGCTCGAAAATTTTTGAGAGACGGAAAAATTGTCTTACCTAATTCTTTTCAACTTTACTCCGACCGTTGTTCTAAAAAATTTTATCCCAATTTTTGGTTGGGGGAATGAACATTATCAGTTACCTATATATGCCACATCACCACATGACCCTCCTCAATATCCACCTTATCATGACTTACAAGAAAAGAATTTGGAAGACATTCTTTGTGAATTTATGCAATGCCAACTAGCTTTCAAAGATATTTTTTGTGAATTTGTGCAAAACGAACTAGCTTTCAATGAAAGCCAACAAGCTTTCAATGCCCAAATAAGTCAAGATATTGAAGAGACAAAAGATATGCTCAATACATTAAAACAAGAACAAGAGGTTGACAATAGTCAATATAGTGAGAGTGATTCTTTTCCTGAACTACAAATTGAGGATGAATCTATTAATACTCTTGATAGTGAAGAATTAAGTGACATTATTATTCCACAAGAGGCTAATGAGCCCAAAGACCTTTTATTGTCAACAAGTAGTAATGAGATTCATATATCTAATTTTGATAAGGGTATGAAAGTTGAGTTGTGTGTTGTAATTGATAAAAATCTATTTGCTATCTCATTTTTAGATTTGCATAAAAATGTATATATCTCCCTTTTCTTGCATGTTCAAAAGATATATTGGGTATATGAGTGGATAGGTCGATTAAATGAGTTACTTCGATACCATATTTTTAAGCCAATAAAATTGAATGGACGCATATTCAAATCTGATTTTAAGCTGAATTGAGTGTGACATTTTATTTTTATTTATACATAGTAGTTAGATTTTATTTTATTTTTTTGTTTAATTTTAGTTTCCCTACTGTTTGTTTCAATTTATAGTTTTCTTTGTTTGTTGAGTTTTTATTTTAGGTTTTAGAGTTGTTGCAGTTCCAGGTATTCCTATCCCTTTGATCTTTATTCATTATTTTTATTGAGCATTAAGACATTTATTTTTACATTGAGGACAATGTTGGATTTAGGTTGGCGGGTATGAATATGTTTTGTGTTGTGAAAATTCCTAGTTTATGTTTTTTTTTAATTTATTTACTTTGCTAAAAAAAAAAAAATTTGATGGTTATTAAATATTTAAATAACATTTTTATGCATAAATTGACACCGCAATATAGAAATAATTTGTTTAGCTTTAAATTTGTAATTTTTTAAGTATCACATAGAACTTTATTCTATATTTTTGTATCTCATATCATGTTCTTATAAAAACTCACAATTTGTGCACTTTAGATTTTACCAAGTTGAAAATTTGTTAGGTATTTTACCTTGAGAACTTGAAACATATTGTGGAGGTGCATAAAAATCCTGGTGAGTTTTGATACAATCTTCTTTTGAGGGTTATTTATATTTACTCAATAAAAAATATTTGTATTAAGCTAATCTCCTTCAATAGTCTCATTATTTTTATTTTGGTCCACACCAATATTATGAATGATTGTTTGACTTTAAATTATTTGCATGGGGAGTGTGTTATCAAAAACTCTTGGAATATGATTTTAGGTCATCTTTGATATTATTTGAGTCTAAGCCTTATATTTTGAATATTATTATCCCTAGATGCCATGATTGAGCTTTGAAATAAAATTTTATTTTATTTTTTATTACCCAACATATAATAACCAAGCCAATGAAAAAAAATAATATCTTTTACCCATAGTTATCCCGAGATTGAGTTTTTTATTGTTTATGTAATTTGGGAGATATTTGTTGAAAAAAGAAAAAGAAAAAGAGAGAGAGAGTTCTGCATACTTGTGAATATTTGCATTAGATGTCTTGCTAAAAAAAAAAAGAAGTATATACATTCAGTTATCTTGCTAAAAAAAAAGAGAAAAATTTAAAAAAAAAAAAAAAAGAAAGAAAGAAAGACTATATCTCTTGCAGATTGAAAAAAAAAAGAGAAAAAAAAATAGCAAGCATGTGAAAGAAAAAAATATATATGAGCAAGTGTTGTAAATTGTGCTTCTAAAGGGTGAAGAATGAAAGGTCATAGAAAGAAAATTAGTTGTGTAATGTGCATGTTCTCTTGGGATAGTCATTTGAATTCCTGAATATCCTTTGTTTCAAAGCCCTAATCCCAAGGTCCCATTACAACCTTAAATAAAGTCCTATCTGATCTCAAGAGTGTATTGATGGATACATGACTCGAGTGAATAAGGAAGAGAATGGTGATTATTTATATATTATNAGAAGGCTAAGCTATGGCTAGGGGAGAACCTCTTAATAAAGTACGGTAATTTTATTGATTCTGAGTTTAATGATTTATGATATTTTGTTAATTTAACTTCTGATCTTATAGCAAAGTTNTATTTTTTTTATGGAACATGTGAGCATTATTTTGTTTTGACTTAAATATATTCTTCTCACATGTGATATTTGAGTGAATAGTCACTATAATCTGAGAGAATCTTTTATGAGTGAATTATCTAGTGAGATTTGACATTGAGACGAATAGTTGATAGTTGTAGAGGTGATTACCGGATAAATTACTAACTTGGTATAGTTAATTCACATTATGTACGATTTTATATGGGAACATGATAGGTGTATACATTTATATAGCGTAGAATTCTATATTTCGCTTTGCATGTGCTTATAAAAGGTTTGTAACTCATAATTTTTATATTTGTGGTAGCAATTTGTGTTATAAAATTATTATTCAGATATTTGATTATAGGGTGATGTTTGTGGGTATCATCTCTATAAACTCTCACGAGACTATACTCATCCACTAGGGGGAAACTAACGGTTTAAAGGCTTGTTGTACATGCTAAATGCAATTGTGAGGCTTACAAAAGTGAATTTATGTTTTATTAGATTATTTAGTTTTTAAGTTTTAGTTTTTAGATTTTAGGATCTATGTATTATTAGTGACTAGTAATATTCAAGTTGGGGGTTGTGATTAACCATCAAAATTGCTATTTTATTATATTTAATGATTGGTTAATTGCATATTATTTGTGATTAAATGTGTTAAATTCCTTGCTTTTTTAGTTTGATACTTTTTCTAGTTGTTTGGTTTATTTTGCAGGTAAATTGGTTGATTTAAAGTAATAATGGATAAGGCAAGTAAATCAATCACTAGAGGAAGAATCACAACTAATAAGGATTGAAGAGTCAATATTGAGATAGGAAGACTTGAAGATATGATAGCAATTTAATCCTTATAAGAGTCCAAGATAGAAGAAAACTCATTTAAAGTTGGATTAGGAAAGTATCTTAGAAGAATAAGGATTTGACATATTTTCATTATTTTGGTCATAACTTTTGACTTTAATATCCGATTTACTTGATTTTGAGAAGCTGGAAAGAAGACTCCAAGGGCTATAAAAGTGTATTTCATGCACCGAATTTAACCTTACAAGATTTTTCTTTGGAAAGGAATTCCTTCCAAGCCAACATTATATCTTCTACTTATACTTAGGATTTATTTTTAGTATAAATAAGGGTTCTCATCTAGGATTTAGAGGATGATTCTTTTCCCATCTTTTCTTTTCTAGTTTTAGTTTGTCATGTCTGGTCAGAAGGCTAAGCTAGGGCTAGAGGTGAACCTTTTAATGAAGTACGATAATGTTATTGATTCTGAGTTTAATGATTTGTGATATTTTGTTAATTTAACTTCTGATCTTATAGCAAAGTTTTTGCTCTGTAAAAATCCTTGAGTTGTTGTGCCATGTACATCGATTGCTTGAATTTTCCTGCGAGTAAATAACTGGTTATTCCATGCTTGAGGTAATTATCATTATTTCATAAAATAATATAATTGGATGATTATTCAGGTTCCTAAATAATCTTTTGATTATAATTTTTAGTTTTCTTACTTGATTTGTTATTCTAATCAACCGACATCTGAATCTTGTTCCAAGTTAAGTTTTGAGTCCTTAAACATTATTGTGTGGAATTGAGAGGGAGTACCTGATGCTCTAGTATTTTTATTATATTGTTTTAATTACTCCAATCAATATTTTCTCAACTCAACAATCTCTTAAATAAATTGTTCTTACAAGTTTGCTTTTTATTTGTTTTGTGTCTCTTGTTTTTCCAATTCCCTATAGTTCGACCTCGGACTCCCGAGAAATTTATTACTTTGCACAACCAGCACTTAGGTTATCAATTCTAAAGTTGTAGCAGATAGGTTGATATATATATATATATATATATATATATATATATATATATATATCANATTAATGTGATGCCGAAGTGGGCAACAATCACAGGTATTTTTGCGGGTTAACAGGTGATCAACGGGACCCCCGGTTTTGGGGGAGTCACACCAGCAAGAGGATGCATGAGGTTGTGGTGCTTCTTGTGGGTTGAATGTAATCCCTCATTGACCTCACCGGAGGCTCAATGTGATGTTGTTCCCTTCNAAAATTGACCTAATTTAAATTAAATTCCTAGCTTAGAATTGGTATGTGGTAATTATTTGTGTAATCCAATGGAGTTTGATATTATGTGGGCATGCTATGTGCTTAAATTATGTCTTGTGAACAAAGTGTATGATTGGTATATATATGAGGAAATAATATACTTGTGAATTATTATTGGAAAAGAAATGTTGGTATATGTTCATTGATATATTAACATTATAATGAAATTGGTGATAAATTGCATGATCTATGTGTACATGTGGTTAAAGTTGCTCATACGACATTCATTACATGTGGGCATGACATTGAGATAGCAATGGTGCATTACATTGCATATGCACGGAGACATCGCAATTTATGGGTGTGGATGCATGGTTGGCATCAAACACCATGTAGGTGGATGATGGGTGGACTCGAAAAAGTTAGATTTAATATCCGGCTGAGTCGCATGGTTGCATGAAAAAGAATTGGGTCGGGGGTTAGCAAGAAGGGCTAGACTATCCGTCGGGTGAGAGGTCCGGTGTTCAGATAAGCACTTCCGTTGGTATAAGAGCCCATAAAGTGTGTCGGTGACGCAGAACCATTGGTGGAAGTTCATGAATTTCATGTCGGTTGGGTGACCGTTGGTGTAAGTCCATAAATACCTACACCAAGAAAGACCTAGAGATTTTAAATAGTCATTGGGTGTGTAACAAAAATGACGGGGGCTTGGATTGCCTAGTTTTGATACTCACTGCATAGCATGGGGTGAAGGTAAATGGTCGGAGCTAGAAAAACTCAATTCTATACACATTGGCATTGCATGTGTTATGGAGTCAGGAAGGGCTCGAGTAAATTGCATGAATAGGTATCATTTCATTTCATGGCATGACATGTAGATTCCAACTTTGATTTGCTTAAATCTTGGTTGGAATGATTATTGTTGGAAAATGTTGCATGTGAACATTGCATATGCACTTAGGTTGGGGAATAACTTCTGTAGGAAACATTCTACTGGGTTTTGGCTCATCCTATACGGGAACACATTTCAGGTGCAGTATACATTCCGGTGGATGACACTCATTCGGGGTCGCGAGGGTGAAGAAGAGTCGGCTTGTGACTTTTGAAATGAAGTTTTGTAAAACTTTTGTTAAAAACTACGTTTTGACATATAAATGTATAAATCAAATGTGATAGAACTTGTATGGATCATGTATAATGTAGAAAACTATATTTTACATGTTGGGAATGAGTTTGAAATTTTTTTGGATGAATTGGAAATGAAAAATAGGTGAAACAGACAATTCTGGGCAAAATCTTCTAGAAGGTCGAAACAAACCTTCCGAAAGGTTTGGACAAAGATAAGGAAAAACTGTTGAACAATGGGTGAAACCTTCCGGAAGGTATTCACATTTTTCTAAAATGAGGGAATCCAGTGTGTAACTTCTTTCGGAAGGTCGACACATCTTTCTTAAAGGTAGGATTCCAGTATGCTTAATCTTCTGGAAGGTTGAGGGAATCTTCCGGAAGATTTTTCAAAAATCTGAAATTTTAAGAATGCGTTGCCATGTTTTTGGGTTGTGTCATTGGACCTTAAATGAGATACATTGAGGTATATTGAACCTCAATGGGATTAAATGATTAAATAAAACATGATCCACGTGTGAGTTATAATCCTAGACAAAGGGATATTATTAATGTGATGCCGAAGTGGGCAACAATCACAGGTATTTTTGCGGGTTAACAGGTGATCAACGGGACCCCCGGTTTTGGGGGAGTCACACCAGCAAGAGGATGCATGAGGTTGTGGTGCTTCTTGTGGGTTGAATGTAATCCCTCATTGACCTCACCGGAGGCTCAATGTGATGTTGTTCCCTTCATTCACGGAAGAGGAAAATTGCATTTATGGATTAGGCATTCTAGGTTCTTGTCCTCCCCCATCCCTTTACATGTTTGGATTGACACCTACATTCTCAAAATTATCACCCGCATCATCGGGTGGGTCTTGGTCAATGTTATTATTGGGGCCCAAGGGTTGTCTATCTAATCATTTTTGTTTGTTTCGTCCCTATGTACAACAAACTATCTAACAAATGAAAATATAAACAAATAAAAGTATATACAAGGGGCAACATACCTCAACCCATGATGAAGATCATGAGACTTACCTTTGTTGTCCGAAAATCATCTTCTTAATTCAACACTTGCCTTCCCCGGCAACGGTGACAAAAATGCTTAATGGTTTCCGCTGTATTCCCTATCTCTAGACATCATCCCTCAATGTGTGTATGACTTATAGGAATGGGGGAGTGTCACTCTCCCTAGGAATGATGCAAGGAATGGGGAAACGAAATAATGGTGTGTGGTGGAACGAAATGTGTGTATGAACAAAAGTACTCCCCAAGCGCACAAAGACTTTCGAGTGTCATGTTTAACTTGGAAAAGTATTCCAAGGTTGTCTCCTCAAGGAAGGTGGTGAATCGTGTTGCAGGTGATTTTGGTGAAAAAGAGAAAAGTGTAAAAATCTTTTGTCAGTTTGAGTTTGGTGATTTGTGTTTATCTCTTGATGGAATTAAAATGGAAAACACGTGTTGGCTAATTCGAAGGGTTCATTCCAAATGGGAATGCCAAGTTAACTCGACATCTTCCTCCAATGGTGTCTAAATGTTCAATTGATTCATGAGAAGCGAGGGACAAGATTGAAGTGAGGATCAAAACATAACCCGTGACAAGTCTACGGGATATCAAAGATTCACACCCATGTCCACACTCAACCCAATCAAACCGAATCAACGTACACTATGAGGAGGAAAGAAAATGAGTTGAAATGACNGGATGCATGGTTGGCATCAAACACCATGTAGGTGGATGATGGGTGGACTCGAAAAAGTTAGATTTAATATCCGGCTGAGTCGCATGGTTGCATGAAAAAGAATTGGGTCGGGGGTTAGCAAGAAGGGCTAGACTATCCGTCGGGTGAGAGGTCCGGTGTTCAGATAAGCACTTCCGTTGGTATAAGAGCCCATAAAGTGTGTCGGTGACGCAGAACCATTGGTGGAAGTTCATGAATTTCATGTCGGTTGGGTGACCGTTGGTGTAAGTCCATAAATACCTACACCAAGAAAGACCTAGAGATTTTAAATAGTCATTGGGTGTGTAACAAAAATGACGGGAGCTTGGATTGCCTAGTTTTGATACTCACTGCATAGCATGGGGTGAAGGTAAATGGTCGGAGCTAGAAAAACTCAATTCTATACACATTGGCATTGCATGTGTTATGGAGTCAGGAAGGGCTCGAGTAAATTGCATGAATAGGTATCATTTCATTTCATGGCATGACATGTAGATTCCAACTTTGATTTGCTTAAATCTTGGTTGGAATGATTATTGTTGGAAAATGTTGCATGTGAACATTGCATATGCACTTAGGTTGGGGAATAACTTCTGTAGGAAACATTCTACTGGGTTTTGGCTCATCCTATACGGGAACACATTTCAGGTGCAGTATACATTCCGGTGGATGACACTCATTCGGGGTCGCGAGGGTGAAGAAGAGTCGGCTTGTGACTTTTGAAATGAAGTTTTGTAAAACTTTTGTTAAAAACTACGTTTTGACATATAAATGTATAAATCAAATGTGATAGAACTTGTATGGATCATGTATAATGTAGAAAACTATATTTTACATGTTGGGAATGAGTTTGAAATTTTTTTGGATGAATTGGAAATGAAAAATAGGTGAAACAGACAATTCTGGGCAAAATCTTCTAGAAGGTCGAAACAAACCTTCCGAAAGGTTTGGACAAAGATAAGGAAAAACTGTTGAACAATGGGTGAAACCTTCCGGAAGGTATTCACATTTTTCTAAAATGAGGGAATCCAGTGTGTAACTTCTTTCGGAAGGTCGACACATCTTTCTTAAAGGTAGGATTCCAGTATGCTTAATCTTCTGGAAGGTTGAGGGAATCTTCCGGAAGATTTTTCAAAAATCTGAAATTTTAAGAATGCGTTGCCATGTTTTTGGGTTGTGTCATTGGACCTTAAATGAGATACATTGAGGTATATTGAACCTCAATGGGATTAAATGATTAAATAAAACATGATCCACGTGTGAGTTATAATCCTAGACAAAGGGATATTATTAATGTGATGCCGAAGTGGGCAACAATCACAGGTATTTTTGCGGGTTAACAGGTGATCAACGGGACCCCCGGTTTTGGGGGAGTCACACCAGCAAGAGGATGCATGAGGTTGTGGTGCTTCTTGTGGGTTGAATGTAATCCCTCATTGACCTCACCGGAGGCTCAATGTGATGTTGTTCCCTTCATTCACGGAAGAGGAAAATTGCATTTATGGATTAGGCATTCTAGGTTCTTGTCCTCCCCCATCCCTTTACATGTTTGGATTGACACCTACATTCTCAAAATTATCACCCGCATCATCGGGTGGGTCTTGGTCAATGTTATTATTGGGGCCCAAGGGTTGTCTATCTAATCATTTTTGTTTGTTTCGTCCCTATGTACAACAAACTATCTAACAAATGAAAATATAAACAAATAAAAGTATATACAAGGGGCAACATACCTCAACCCATGATGAAGATCATGAGACTTACCTTTGTTGTCCGAAAATCATCTTCTTAATTCAACACTTGCCTTCCCCGGCAACGGTGACAAAAATGCTTAATGGTTTCCGCTGTATTCCCTATCTCTAGACATCATCCCTCAATGTGTGTATGACTTATAGGAATGGGGGAGTGTCACTCTCCCTAGGAATGATGCAAGGAATGGGGAAACGAAATAATGGTGTGTGGTGGAACGAAATGTGTGTATGAACAAAAGTACTCCCCAAGCGCACAAAGACTTTCGAGTGTCATGTTTAACTTGGAAAAGTATTCCAAGGTTGTCTCCTCAAGGAAGGTGGTGAATCGTGTTGCAGGTGATTTTGGTGAAAAAGAGAAAAGTGTAAAAATCTTTTGTCAGTTTGAGTTTGGTGATTTGTGTTTATCTCTTGATGGAATTAAAATGGAAAACACGTGTTGGCTAATTCGAAGGGTTCATTCCAAATGGGAATGCCAAGTTAACTCGACATCTTCCTCCAATGGTGTCTAAATGTTCAATTGATTCATGAGAAGCGAGGGACAAGATGGAAGTGAGGATCAAAACATAACCCGTGACAAGTCTACGGGATATCAAAGATTCACACCCATGTCCACACTCAACCCAATCAAACCGAATCAACGTACACTATGAGGAGGAAAGAAAATGAGTTGAAATGACATACCCAAGACGAGGTCTCCCTTGGATTAGCCAACTTAAAAGTTTATCTACTCATACTTAAGGCAAAGACAATAATGTAATGGAAAGACATTTTAGAGAAGTGAAGATTGGAATTAAGTTAATGCAAGAAAACATAAGCTATAGGAAAGTACATTTAATACCCATCTTAAAGCTTGAAAATGAAGAACTTGAAAGCATTAATAGTGAAAGCTGTTGTCTGAATTTGATATTGATAATTTACGTGCAAGTATACACGATCAACAAGTAATAAAGTGATAAGTAGAGTATCTCCCACGGAGAATTATTACTAATAATTTCCAAGTATTAACTTTATATCAATTCGATTTTATTTAAACAATTAGAATTGAACTAAGAATTCACTAATTTAAAAATAAATCTAAACTTAATAATCAAGGGTTGAATTTACCGATAAAGGAAGTTAAGATTACAATTTCCCCTAATGCTTTCTAGAAATCTTTCCACTCTCTCTATCCAATTAATTGATTAAAATAAGTTGTTAACTGAGAAATCAAAATTATTTATTAAACCTCTTCCGATAGTTAGATAAAAATATCTCTCCCAATTAAATTACTATATTCCTATATAAAATAATTTGAAATAGATTCATTAAATTCAAAGTCTCATAAAAGTTACACATATCATATTGGTATATTCTTATCCTATATACAAACCCAACAATTCAATCCTAAGAAGAATTAACCAGACGCATGTCATCATATTCAGATCTAAAACTAGAATTCATTTTCTAATTTCATCTAGGTTATAAAATTAATTGTTGGTCACACAATCATATATTAAGCACAAAATATAACAAACAACTCATGTATGATCAATAGAACTAGAAACGAGAGTAGATCAATTTAACTAAACATCAGGTTCCGTTTCAATCTTAATAAAAATTTAGTTTATAACATAATTGAAAAACATCCTTCTCAAATTAAACAACATCTCAGAAAATCAAGAAGTAAAATTAAGAGAAAATAATGAAAACTTAGTTGTAATCTTCAATTTCTCTCTAGCTTTCAAGTTCAATTGTGTCACTTCCTTCGATTCTTGCCTTCAATTCACCATCGATTCTTTGTTAATCCTCTATTAGCAGCCCCTCAAATCAGTATATCTTAGTCCCAACACAAACCCTAACATATATGTAGCATTAGGGTTCAATTTTAACTCAAAAACAAGTTAGAATTCGCGTCTACATTAAAACAAGCATTGCAACCCTTAAAATCAGTGTAGGGGTACTGATTTTCTGCCCTCCTAGCTCCTAGGCACTAGTTTGTAATGCTGAGGCGCTGATCCCCTTTTAAGCCTAGAGCTACCCTTGCTGCTTAGTCTTCAAAAATCTAACACTTAGGCTCCTAAATGACCTTATTTCCTTTCAAATGATAATTCCTACAAAATAACATTAAAGCATACAAAACAAATAAAAAAGACTAAACTACCCATGTTGCTTAGTCTTCAAAAATTCAACACTTAGGCTGCTAAATGACCTTATTTCCTTTCAAATGATGATTCCTACAAATAACATTAAAACACACAAAAAAAATAAAACAAATAAAAAAGAACATAAAATACTTGAAAACTTGTAATTTTGTTAAGCCAAGAGTACTCAATACATAGGTTTAAAACCCACTCATCAAAGCTAGAATGAAAGATTAAACTTCAAATGAACTTGTAGTAAACATCATTGAAGACATTAAATGAAGCTTAAAAGATTCTTACAAGGGATTACAAGACAATGTATGGAAGAAAATGTAAAAATATTAACTTCTTTCTCTAGCACTATTCATCTTCTACCTTAGACTCTCTCTCTCTCTCTCTCTCTNTATTCCATGCTTGAGGTAATTATCATTATTTCATAAAATAATATAATTGGATGATTATTCAGGTTCCTAAATAATCTTTTGATTATAATTTTTAGTTTTCTTACTTGATTTGTTATTCTAATCAACCGACATCTGAATCTTGTTCCAAGTTAAGTTTTGAGTCCTTAAACATTATTGTGTGGAATTGAGAGGGAGTACCTGATGCTCTAGTATTTTTATTATATTGTTTTAATTACTCCAATCAATATTTTCTCAACTCAACAATCTCTTAAATAAATTGTTCTTACAAGTTTGCTTTTTATTTGTTTTGTGTCTCTTGTTTTTCCAATTCCCTATAGTTCGACCTCGGACTCCCGAGAAATTTATTACTTTGCACAACCAGCACTTAGGTTATCAATTCTAAAGTTGTAGCAGATAGGTTGATATATATATATATATATATATATATATATATATATATATATATCACTTGCCTATGGATGTGGGGTGATGGAATTGATTGATTTGGTAAATTGGGTATGGAAAATTGACCTAATTTAAATTAAATTCCTAGCTTAGAATTGGTATGTGGTAATTATTTGTGTAATCCAATGGAGTTTGATATTATGTGGGCATGCTATGTGCTTAAATTATGTCTTGTGAACAAAGTGTATGATTGGTATATATATGAGGAAATAATATACTTGTGAATTATTATTGGAAAAGAAATGTTGGTATATGTTCATTGATATATTAACATTATAATGAAATTGGTGATAAATTGCATGATCTATGTGTACATGTGGTTAAAGTTGCTCATACGACATTCATTACATGTGGGCATGACATTGAGATAGCAATGGTGCATTACATTGCATATGCACGGAGACATCGCAATTTATGGGTGTGGATGCATGGTTGGCATCAAACACCATGTAGGTGGATGATGGGTGGACTCGAAAAAGTTAGATTTAATATCCGGCTGAGTCGCATGGTTGCATGAAAAAGAATTGGGTCGGGGGTTAGCAAGAAGGGCTAGACTATCCGTCGGGTGAGAGGTCCGGTGTTCAGATAAGCACTTCCGTTGGTATAAGAGCCCATAAAGTGTGTCGGTGACGCAGAACCATTGGTGGAAGTTCATGAATTTCATGTCGGTTGGGTGACCGTTGGTGTAAGTCCATAAATACCTACACCAAGAAAGACCTAGAGATTTTAAATAGTCATTGGGTGTGTAACAAAAATGACGGGGGCTTGGATTGCCTAGTTTTGATACTCACTGCATAGCATGGGGTGAAGGTAAATGGTCGGAGCTAGAAAAACTCAATTCTATACACATTGGCATTGCATGTGTTATGGAGTCAGGAAGGGCTCGAGTAAATTGCATGAATAGGTATCATTTCATTTCATGGCATGACATGTAGATTCCAACTTTGATTTGCTTAAATCTTGGTTGGAATGATTATTGTTGGAAAATGTTGCATGTGAACATTGCATATGCACTTAGGTTGGGGAATAACTTCTGTAGGAAACATTCTACTGGGTTTTGGCTCATCCTATACGGGAACACATTTCAGGTGCAGTATACATTCCGGTGGATGACACTCATTCGGGGTCGCGAGGGTGAAGAAGAGTCGGCTTGTGACTTTTGAAATGAAGTTTTGTAAAACTTTTGTTAAAAACTACGTTTTGACATATAAATGTATAAATCAAATGTGATAGAACTTGTATGGATCATGTATAATGTAGAAAACTATATTTTACATGTTGGGAATGAGTTTGAAATTTTTTTGGATGAATTGGAAATGAAAAATAGGTGAAACAGACAATTCTGGGCAAAATCTTCTAGAAGGTCGAAACAAACCTTCCGAAAGGTTTGGACAAAGATAAGGAAAAACTGTTGAACAATGGGTGAAACCTTCCGGAAGGTATTCACATTTTTCTAAAATGAGGGAATCCAGTGTGTAACTTCTTTCGGAAGGTCGACACATCTTTCTTAAAGGTAGGATTCCAGTATGCTTAATCTTCTGGAAGGTTGAGGGAATCTTCCGGAAGATTTTTCAAAAATCTGAAATTTTAAGAATGCGTTGCCATGTTTTTGGGTTGTGTCATTGGACCTTAAATGAGATACATTGAGGTATATTGAACCTCAATGGGATTAAATGATTAAATAAAACATGATCCACGTGTGAGTTATAATCCTAGACAAAGGGATATTATTAATGTGATGCCGAAGTGGGCAACAATCACAGGTATTTTTGCGGGTTAACAGGTGATCAACGGGACCCCCGGTTTTGGGGGAGTCACACCAGCAAGAGGATGCATGAGGTTGTGGTGCTTCTTGTGGGTTGAATGTAATCCCTCATTGACCTCACCGGAGGCTCAATGTGATGTTGTTCCCTTCATTCACGGAAGAGGAAAATTGCATTTATGGATTAGGCATTCTAGGTTCTTGTCCTCCCCCATCCCTTTACATGTTTGGATTGACACCTACATTCTCAAAATTATCACCCGCATCATCGGGTGGGTCTTGGTCAATGTTATTATTGGGGCCCAAGGGTTGTCTATCTAATCATTTTTGTTTGTTTCGTCCCTATGTACAACAAACTATCTAACAAATGAAAATATAAACAAATAAAAGTATATACAAGGGGCAACATACCTCAACCCATGATGAAGATCATGAGACTTACCTTTGTTGTCCGAAAATCATCTTCTTAATTCAACACTTGCCTTCCCCGGCAACGGTGACAAAAATGCTTAATGGTTTCCGCTGTATTCCCTATCTCTAGACATCATCCCTCAATGTGTGTATGACTTATAGGAATGGGGGAGTGTCACTCTCCCTAGGAATGATGCAAGGAATGGGGAAACGAAATAATGGTGTGTGGTGGAACGAAATGTGTGTATGAACAAAAGTACTCCCCAAGCGCACAAAGACTTTCGAGTGTCATGTTTAACTTGGAAAAGTATTCCAAGGTTGTCTCCTCAAGGAAGGTGGTGAATCGTGTTGCAGGTGATTTTGGTGAAAAAGAGAAAAGTGTAAAAATCTTTTGTCAGTTTGAGTTTGGTGATTTGTGTTTATCTCTTGATGGAATTAAAATGGAAAACACGTGTTGGCTAATTCGAAGGGTTCATTCCAAATGGGAATGCCAAGTTAACTCGACATCTTCCTCCAATGGTGTCTAAATGTTCAATTGATTCATGAGAAGCGAGGGACAAGATTGAAGTGAGGATCAAAACATAACCCGTGACAAGTCTACGGGATATCAAAGATTCACACCCATGTCCACACTCAACCCAATCAAACCGAATCAACGTACACTATGAGGAGGAAAGAAAATGAGTTGAAATGACGTACCCAAGACGAGGTCTCCCTTGGATTAGCCAACTTAAAAGTTTATCTACTCATACTTAAGGCAAAGACAATAATGTAATGGAAAGACATTTTAGAGAAGTGAAGATTGGAATTAAGTTAATGCAAGAAAACATAAGCTATAGGAAAGTACATTTAATACCCATCTTAAAGCTTGAAAATGAAGAACTTGAAAGCATTAATAGTGAAAGCTGTTGTCTGAATTTGATATTGATAATTTACGTGCAAGTATACACGATCAACAAGTAATAAAGTGATAAGTAGAGTATCTCCCACGGAGAATTATTACTAATAATTTCCAAGTATTAACTTTATATCAATTCGATTTTATTTAAACAATTAGAATTGAACTAAGAATTCACTAATTTAAAAATAAATCTAAACTTAATAATCAAGGGTNATAACTTCTGTAGGAAACATTCTACTGGGTTTTGGCTCATCCTATACGGGAACACATTTCAGGTGCAGTATACATTCCGGTGGATGACACTCATTCGGGGTCGCGAGGGTGAAGAAGAGTCGGCTTGTGACTTTTGAAATGAAGTTTTGTAAAACTTTTGTTAAAAACTACGTTTTGACATATAAATGTATAAATCAAATGTGATAGAACTTGTATGGATCATGTATAATGTAGAAAACTATATTTTACATGTTGGGAATGAGTTTGAAATTTTTTTGGATGAATTGGAAATGAAAAATAGGTGAAACAGACAATTCTGGGCAAAATCTTCTAGAAGGTCGAAACAAACCTTCCGAAAGGTTTGGACAAAGATAAGGAAAAACTGTTGAACAATGGGTGAAACCTTCCGGAAGGTATTCACATTTTTCTAAAATGAGGGAATCCAGTGTGTAACTTCTTTCGGAAGGTCGACACATCTTTCTTAAAGGTAGGATTCCAGTATGCTTAATCTTCTGGAAGGTTGAGGGAATCTTCCGGAAGATTTTTCAAAAATCTGAAATTTTAAGAATGCGTTGCCATGTTTTTGGGTTGTGTCATTGGACCTTAAATGAGATACATTGAGGTATATTGAACCTCAATGGGATTAAATGATTAAATAAAACATGATCCACGTGTGAGTTATAATCCTAGACAAAGGGATATTATTAATGTGATGCCGAAGTGGGCAACAATCACAGGTATTTTTGCGGGTTAACAGGTGATCAACGGGACCCCCGGTTTTGGGGGAGTCACACCAGCAAGAGGATGCATGAGGTTGTGGTGCTTCTTGTGGGTTGAATGTAATCCCTCATTGACCTCACCGGAGGCTCAATGTGATGTTGTTCCCTTCATTCACGGAAGAGGAAAATTGCATTTATGGATTAGGCATTCTAGGTTCTTGTCCTCCCCCATCCCTTTACATGTTTGGATTGACACCTACATTCTCAAAATTATCACCCGCATCATCGGGTGGGTCTTGGTCAATGTTATTATTGGGGCCCAAGGGTTGTCTATCTAATCATTTTTGTTTGTTTCGTCCCTATGTACAACAAACTATCTAACAAATGAAAATATAAACAAATAAAAGTATATACAAGGGGCAACATACCTCAACCCATGATGAAGATCATGAGACTTACCTTTGTTGTCCGAAAATCATCTTCTTAATTCAACACTTGCCTTCCCCGGCAACGGTGACAAAAATGCTTAATGGTTTCCGCTGTATTCCCTATCTCTAGACATCATCCCTCAATGTGTGTATGACTTATAGGAATGGGGGAGTGTCACTCTCCCTAGGAATGATGCAAGGAATGGGGAAACGAAATAATGGTGTGTGGTGGAACGAAATGTGTGTATGAACAAAAGTACTCCCCAAGCGCACAAAGACTTTCGAGTGTCATGTTTAACTTGGAAAAGTATTCCAAGGTTGTCTCCTCAAGGAAGGTGGTGAATCGTGTTGCAGGTGATTTTGGTGAAAAAGAGAAAAGTGTAAAAATCTTTTGTCAGTTTGAGTTTGGTGATTTGTGTTTATCTCTTGATGGAATTAAAATGGAAAACACGTGTTGGCTAATTCGAAGGGTTCATTCCAAATGGGAATGCCAAGTTAACTCGACATCTTCCTCCAATGGTGTCTAAATGTTCAATTGATTCATGAGAAGCGAGGGACAAGATTGAAGTGAGGATCAAAACATAACCCGTGACAAGTCTACGGGATATCAAAGATTCACACCCATGTCCACACTCAACCCAATCAAACCGAATCAACGTACACTATGAGGAGGAAAGAAAATGAGTTGAAATGACGTACCCAAGACGAGGTCTCCCTTGGATTAGCCAACTTAAAAGTTTATCTACTCATACTTAAGGCAAAGACAATAATGTAATGGAAAGACATTTTAGAGAAGTGAAGATTGGAATTAAGTTAATGCAAGAAAACATAAGCTATAGGAAAGTACATTTAATACCCATCTTAAAGCTTGAAAATGAAGAACTTGAAAGCATTAATAGTGAAAGCTGTTGTCTGAATTTGATATTGATAATTTACGTGCAAGTATACACGATCAACAAGTAATAAAGTGATAAGTAGAGTATCTCCCACGGAGAATTATTACTAATAATTTCCAAGTATTAACTTTATATCAATTCGATTTTATTTAAACAATTAGAATTGAACTAAGAATTCACTAATTTAAAAATAAATCTAAACTTAATAATCAAGGGTTGAATTTACCGATAAAGGAAGTTAAGATTACAATTTCCCCTAATGCTTTCTAGAAATCTTTCCACTCTCTCTATCCAATTAATTGATTAAAATAAGTTGTTAACTGAGAAATCAAAATTATTTATTAAACCTCTTCCGATAGTTAGATAAAAATATCTCTCCCAATTAAATTACTATATTCCTATATAAAATAATTTGAAATAGATTCATTAAATTCAAAGTCTCATAAAAGTTACACATATCATATTGGTATATTCTTATCCTATATACAAACCCAACAATTCAATCCTAAGAAGAATTAACCAGACGCATGTCATCATATTCAGATCTAAAACTAGAATTCATTTTCTAATTTCATCTAGGTTATAAAATTAATTGTTGGTCACACAATCATATATTAAGCACAAAATATAACAAACAACTCATGTATGATCAATAGAACTAGAAACGAGAGTAGATCAATTTAACTAAACATCAGGTTCCGTTTCAATCTTAATAAAAATTTAGTTTATAACATAATTGAAAAACATCCTTCTCAAATTAAACAACATCTCAGAAAATCAAGAAGTAAAATTAAGAGAAAATAATGAAAACTTAGTTGTAATCTTCAATTTCTCTCTAGCTTTCAAGTTCAATTGTGTCACTTCCTTCGATTCTTGCCTTCAATTCACCATCGATTCTTTGTTAATCCTCTATTAGCAGCCCCTCAAATCAGTATATCTTAGTCCCAACACAAACCCTAACATATATGTAGCATTAGGGTTCAATTTTAACTCAAAAACAAGTTAGAATTCGCGTCTACATTAAAACAAGCATTGCAACCCTTAAAATCAGTGTAGGGGTACTGATTTTCTGCCCTCCTAGCTCCTAGGCACTAGTTTGTAATGCTGAGGCGCTGATCCCCTTTTAAGCCTAGAGCTACCCTTGCTGCTTAGTCTTCAAAAATCTAACACTTAGGCTCCTAAATGACCTTATTTCCTTTCAAATGATAATTCCTACAAAATAACATTAAAGCATACAAAACAAATAAAAAAGACTAAACTACCCATGTTGCTTAGTCTTCAAAAATTCAACACTTAGGCTGCTAAATGACCTTATTTCCTTTCAAATGATGATTCCTACAAATAACATTAAAACACACAAAAAAAATAAAACAAATAAAAAAGAACATAAAATACTTGAAAACTTGTAATTTTGTTAAGCCAAGAGTACTCAATACATAGGTTTAAAACCCACTCATCAAAGCTAGAATGAAAGATTAAACTTCAAATGAACTTGTAGTAAACATCATTGAAGACATTAAATGAAGCTTAAAAGATTCTTACAAGGGATTACAAGACAATGTATGGAAGAAAATGTAAAAATATTAACTTCTTTCTCTAGCACTATTCATCTTCTACCTTAGACTCTCTCTCTCTCTCTCTCTCTATTAAAATGTATCTCCATAATAATGTTGAATAATGGTGTATGAGCTTACCAAAAATGTCCATNCTCTATTACAATGTATCTCCATAATAATGTTGAATAATGGTGTATGAGCTTACCAAAAATGTCCATGGAGCCCCCTATTAGCCTGTGATGTGATCCCAATCATAGGGGGCTGGAAGAGATGGGTTGGTGCAGGCTAGGACAAACGTAGCATTTCTTTCTTGCCATGCCTCTTCTCTCTCCTCCTTATTATTGCACAAATCTCCAAAGTCCAAGTAAAGGTGAGGGGGAGCTTCTAGATGTGTAAGGAATGTTAGGGGATTTGCTGGAAAAGTGTAGGTGGGACCCCTAATTTGCAGAGCTTAAGTTATAGGTTGTCTAGGCAGTCTGGGCAAAACCTTCTAAAAAGTCAACATAAACCTTCTAGAAGGTTTGTGCATAAACAGGCAAAACCTTCTGGAAGGTTCATTCCAGTAGACAAGACCTTCAAAAATAATTAGTTCTAGTAAACAAAATCTTCCTGAACGTTTAATCTAGTAGACAAAACCTTCCAGAAGGATTTGACAATAAAAAAGAAAACCAAGGCAAAACCTTCTGGAAGGTTTTCAACCAATTTGGATTTTTCTTGGTTTCTTCACCCTCCAAAACTTCCTTTAAGCCAACCCCTTATCTTCATTGATTTCAAACACTTCAATGCAGGCTTAATACAATCCAAACACATCATTTTACCTGCATTCACACAAAACTCCATCAACGAGAGAATTAAACGCATTTCCTCCCAATTTGATGACAAAAACAAGTATAAAAGGACAAATTAGCATACAAAATATGTCAAGTTTTTGTGCTAATCACTAAGTGTTATAGCATTTCCATTTCTACATTTGGATATTTTGTCTTTAATCTTTGTATTTTGGGTATGAATGAATTTGCTCTTGTACTTTAAACCCTTTCTTGCATTAATACAAGTTTCATGTTTCATTTCACTACCATGTCTCTTTACCTTATGTTGGTTCTTGCTTTTACTATGAGTAGCTAGACTTTTAGTTAGCTAATCCAAGGGGAATTTTCTCTTAGGTATGTAAAATCAACTATTTTTCATTCTTCCTCGCAGTGTAAAATATTTGGTTTGACTATGTTGAGTGCGGACGTGGTTGTGGGCTCTTGATACACGGTAGACTTATCACATGATAAACTTTTATCCAACTAATCCACATTGGTCCCTCACTTCCTATGAATCAATCAAACACCAAGATACCATTGGTTGAATGAATTGAATCTATTTGACATTCCCATTGGAATGACCTCTATGGATTAGCCAATTTTATTTTCTTGCATTTTTACCAAAACACAACTCAACAAAACACAAATTTCAAAACTTTCAATTTTCATTTCTTTCACAAATCACCCTTCAAGACAATTTGACCTTTTCTTCCCAGAGGAGACGACATTGGAATACCCATTCCAAGCTAAACACGACATTGCAAGTCTCTCTCCGCTTGGGGAGCACTTTTGCACATACACATACACATTTTTGTTCACACACAATGTTTTTCATTTCTTGTATTTGAACCCAAGGGAAAGTGACACTCACCTACTCGTATAAAGCCATATACACATAGTTTGGGTTCGTGTTTGGAGATTAGGGAAAATAATTCAAGCATAGAGTAAGAGGGACCTACTAGAATGTAATGAGCGCTAATTGGCGATTGTTGAGGTAGTGGAGGAAAAGTGGTTGTTGTGGAAGCTCTGGTTGACTTCACTTAGCTAGGGTCCTATCGATTGGAGGGGAGGTAATTGGGTTTTGATTGAAGGGTGGGTTTCTGATGATGGGTTTGGTTTGGCGGAGATTTCGCAGGTCATGGTGGGGGATTGGAGATTTGGGTGGTGGTGGCAGCTTGGCCATTATGGAGGGTTGTCTGATTTTGAGTTAAGGCTCAGAACAATAAAAAGGGGAAATGAGGGAGAAGGAAAGAAGAGGAAGAAAGGTTTAATTTAAAGTTAAAAAGTTGGTCCAAATAACATTTTTATTAAGAAACATTGGTTTAACTATTGTTTTCACACATTTAAGCATAGATTTAGGTCGTCTTAAAAACGTTATTCCAACTAACGTTTTTGCTGTAGAGACGTCATTTCGACTGACCTTTTTCAAAGTATATGAGTTTGAGAAATACTTTTCAAAACCGCTTGATTTTTGGTATAAATTTCCAAAACCGCCTGGTTTTAAGTAGAAGCTTGTCATTGGAGCGATGGTGTAACAAAGAGATGAGTCGAGGCGTTGGTGGGTAAGTAACAAAAGAGATGGGGAAAAAAAATAGCTCTATGTGAAAGTAAGAGGCCTTATGTTGTGTGTACATGGATGCAACAGGTGAGCTGAATTAAGTAGGTTAAGTACGTCATGAATGCCAACGGCCTCTTTTGTAAGAGTTAAAGCATCTCCAACAACAAAAGTTGTTTTATCTACTCAAAAAATAATATTTTCTATTTTAATTACTTACTTTTTTAATACAAACTTTAACAGATTTTTTATATTTTTAACTATTTCTTTTAAATATTATTTTTTATTTCTTTTGTATTATTTTTTTTTGAAATAGTAAAAGGGAGAAAGAGAGAGAACGAAAGAAAGGAGAGGAAGAGAGAGAAAATATTATAAAATTTTTTTACATATCGCTATAGTGATACTCTAAATATAGAATATATAATTGCAGTAAAATATTATTTTAAATGTTTTGAAAATAATGTGCTAGAATGATAATTTTTTAGTTAAATAGCTAAAATTTGAAAATTTTGGATGTCTTAGATCTCCGTATGCTCTTATATGTGTAATAATTACTTTAAATATTATTTAGTTTTTCTATTGACTGTGCTACGGCGTAATATTTCATTGCAGAGTTGTGCTTACGCCCGATATTTACTCGTTGAGAGGGCCCGCGTGTTGTTGCAGAAGTGGATAACGCTGCTTCTTCTGCTTAGTTTTCCTGAGATTCCCTACTCTAGTGTAAGTCTACCTACACAACGCAGCTGCAATGTCTTCCTCCATTCTACGTCAACAATCCACCAACTGTTTCATTTTCAACAACCAGCAGCAGCAGCAGGTGACTGGGTATTATCTGAGGAAGTTTATGAAAGACAACCGTCATGGATGGTCAACGTCACTCTCCACCATATGTAATGACAGAATTGGAGCCATCAGAGCTTCTGTTGTTGAGACCACTCCGTTACCATCTTCTATTTCATTCCCACTTCTTCAACCTCCACCCCAACCCGAAGATATTACTGCTTCTGTGGTAAAATTCACCGCCTACCCCAAATGACCCATCTCTTTCTGTTGTTGGTTTTGTTTTTACCCCTTGACCTATTTTTGAATTTTAATCTACTTGTTTAGGCGCATATATGCTTTTGAATTTATCATTTGCGGGTCCATGATTGCCTCTTTATTTAAACAGTAAGGTTTCAATACTCTGTATATACTATGGATATACTGATAATGTTTAAGAAACCGAAGGAGCTTCGTCTATCCCAATAAAAGAATATCAATTGGGGCTTCAATTTTGAGACTCATCTGTCTTTTTTGTTTTATTTTCCTTGTTTTTTACTATTCTCAAATTTGAACCCCCATATCTATTTTGTTAAATGCTCTTCTGAAGGGAATCAATTCATGTTCTGCAATATTCATTTGCTTAAATGAAGAAGTTTTATTCCGAGAAAATCATTTCAAGAATAATGAAAATAATGTTTTATCAACCGCTGTGAGCTGCCTTTTTTTTTGGAGACTCTTTTGTATTGTTTCTGGCTTTTATTAGTTTACTTATTTATTTATCATGTTGATTGATCATATGTTATTGTCTCCTTGTTTCATTATTCATTTGCATTTTCATTATGACGAAAATCAAATAGAAAAGGAATAATGATTGTATTTTGTAAACAGTTGGAGTCAACTGACCCTGATTTCTACAAGATAGGATATGTGAGAAGTGTCCGATGTTATGGAATTGAGTTCAAGGAAGGTCCCGATGGATATGGAGTCTATGCTTCGAAAGACGTTGAACCTCTTCGTCGAGCCAGGGTAAGCTTGATTTCACTTGAGGCTAAACAGCTATGACACTAATTTTTGGTTGTATATTGTTAGTATTATTTCTTTTTTTATGAATGTGTCCATTGGTTTGTTTTGCAATGTAAACGAAAATATGATGTGTTCAATATCTCAAATCCAAATGACAATTGATGTACAGTTTGTTATAATCTCCAATTTTGTACTTAACATTACAGGTGATCATGGAAATTCCATTGGAATTGATGCTGACTATTAGCCAAAAGCTTCCATGGATGTTTTTTCCTGATATCATTCCTGTGGTTCACCCAGTATTTGACATTATAAACTCAACCAACCCGCAGGTAAATGTGTTTCCTCTTACTGTTATCCTGTGATTATGTATAGAAATAATTTTCTTCTCTACTGCAAGCATTAAGAGATAAAGTTTTATTATTGTGTTGCTCCAACCTTAGCCTATTTTATACATTATGTAGCAACCTAATGACTGATGCTCAAGCAATATCTGCATTAGTGTATTAGCTTAATTTGTTTTATATTGTGTATTTTGTTGTGGCAGACAGATTGGGATCTGAGGTTAGCTTGTCTGCTTCTTTTTGCATTTGATTGCAAGGACAATTTTTGGCAGCTTTATGGTGACTTTTTGCCCAGTGCTGATGAGTGCACCAGCTTGCTTCTAGCTACAGAGGTTTGTGTACAAAGTTGTACTTTGGAAAATGATGTTTAGTAGAATATCTTTGGGATGTTTTGTACTTCTCTGAATATAGATTCTATTGTTCATATCAAATTGACTATGCTGCATAAGTGATGTAGATCGTGTTAGAGAAGAATTAGTGATGAGAAGGGAAGAAGAAAGTGATGAGAAAAGAAGAAGGAGATGAGAATAGAGAGAATTTTACAAAGAAGATTTAACATCAATAATCAATAATCAAAGTCTCTCCAAAACAAATAACATATCTCCTATATGTATAGGGAGACTACAAATTCTAAAAGAACTCTAAAAAAAATAAATAGTCATAATGACAAATAACTCCTAATCATTACGCCTACGCCTACTATAACGAAATATAATCCGATTCCTATCATTTCCCCCCGGCTGAAAAGAACTCGCCTCCGGAGAGATACGATCATGATAATGCTCTAGAAGATCAGGGTCAAGCCGACGAAACTCCTCCTCAGTAATCCATGAATCATCAGTCTTTGAACGATCTTTCCACTGAATAAGATAATGAAGATATCTTTCATCCGAGGAGCCCACAATCTGATCATCAAGTACATCTGCGATCTGGTCATGCAGCTGTGGTGGAAACGGTGGAAGAGTAGGAACTGTAGTTGATGCTGATGACGAAGCAAGTCCACCCGTAGGAACACCTGCTGGAAACATAGGAGGCTCAAAAGTACCATGATATGGAAACAAGTCCTCCACATTGAAAATAGGACTAATACTCATATTTGAATGTAAGTCAAGGTAATATGCATTCGGTCCAAGCTTACGAAGAATACGAAAAGGGCCAGTGGCTCGAGCATGTAACTTTTTGAAAGAATTTTTAGGGTAACATTCAGGACGCATACTAACCATGAAATAGTCTCCCACAATAAATTCTTTATTCCTACAATGAACATCTGCAACCAATTTATAATTTTCATTATTTAATGTAATTTTCTGTCTTATGTCGGCATGCAAGTCATGAATATGTCGGGCAAAAGCTTTGGCTGAGTGTGAGGGGCGGGAATCAGGAGGTAAAGGTAATAAATCAATGGGTTGTCTAGGGGAATGACCATAAACAATCTCAAAAGGGGATAAACCAATCGACCTGTTGACGGAGTTATTATAGGCAAATTCAGCAGTAGGCAACAACAAATCCCAATTTCCCATCTTCTCTCCCACTAGACAGCTAAGCAAATCTTCTAAGCTACGATTGACTACCTCAGTTTGGGAATGAAAGTCAGAGGAAAACTTATGACTAGTTCCAAAGAGTTTCCAAAGTGTCTTCCAAAAATAACTCACAAACTTGACATCCCTATCAGATACAATGGAAATAGGCAACCCATGTAGTCGAACGACCNATGGATATACTGATAATGTTTAAGAAACCGAAGGAGCTTCGTCTATCCCAATAAAAGAATATCAATTGGGGCTTCAATTTTGAGACTCATCTGTCTTTTTTGNGCAACCCATGTAGTCGAACGACCTCTCTAAAAAATAATTTTGCTACATGTGAGGCATCAGTAGACTTAGTGCAANTATCAATTGGGGCTTCAATTTTGAGACTCATCTGTCTTTTTTGTTTTATTTTCCTTGTTTTTTACTATTCTCAAATTTGAACCCCCATATCTATTTTGTTAAATGCTCTTCTGAAGGGAATCAATTCATGTTCTGCAATATTCATTTGCTTAAATGAAGAAGTTTTATTCCGAGAAAATCATTTCAAGAATAATGAAAATAATGTTTTATCAACCGCTGTGAGCTGCCTTTTTTTTTGGAGACTCTTTTGTATTGTTTCTGGCTTTTATTAGTTTACTTATTTATTTATCATGTTGATTGATCATATGTTATTGTCTCCTTGTTTCATTATTCATTTGCATTTTCATTATGACGAAAATCAAATAGAAAAGGAATAATGATTGTATTTTGTAAACAGTTGGAGTCAACTGACCCTGATTTCTACAAGATAGGATATGTGAGAAGTGTCCGATGTTATGGAATTGAGTTCAAGGAAGGTCCCGATGGATATGGAGTCTATGCTTCGAAAGACGTTGAACCTCTTCGTCGAGCCAGGGTAAGCTTGATTTCACTTGAGGCTAAACAGCTATGACACTAATTTTTGGTTGTATATTGTTAGTATTATTTCTTTTTTTATGAATGTGTCCATTGGTTTGTTTTGCAATGTAAACGAAAATATGATGTGTTCAATATCTCAAATCCAAATGACAATTGATGTACAGTTTGTTATAATCTCCAATTTTGTACTTAACATTACAGGTGATCATGGAAATTCCATTGGAATTGATGCTGACTATTAGCCAAAAGCTTCCATGGATGTTTTTTCCTGATATCATTCCTGTGGTTCACCCAGTATTTGACATTATAAACTCAACCAACCCGCAGGTAAATGTGTTTCCTCTTACTGTTATCCTGTGATTATGTATAGAAATAATTTTCTTCTCTACTGCAAGCATTAAGAGATAAAGTTTTATTATTGTGTTGCTCCAACCTTAGCCTATTTTATACATTATGTAGCAACCTAATGACTGATGCTCAAGCAATATCTGCATTAGTGTATTAGCTTAATTTGTTTTATATTGTGTATTTTGTTGTGGCAGACAGATTGGGATCTGAGGTTAGCTTGTCTGCTTCTTTTTGCATTTGATTGCAAGGACAATTTTTGGCAGCTTTATGGTGACTTTTTGCCCAGTGCTGATGAGTGCACCAGCTTGCTTCTAGCTACAGAGGTTTGTGTACAAAGTTGTACTTTGGAAAATGATGTTTAGTAGAATATCTTTGGGATGTTTTGTACTTCTCTGAATATAGATTCTATTGTTCATATCAAATTGACTATGCTGCATAAGTGATGTAGATCGTGTTAGAGAAGAATTAGTGATGAGAAGGGAAGAAGAAAGTGATGAGAAAAGAAGAAGGAGATGAGAATAGAGAGAATTTTACAAAGAAGATTTAACATCAATAATCAATAATCAAAGTCTCTCCAAAACAAATAACATATCTCCTATATGTATAGGGAGACTACAAATTCTAAAAGAACTCTAAAAAAAATAAATAGTCATAATGACAAATAACTCCTAATCATTACGCCTACGCCTACTATAACGAAATATAATCCGATTCCTATCATTTCCCCCCGGCTGAAAAGAACTCGCCTCCGGAGAGATACGATCATGATAATGCTCTAGAAGATCAGGGTCAAGCCGACGAAACTCCTCCTCAGTAATCCATGAATCATCAGTCTTTGAACGATCTTTCCACTGAATAAGATAATGAAGATATCTTTCATCCGAGGAGCCCACAATCTGATCATCAAGTACATCTGCGATCTGGTCATGCAGCTGTGGTGGAAACGGTGGAAGAGTAGGAACTGTAGTTGATGCTGATGACGAAGCAAGTCCACCCGTAGGAACACCTGCTGGAAACATAGGAGGCTCAAAAGTACCATGATATGGAAACAAGTCCTCCACATTGAAAATAGGACTAATACTCATATTTGAATGTAAGTCAAGGTAATATGCATTCGGTCCAAGCTTACGAAGAATACGAAAAGGGCCAGTGGCTCGAGCATGTAACTTTTTGAAAGAATTTTTAGGGTAACATTCAGGACGCATACTAACCATGAAATAGTCTCCCACAATAAATTCTTTATTCCTACAATGAACATCTGCAACCAATTTATAATTTTCATTATTTAATGTAATTTTCTGTCTTATGTCGGCATGCAAGTCATGAATATGTCGGGCAAAAGCTTTGGCTGAGTGTGAGGGGCGGGAATCAGGAGGTAAAGGTAATAAATCAATGGGTTGTCTAGGGGAATGACCATAAACAATCTCAAAAGGGGATAAACCAATCGACCTGTTGACGGAGTTATTATAGGCAAATTCAGCAGTAGGCAACAACAAATCCCAATTTCCCATCTTCTCTCCCACTAGACAGCTAAGCAAATCTTCTAAGCTACGATTGACTACCTCAGCTTGGGAATGAAAGTCAGAGGAAAACTTATGACTAGTTCCAAAGAGTTTCCAAAGTGTCTTCCAAAAATAACTCACAAACTTGACATCCCTATCAGATACAATGGAAATAGGCAACCCATGTAGTCGAACGACCTCTCTAAAAAATAATTTTGCTACATGTGAGGCATCAGTAGACTTAGTGCAAGGAATGAAATGGGCCATCTTAGAAAACCTATCCACGACAACTAGAATGGAATCATGATTACGGGTTGTTTTAGGCAATCCTAAGACAAAATCCATACTAAGGTCTCTCCATGGTGTGTGTGGAACTGATAATGGTGTGTACAACCCTGTGTTTTGTTTCCTAGCTTTTGCTAACTGACAAGTACGATACTGTGACACTATCCTAATAATGTCACGCCTCAAAGTGAGCCAATAAAACCTATCCTCAACAAGTACAAATGTATTATCCCTACCAAAGTGGCCTGTCAAACCTTCCACATGTAATTCCCAAATCAGGAAATCCCTAAGTGAAGTACGGAGAATACATAAGCGTGATCCTCTAAACAAGTAACCATCTCTAAGGAGGAAGTCAATGTACTCATGACGGTTACCAGACTGAACCTCCTGAAAAATGATACCAAAGTCAGGAGAAGAGGCATATTCATCTCTAATCCTATCAAAGCCAATCATATGGACACTCATAGTATGTAAAACAGTAACTACAGGCTAAGAGCATCCGCAGGCTTGTTTTCAATACCCGCTCGGTGGTGAAGAACAAAAGTATACTCCTGAAGGAACTCAACCCACCTAACGTGCCTAACACTCAATTTTCTCTAGGAATGAAGGTATTTTAATGCCTGATGATCAGAATATAACACAAACTCAGATGGCAATAGATAATACCTCTAATGGCGAAGAGCTTGTACCACAGCGTAGAACTCTTTGTCATATGTAGAGTATCGTTGTTTAGCTTCATTGAGTTTTTTGCTGAAGTAAGCAATAGGTTGACCCTCTTGAATCAAAACTCCACCTATACCTACACCAGATGCATCACAGGCAACCTCAAACACCTTAGAAAAATCTGGGTGTCGAAGAATGGGTGCCTCTGTCATCTTGTGCTTAATTTCTTGAAAGGCTCTAGTTGCAGCAAGTGTCCATTGAAACTCCCTTTTTTTCATGCACTTTGTGATGAGAGCCATAATAGAACTAAACCCTTTAATAAATCATCTATAGAAAGTGGCCAAATCATGAAAACTTTGAACCTCAGAAATTATTCTTGGCACTGGCCAATCCCTAATAGCACGAATTTTCTCTGGGTCAACTGCAATACCATGCGCAGAAATAACAAATCTAAGGAAAAGTACTTGAGTTTGTATAAAGAAGCACTTCTTAAGGTTCGCATAGAATTTTTCCACACGTAATGTCTGCAAAATCTGTCGAAGATGATCCAAATGCTCTTTTTTAGACTTACTATAGATCAAGATGTCATCAAAGTAAAAAATCACAAATTTTTCTAGGAAAGGACGCAGTATCTGAGTCATAACCCTCATAAATGTGCTAGGTGCATTAGACAATCTAAAAGGCATGACCAACCACTCATAAAGTCCATCCTGGGTTTTAAATGCGGTTTTCCATTCATCTCCTGGTCTAATTCGGATTTGATGATAATCATTGCGCAAATCAATTTTGGAGAACCAAAGTGCACCAGCCAAAAGGTGAAGCATATCTTTAAGTCTCGGTATAGGAAATCGATACTTGACTGTAATTTTGTTAATGGCACGGCTATCAACACACATTCTCCAAGAGCTATCTTTCTTAGGGGTCAACAAAGCAGGGACAACACATAGACTAAGACTATGACGAACAGACCCTTTTTGCAACAGTCCATCTACTTGCCTTTGGAGTTCAGCACGCTCAGTGAGATTCATACGATAATGGGGAAGATTAGGCAACTGAGATCCTGGAACTAAGTCAATAGCATGCTGAACATCTCTCATTGGTGGCAACTCATCGAGTAGTTCCTCAGGAATCACATCATGGAACTTTCTCAATAGACTATCTACCTCAGGCAAAAGATCGTTTTTAGATTCTAGAGGACTTTGAACAACTTCTCTGACAACATTGATATGACCCAACAAGACACGAGCGACATCCATAGGTAAGATATCACACCATATATGATCTGAATAGTCACCCATCTGAATAGGGACCAAACATCTATGTGAGACTGGTAAGGAGGTCTTATTAACCCATGCGACTTTATAAGGTTGTGGGTGTGTATTTGACTTAAGCTGCAACTGAGCTACAACTGATTTAGCGATGAACTTCCCCTATCAATGACGACCTTGCAAACTTGACCCCCACATCGGACTAGAGTATAAAAAATACTGGTGCGTTTCCATGTTGCTGTGTCTGAAGGGGTGGATAAGATACATCGCATCACACTGACATGTGTGTCATCGGTTTGCCACTCTTCCTCACCCTTATCTAGTAACTCTAAGGGTTCCTCATCCAAAGGATCAACTTCTTGGTCAACATCCTCNTCATTGCGCAAATCAATTTTGGAGAACCAAAGTGCACCAGCCAAAAGGTGAAGCATATCTTTAAGTCTCGGTATAGGAAATCGATACTTGACTGTAATTTTGTTAATGGCACGGCTATCAACACACATTCTCCAAGAGCTATCTTTCTTAGGGGTCAACAAAGCAGGGACAACACATAGACTAAGACTATGACGAACAGACCCTTTTTGCAACAGTCCATCTACTTGCCTTTGGAGTTCAGCACGCTCAGTGAGATTCATACGATAATGGGGAAGATTAGGCAACTGAGATCCTGGAACTAAGTCAATAGCATGCTGAACATCTCTCATTGGTGGCAACTCATCGAGTAGTTCCTCAGGAATCACATCATGGAACTTTCTCAATAGACTATCTACCTCAGGCAAAAGATCGTTTTTAGATTCTAGAGGACTTTGAACAACTTCTCTGACAACATTGATATGACCCAACAAGACACGAGCGACATCCATAGGTAAGATATCACACCATATATGATCTGAATAGTCACCCATCTGAATAGGGACCAAACATCTATGTGAGACTGGTAAGGAGGTCTTATTAACCCATGCGACTTTATAAGGTTGTGGGTGTGTATTTGACTTAAGCTGCAACTGAGCTACAACTGATTTAGCGATGAACTTCCCCTATCAATGACGACCTTGCAAACTTGACCCCCACATCGGACTAGAGTATAAAAAATACTGGTGCGTTTCCATGTTGCTGTGTCTGAAGGGGTGGATAAGATACATCGCATCACACTGACATGTGTGTCATCGGTTTGCCACTCTTCCTCACCCTTATCTAGTAACTCTAAGGGTTCCTCATCCAAAGGATCAACTTCTTGGTCAACATCCTCTCTGTCAAGTGAATTCTCTAATCCCTGGTCAATGGTCAAGGTACGCTGAGGGCACTGTGAAGCAATATGACCCTTGTCATGACAACGGTGACAATCTATGGAAGAACTGTCCTGACGAGAACCTGTGAGTGTAGAATCTCGACCCCTAGTGGTATTACCTCTCAAGTTGGGGTAATTATTACCCCTGGATGTGACAGGGCCTGACTGGGTGACGCCTTGAGACAGATCAAATGGGACTGACCTTGATGGTTGAGATTCTCCGGTTTGAGAAGGCATTCGATGCTGAAAGGGTGACCTAAGGTATTGTTCAATCTCTAAAGCTTTATAATATGTTTCCTCAACCGTTTCAGGAGAGTGTAAGTTAAGCTCTCTCTTAATCTCAGGTTGTAAGCCATTAATGAATTTTGTAACTGTTACCCAAAGCTTTTCTTTTATGTCACATCTCAGAAAGAGCTCTTCAAATCGAGCTAGGTAATCAGTCACACTTGAGGTCAATTGACGCAAGTTCATCCACTTATCCAAGAGTTGGTGCTTATAGTAACTAGGGAGATATTTATCTCGCAATCTTTGTTTCATCTCAGCCCATAAAGTAATGGGTTGTCTCTCTAGGCACTCTTGGTCTCGTTGGACTCCCTGTCAATATCTCTTAGCCAAACCAACAAGTTTCATTTTGGCAAAACGAACCCAATGGTTGTCGGACACATCATACCAATCAAAATAGTCATCCATGTCATCCAACTAATCTAAGAAAGGAACAGGATCTAACCTACCATCAAAGCTAGGAGCGTCCATTTTGACTCTTTGTGTAATATCCTTAGATTCTTCGTGGACATGCCTATATCGAGGATTATGGTAATGCGGAGGGAGAGACCTACGGTATCTGACACGTGGGCGGAAGGGCTCACGATAACCATCCATATCACCCTCTGATGAATAGTCAGACATGACTACCTCAGCGGGATCCTCCTGAACATTCCTACGACCTATGTTTCGTCCAAAAGCGGTATTAGGAGGTGTTTTCCTATCTGGACGCTGTATTTGGCTCCCCTGAGCTACTTGCGGAGTGGGTAAGACACCTTGACATGAGTCAGTAGGATCTATCGGGAGAGGCAAATGCCGAACATTGGGTACTTGGTTAGACTTAGGTGAAACTTGTGACTCACTCTGGTCATAGTCCATTGGTTGTTTTTCCATAAACTTAGTCAATTGGGCTAGTTGAGTAGTAACTTGAGAAAGTTGTTGCCCCATTCCTTTAACTTCTTCACGTAACAAGTCGACTGATTGCTTAGTATCGGTCATATCAATGGTGAGGGTCTCAAATTTTTGTTCTAATGTAGTATGGGATTCTGAAAGCTCACGAAGGAGAAATTGGGTAAGCTAAGTTATGAAGGTGGTGTGTGGGAACAATAAACAAAGAAGGTTATGAAGGTGGTATGCGGGAACAACAAACAAAGAAAGTTTAGGTTTTTTTGTTTGACTTACCAATAAATATAAATAGTAGTCACCAATTCTCAACGAAAATAACTCGTACCTGGTGTTAGATGCAACTCTAAAAGGATGTTTGAGAAGTTAGGGGATGATTTTACAAAGTGTAGAACTTTCTGGGGTATTTTTGTAATTTCTGGAACTTCTGGGGTGATGTTTCTGTAATTTTTGGAACCTGTTGGGACGTTTTTGCAATACTAGAATTTTTGGATGATATTTCTGCAATTTATTAGAACTTCTGGGGTGATTCTGTAATTTTTGGGAATTTTTGGGGAGGTTCCTGTAATTCTGGAGCTTTATGGGGGTGAAAGGGTTAAAAGCGATGTTTACTTCCTTAACACGATGGAACGAGGAAGAAGATGGGTAGCGATGAAGTCGAAGCAGCACAGGTCAACGACGAAAATAGGCGCAATGAACAATAACAACGATGAACAGTGCACAATTATTTGTTTTTTTTTTCCTAGAACAAGAACGATGAACAGTAAGAATCTGCCAAAGTTTTTTTTTACCTGGACAGCCGGTGAACAGTGATTTCGCACGAATAGTTTTTATGTTTTTTTTCGATGAACGGCGTTGTTGAGATTTTTGTGATTTGTACAAATCGAAGTTATGCTTTGATACCAAATTGATGTAGATCGTGTTAAGGAAGAATTAGGGATGAGGAGAGAAGAACAAAGGGATGAAAAAAGAAGAAGAAGAAGTAGGAGATGAGAATAGAGAGAATTTTAGAAAGAAGATTCAACATCAATAATAAATAATCAAAGTCTCCCCAAAACAAATATCTTCTATATATATAGGGAGACCACAAATCCTAAAAGAACTCTAAAAAAAATAAATAGTCATAATGACAACTAAACCCCCGAAAAGTATAATGACAAATAACTCCTAATCCTTACGCCTACGCCTACGCCTACTATAATGAAATATAATCTGATTCCTATCAATAAGTCTATCCTCGTTAGAAATTTTGTGGTTTAGTAAATATTTGATGTGTGAAACATTGTAAAATATGTTTGATGTTTTTATTTTCGGAGTTATGCTCGATGCAAGCTTGTAGAAAATGCTGTGACTTAATCTTAAAGTTTTGATGAGCAAATAATACTATGCTCAATACTTCAGTCAGATTTGATGCTCGAGGCACTTATATGGTTCAATATATTTACACATGCAACGTATCTCTTCCTGAAAACTTATTGCTATAAATATTGTTAAGCTCACTCCTTCATATCAANATGCTCAATACTTCAGTCAGATTTGATGCTCGAGGCACTTATATGGTTCAATATATTTACACATGCAACTAATCTCTTCCTGAAAACTTATTGCTATAAATATTGTTAAGCTCACTCCTTCATATCAAGTCATCTCTTGATAATCCCATCTTTCTCTACTTAGTAGTTTAATAGTTTTCAAAACTCTTAGATCTGCGAAATGTGGTAAAGATGTTTAATCTGCATGAGATGTGTGTTTTGAAAAATTTCCATGAGTGAAGTTTTTTGCATTGTTACAAAGCTCCTTGCTATATTGCCTAACCATTCTGTCATCGTGTTGCTTCTACTACGCAATAGGAACACCTCCTGGAGCTGCAGGATCATAATCTCGCTTCAACCATGAGAGAACAGCAAAATCGAGCCTTAAAATTTTGGGAAAAGAATTGGGTATGGAGCAATCTTGTTATCCTCTTTTCATTCTTAGTCTCATGCAATTTTCCTATCGGGCTTCAATATTTACTACTTATATCTTGACACATTGTCTGTTTTAGCACTCTGCTGTACCTCTTAAAATAAAGCGCCTTGCTTGTGAGCCGGAGAGATTTATTTGGGCAGTGAGTATGGCACAATCTCGATGCAGTAACCTGCAAATGAGAATTGGTGCACTAGTTCAAGATGCGAATATGTTTATTCCTTATGCTGGTGAGCTTCTTCTGCATTAGTCTTTATCATCTTCTTGTCTACTGTTGGGCAGATAGGATCATGGGCTCTCGTAATTGAACACTTATCAAACTATGCAAAGAGGAAGAGAGAAAAAAAAACCTTGAGCAGCAATCCGGAATTCCAAAACTGGTATAGAAAGTAAGTGCAAGAGCGAAAATGAAACCTACAACAAAAAAGACTAAACTATGTTTAATGATATATGCAAAAGCTTAAGACGGTGGTGCACAACATAATAGTTAATCTTGATATACATGGGTCCGCTCATTGAAAATATAGTTATTTGCAACCTGAATCACGAGTCAAGGTATTGGCCAAGTCTATTATGACTCACCTCCTCTGATATGACAGTGGTACCCATTACAAAAATATCACGAGTCGCACCTGAATCGGTCATGACTCAGATGAATTGGCCCAACTCGGAGTCAATTCGTTTGACATGGTTGATTCATTCTGATATGGTGAAATTTCCACCAAAATCTCAGAAAACTAGCAAAAATTAAAGAAAAAAGGAAAGGAGGGAAGAAACCTACATGAAAAACCCTAATTGCAGAAATCAATAGCAAAGCTGTTGCGACTTAGATGAAATCACCATTGGGTAAGCCTCATCCTCCCCAAGAAAAGTATAATTCAAATTAAATGGGAGGGATTTCAATTTAGGTTTTGGTGGTTTGACACTTGATGAAAGTGGCTTGTCACCACTTGGGGTTAACTTAGGTAAAACTTCTAATTCTCTAACTAGACTCAAACAGTCTTCCTCCAACAAAAACTCCATAATAAGTGACAAATAAGCAAAGCAAAATAGGTGACTTCATGTCAAATTTGTAAATGTACTATCCTGAGTCTTAAACTACTCCCCTTGGAAACTTAATAGAACTGTCTGCCAGCTAAAGTGTGATACCGGTAGGTTTGAGCTCGCCTAGACCTAATTGTTGGTAGACTGAGTAAGAGAGTAGATTGACTTGGGCTTCAAGATCATGCAAAGCTTGCTCAATCTTGAAGTTTTCGATGATTCCTGAAATTGTAGGACATCCAGGGTCCTTGTACTCAGGAGGGGTCTTGTGTTGGATTATGACACTTGCCAGTTCAGTGAGCAAGACCCTCTTTTAAATATTCATGGTCCTTTTAACTGTACACAATTCCTTTAAGAATTTGGTATATGAAGGGACTTGTTTGATGACATCTAGAAGTGATATGTTGATCTTTATTTGGTTGAACAACTCGTAGATATCCTAATGGGTACTCAACTTCTAGGGTTTCTTTAGTCTTTGGGGGAAAAGAGCAGGTATGGGACATGTTGGCTTCTCGTTTCTCTTGGGATTAGTCTCATTGGGGGAGACTTGTGTAGGCTCTAACAACAGGTGTTGACTCAATGTTTTGTAGTGGTGTGGCCTTGTTTACAACTTTTCCATTCCTAAGAGTGGTGATGACTTGAATATGTTCTTGTGGAGTGTCTATAGTGGAAGCATGGTCTAATTGAAACTGATCTTGTGGCTGTTTGGTTTGGGCAAAAAATTTGTCCTTCTTTTGTGTGGTCATGGACTGTGTCAACTTATGTACTTGATTCTTAATATTGTCAATAGACTGTGAAGTCTGGGCTTTAAAGTCATTAAAGCTTGAGCGCTTTGGTTATTGTAATTTATTTGGGCTTTGTATAAACTAGTTAAGAGTATCCTTTAGACTTCGTTTTTGAGGTGGCTGATATAGTGGGTATTGTGTTGGTGATAGTCCTTGTGGTGGGTGATTGATGGGGGACTGCTGTGCATTCCTCCAATTGAAGGTTGAGTGGTTTTTCAATTCTAGGTTATAAGTCTTAGAGTATGGGTTGGAGTATAGCTTGTTAAAGAGTATGAGTTGGAGTATAGCTTGTTAAATCAGGAGATTGCATTGGATTGTTCCAACAACACTTTCTCAAACGCTAGTATAGTAGGGCACTCCCTCGGGGGATGCTCTTATAAAACACATATCTCACAAACCTGCTCTATGGGAGGCGCAACAGTCACTTCATTCACTTCCTCATCTTTAAAACCTCTAGCTTACGGGACTGGGTGGCCATCTTGGCACTAAGGTCATCCTCTTCCTTTAATATATACTTCCTCTTTGGGGAGTGGTGGTCTTAGACTCTTAGGTTCTATATTGGTTGGTGAGGCCAAGTCCTACATCTGGGAACTCTCGGTTAAGGTATCAGAGAAGTCAAATATCTCATCAGGACTTCTTTTTCACAAACTCTCCTTGTGACATCATCTCTACAAACTGACACAAAGTAGTGGGGGGAGAATTATAGAAAAAGTCTACTAATCTCCAGTTTTCAAAATCATGACGGGGATAAGCTTGGAGCAGATCCTTAAATTTCTCACAATATTGATAAAAAAATTTCTCTTCCTTGCTAGAGAAATTTATGAGATGATGTTTAAGTGCATTGGTACAGTGAAGAGGAAAGAATTTTTTGAAGAATTCTTTTTGAAGGGTTGGCCAATTGGGTATGGATAGGAGCTTTAACGAATTGAGCCACATTTTGGCTTTGTCCTTTAGTGAAAAGGGAAAAAGCTTGAGACAGGCACCATTAGAATTATTCTAAAAGGTCTTGCATACATCCTCAAATTCCTTCATGTACAGGTAAGGATTTTTAGACTCAAGCCCATGGAACTGAGGTAATAATTGAATAGCGCTCGGTTTCACTGTGAAATTTTGAGCATTGGCAGGGAATAGAAATAGGACGAGGCACTACTCCAAGCGGAATGTAGATAATCCCTCAGGATTTTGCCTTCTACATGGAAATGAAGACCTTCGAGAATCAATATTGGACCGGGAAGAAAAAGGAAAAAAAAAAAAGTAAAGTCTAAGCGCATATGGCGTGAAAAGGAAATTCGATTTTAGTAAGACTTGATCTGAATTGTAGTTCAAATTCAAGTTAGTTTAGTGAGGGCGACCTTGCTGATTTACCTCTTATAGCTGGTTACGATCACAGTCACCATCTCACTACCCATTCTAATTAGACTAAAAATGGGGAATGTAACTGACTCTGAACTAGTTGGCTCAAAGGACTAGATGGATTAATTAATCGTACTGACTCTTTGAATGGAGATTCAGCTTGGTTAGGATCTGAGGAGTCACTAATGAATATAAGTCTATCCTAAAACAAATTAATTGATGACATACAATGAATCTGAAAGACAATTACAGAATGAAATGAAGTTACCCGGAAAGAGGTGTCTCCAAGTAGCTTGTTGGTGAAAGCGGATTCTTCCTTCTTCGTCTTCTTATATTGATCTTTCTGATCTCCGGGAACGGTGGTTAATAAGTAATAATTTTTCAATAAGTCTAAGGTCGAATTACAGGGATTAAAGGTAATTTGCGAATTTGGTAAGGAAGAACAGTCAAAGTTTAATTGAAAGTTGGATTTGATTTGAAAAAATAACAATTTAATTAAAAAGAAATTTCAATTGAAAAAGCCATATAAATGGTGCGTCCAGACGGTCTCCACATATCTTCATTAATGTGTCTGGACAATAGACTTGGTGTCCCAACACTTTAAATTCTTTGGAAAGTCCAACCTTCATGCTTGTGTCCGCACGAAGGAATTGCGTCTAGACGGTCTTCTCGTTAGATGTATTGAATGTCAATCATTGCGTCCGAACAATTCTAGGTATTTGGAACCTCCTCGTTTTGCGTGCTCTTCCAAGCTAGGACAGGTTTGGGCATCCACATTGTATTCGAATTGTTCCAAATCAATATGTTTTGTTCTAAATTGCCAATTAGCATTCCTGGGTCTAGTTGATACTTCCTAAATTATCCACTTTATCTCGTTTGTCCAATCATGCTCTAAATCAACCATTTTTACCAGCAAAAATGGATCGAACACCAAAAAAAGAATCAAAGTGAAAAATCCAAAAATTTATCACATATAAGCTCAGATATTATATAATTAACCAAACATTAAATATAATAAATTAGTACTTTTGATGGTTAATCAGAAAGAAAGCACAATGCGGAATGTAGTACGGCTTTTTAGTTGGTTTGGATATATCATTGGATTGGATGTCTTGTTCACCATTGATATGGTTTTAACTTTCAATGATGATTACAGTAATGCTTTTTACTCGTTATTGATAAAAGTTGTTTCTTATCTAGAAAAAGTAAGGTAATCCACATGACAAATGAAGTAATCAATCTTCTCTTCAATCTCCACGCAACTACACCTAGAAATAACCACATTGAATGACAAAATTTCCCAGAGATGTTGTACAGGTGGAAGTTCCCATAGAATGTACTACAGTCCTTCCCTGAATAGTTTAGCATGAGTTTTGAAACACGAACCACTAGAATAAGCATACTCTGTGTTAGTGTGCCTACAAAAGTTAGAAGTCTGGAAGTGCATGCAAGCTACAGTTCTAAAACCACTTCTGAATCAGGGTCCATGGAATTATTTTGGATCAGTAAACTGCTTTCCTTTTTGTTCTGGAGCCGAACTGCTGTCATGTTGTTTCTTATTCTAAGCAATTTTAGTTCAATTTCATCGAAATACTGGAATGAAAATGGTAGTTATCTTGGCTATACTCTGTCATAAACTAAATCAACTGAGTTATTTTTTTCAGATATGCTGAATCATTCCTTTCAGCCAAATTGTTTTTTTCATTGGCGTTTCAAGGACCGCATGCTCGAGGTGATGATAAATGCTGGACAACGGATTAGAAAAGGAGATGAGGTATATTTTTATTTATTTCCTACATCCATTGAGTGATTTTTTTTGGGTGTACGGTGGAGGTGCACACCTAGGGTGGATAGTGGCTTCTATGCCAAAAGATATTGAGATTTGAGTGAATGGCAAAGACGATAAAGGCAATTAAGCCTCATTTATAATATTATTATTGATCACATCCATCTTTTAGCTGATATCTTTTTTCAAAGCTTTCTAAAGCCTACTTTCTTGCCTACAAATATGGCAACTTGTAGTTGTCGTCCAACTGGAAATCCCCTACATGGAAGATCCGGCATAATGAAGTTTATTATTTTCGTTTGCAAATAAACTGCACGCTATACAAACCTAGTGAGAGCCTTTGGATGGGGGATATACTCCATATATCAATGTAGCAGTTTATCTGAAATCTTTCGTTTGATGGGTGCAACTCTATGTTGCCTTGTCATCTTTTTAGCCAATTTCTAATCCTCATATAGACTTGGATCTGCAGTTATTGGAATTGCATGACAACTGATTGGGGAGAATGTGGAAGATGTACCCTTTATGTGCCCAAGTAGGAGATTTAGGCTTTGGAGAACTTCCATACGTGTTGGTTTTCATGTGATTGCTAGTTACCTTTGGATTTAGTTATCACACCTATAAAAATTGACCAGGTATTATGTGGTTGCCTTATTCCACAAACTAGTTATCATTAACATCTAGTAATCCACAAACCAGTAATCATTGTAGTTTTTCGATTTTCTTCATTCGTGGCAAGAATGGTTTAGTTCCTTGTCTACCATTCCTATACTTATTTCCACTTGGCAATAAAAGTATCGTTCTTGATGAAAAAAGTATATCCAAGCACAACCTTTTGTTTGAAAATCAGAGATACGAAACTTTCTCTAGCCATTGACGTTTCCTTGTGACTCCCTTGGCACTAGTTGTCACACCCTCGATTTTCAACCCAATATCTGAGGGTGACTTAAATACATTTTTCAAACTTGTCTACAAAAATGTCGGATAATACAGTTGTCAAGGAAAATTACGATCTTCATTAGAGGACAACAAAGTTCCGAACATTGATCAATATACAAATTCAGTAAATAGTCTATCTTCGAACTGATTGTTAGAGAATTAATACTAAGGGTAGTTTAGGTATTTTTTTTATATTGTGTTGCCCTAATATATAAGACTTACTTTCTTTATTTCTAGGTTTAAGCTGTGTATTACAAACTTGCTTTTATGAATAATATATTCTCTCTTTCTCTTCTCTATTCGCATTGATTAATTCTATCATAGTATCAGAGCTATTATATTTCAAAACCTAAGAGTATAGAAAGTAAAAAGATGAAGAATTTTTTTTTTTTGGGCTACTGGAGCATGACGTCAGTAATCGTCGGCAATGAGGTCATGTTGATGTCATTCTTTTCTGACCGTGAAGACCACTGTTAGATTCAAAATTTCATGGGCTTTCTGTTGGTATGATTCGTTTCTGATTTTGAGCTCATCTCGTAGGTGTTTCTATTTTTTGAATATTTTTGGCCCAAACTCTCAAATTTCTTCAATCTGTCAAAATTTGGATTTTTTTGTTGCAATTTTTGGTTCAAATCTTCTCTAAGAGGACCGATTAAGCTTCCATGGTCCCCTCTTGAGAGACTCGAAGCTTTAGAAGCATTTTTTTGGTTTGATTTTGGCCATTCTAGGGTTTCGGTATAATTGTCGCAGGCGACACTGGTTCCCGAAGCCGTGGTTTCTCTGTCGGTTTATTGCTATGCTCTGTGTGGGTTGCTTTGATCTTCAAATCTTCGGCTGAGTTTTGGGTGGTCTTCTCGTTGTGGCTTCTGCAGTGGCTTCAGCGTTCTGGTTGTTTTTTTGCTTGCTTCGACTGTTTTTTTTTGTTGTTGAGTGTTATTTGGTGATACTGCTTATTTGGTGGCTGATAAGTTTTGATTGTTGCTTCTTATTTGGTGTTATTACTCTCTTTGGGGCTGCTGAGTTTTGACTGCTTTGGTGGCTGTTGGGTTTTGATTGTTGATTCTTCTTTGGTGTTATTGCTTTCTTTGGGGCTACTGAGTTTTGACTGTTTTGACCTTGACTGTGGTGTAATTGTTACTACAATGGCAAATGAAAACTATGATTCATTTTAAGCCATTAGTGTGAGACTAATAGGTGAAAATTATGTTTATTGGGCTTATGTTATGAAAATTTTTTTATTGGGGAAAGACATGTGGAATTATATTAGTGGTGTTGTACAGGCTCCAATTGATACTAAGGCTAAAAATTACGCTGATTTGAAGAGCACTTGGGATATCAACAATGCAAAATTTATCACCTGGATTAATAACTCAGTTGATCAAACCATTGGGGTTCATTTATCCAAGTTTACCACAACTAAGAAAATTTGGGATTTTTTGGCCACACTTTTTGTCCAGTCTAATTTTGCAAAGAGGTATTAGCTAGAGCATGAGATTCAAGATGCGCGTCAAGAGGACAAAACCATATAAGAATTTTACTCAGTTATGACTGGATTCTGGGATCAGTTAGCACTTATTGAACCCACTGATTTGAGCACTAATTTGACATATCGCACCTTCAGAGAAGAACAGAGGCTGGTGCAATTCTTGANTGTTGATGTCATTCTTTTCTGACCGTGAAGACCACTGTTAGATTCAAAATTTCATGGGCTTTCTGTTGGTATGATTCGTTTCTGATTTTGAGCTCATCTCGTAGGTGTTTCTATTTTTTGAATATTTTTGGCCCAAACTCTCAAATTTCTTCAATCTGTCAAAATTTGGATTTTTTTGTTGCAATTTTTGGTTCAAATCTTCTCTAAGAGGACCGATTAAGCTTCCATGGTCCCCTCTTGAGAGACTCGAAGCTTTAGAAGCATTTTTTTGGTTTGATTTTGGCCATTCTAGGGTTTCGGTATAATTGTCGCAGGCGACACTGGTTCCCGAAGCCGTGGTTTCTCTGTCGGTTTATTGCTATGCTCTGTGTGGGTTGCTTTGATCTTCAAATCTTCGGCTGAGTTTTGGGTGGTCTTCTCGTTGTGGCTTCTGCAGTGGCTTCAGCGTTCTGGTTGTTTTTTTGCTTGCTTCGACTGTTTTTTTTTGTTGTTGAGTGTTATTTGGTGATACTGCTTATTTGGTGGCTGATAAGTTTTGATTGTTGCTTCTTATTTGGTGTTATTACTCTCTTTGGGGCTGCTGAGTTTTGACTGCTTTGGTGGCTGTTGGGTTTTGATTGTTGATTCTTCTTTGGTGTTATTGCTTTCTTTGGGGCTACTGAGTTTTGACTGTTTTGACCTTGACTGTGGTGTAATTGTTACTACAATGGCAAATGAAAACTATGATTCATTTTAAGCCATTAGTGTGAGACTAATAGGTGAAAATTATGTTTATTGGGCTTATGTTATGAAAATTTTTTTATTGGGGAAAGACATGTGGAATTATATTAGTGGTGTTGTACAGGCTCCAATTGATACTAAGGCTAAAAATTACGCTGATTTGAAGAGCACTTGGGATATCAACAATGCAAAATTTATCACCTGGATTAATAACTCAGTTGATCAAACCATTGGGGTTCATTTATCCAAGTTTACCACAACTAAGAAAATTTGGGATTTTTTGGCCACACTTTTTGTCCAGTCTAATTTTGCAAAGAGGTATTAGCTAGAGCATGAGATTCAAGATGCGCGTCAAGAGGACAAAACCATATAAGAATTTTACTCAGTTATGACTGGATTCTGGGATCAGTTAGCACTTATTGAACCCACTGATTTGAGCACTAATTTGACATATCGCACCTTCAGAGAAGAACAGAGGCTGGTGCAATTCTTGATGGCTTTTAGAGATGACTTTGAGGGACTTCGTGGTTCTATTCTTCATCATCACCCACTCCTCTTAGTGGATGCAGTTGTACCCTTTCTGGAAAGGGTCTTCTTCCACTGTTAAATTAGATTGTATTGTCTATTCCTTCCAAAGTGACCTTTAATTCCCAAAATAAATATTGAGGTCGAGTTGCTTCTGATGAGTGTAGCTTCTGTCGTGAAAATGGTCATCGGAAAGCCCAATGTCCAAAGTTGATGAACAAGAATGCACGAGGGTCTCAAAATCAGTTATTTAAGTCCAGAGATCGTTATATAGCAGCCGTAGCACCACCAATGGATGAGTCAGTCTCATCAGCTCAACCCGACTATGCTTGCAGTTCAGCTACAACAGTTTCTCTCTCTTCATCAGTCTAGTGCTCTCACAATTTCTCCTACTATAGGTTCGTTCAGTTCAGGTCCTTTAGGTATATCTCGAACTGTATGGGTCTTTGACTCAGGTGCCACACATCATATGACCAGTGACTTTTTTTTATTTGCATCTATTGTTTCTCCCCCATCTTTATCTGTACTTGCTGCTAATGATTCTCAAATGTCATTAGCTGGTGTTGGGACAATTATTTCCTCCAACCTTATACTTTCAGATGTTTATTATATTTTTCAACTTACTTTGAATTTACTCTCAGTCAGTCAACTATTTGATTTTGGATTTTTTGTTCATTTCTCTTCCTCAGGTTGTGTTTTGCAGGATCCACGGTCCAAGAAGCTGATTGGGACAGGCCATAGAAAGGGCAGGTTATATGTGTTGGAGGAGCTTTATGTCCCAGATGTTGATGCTGCTGCTGCTTCTTCTACTGTTGATTTATCTTATTTTCATTTGAGTCCAGAGTCATCTAGTTTTTATTTATGGCATTCTCGTCTTGGTCATGTTTCTTATTTTCGTTAAAAATTTTTAGCTTCAACTGGTAATTTGGGTAGTTTAGAAAGTCATGATATTTCTAATTATAGTGGATGCAAGTTGGCTAAATTTAATACATTGCCATTCAATAAAAGTGTTACTTGTTCTCTTGTACCATTTGATCTTGTTCACTCTGATATATGGGGACCGACTTCTATTCTTACACAAGGAGGGTCCAAATAGTATGTTTCATTTATTGATGATTACACGAGGTACTGTTGGGTATTCTTGATAAAACGTTAGTCTGAATTCTTGTCCATCTTTACTACCTTTCGTAACATGGTACACACTCAATATTCTACAGTCATTAAATATTTTTGATGTGATCAAAGAGGTGAATATACTCTTACTTCTTTTCATGATTTGTTGAAATCTGATGGTAAAATTTATCAATCCTCTTGCACTGACACACCTGAGCAGAATGGTATTGCCGAACGGAAACACCGTTATATTCTAGAGATAGCACGTTCCCTTCTATTATCAGCACATGTTCCCAGCTCATTTTGGGGGGAAGCAGTTTTGACAACAGTTCATTTGATCAACACCATTCCTACTATTCTCACCTTTGGAGTCTCTCCATTTGAAAAGTTATGTGGTAAGCCGTCTAACTATTTTTCTTTATGTGTGTTTGGTTGTACCTACTTTGTTTTATTCCCTAGTGTTCTTCGTACCAAACTTTCTACCCATTCAGTTTTATGTGTATTTCTTGGTTATGGTGAGGGCACATACTGCATGTGAGATGTTATGGGTCCGTTCTTTACTTCGTGACATGGGATTTGATGTATCTTCCCGTATGAAGATGCATTGTGATAATCAAGCAACAATTTTCATTGCAAACAATCTAGTATTTCATCAGCATACCAAGCACACTGTGGTGGATTGTCACTTCATTCGAGATCTCTTGATTCAAAAGGAGATCATCACCCCATATATCAAGTCTTGTGAACAACTGGGTGACATTCTTACCAAGTCATTGCCTCGACATACCTTCAGTAGTTTGTGTTCCAAGCTGGGTCTTTTTGATCTTTATGCTCAAACTTCAAGGGGAGTGTTAGAATTCTTAAATTCTATGGTAGACAAATTAGTTAGTGGAGTATTGGAATTACTTTGTAATATTTCTCAGATATAAATAAGAGAGTGTTGGACAACCTAGCCTACACATCGGTTTATTCTCTCTTCTCTCTGCTTCTCTTTACTTTTCTTCTTGTTTTCTCCTAAACCTAACCCTAATATTATTTTTACTTGTCATTTTTTTGAAGTCATCTGAAGTGTTTTTTTAATTTTTGAATGTTTTTTAGAATTTTTGGGTCATATTTCACGATCTACTCTTTGGTAGAGATCGAGACATTGAGTTTTGGGTGAAGCCCAATGTTCGTGTGGGTGTTTTTTGGCTAGAAGAGGATTTCGACAATGGCCAAAGGGCTTCTACAGACATTAGTGGTCCTCTTGTGGAATTTGGCTGGTATTAGTGGACCTCTAGCGGGCTTTGACTGGCATTGGTGGTCTCGACAATGGAGATTTGGTGTTTTTTCATATTTTGTCCTATTCCTTTTAAGGTGTGTGATGATTTTGTCTCCTGTCACTGGATGTGTGTTGTTGCAAGTTTGTGATTTGGTTTCCTTGTTTGTAATTTGGTCCCCTTTTGTGCTAGGTTAATCTCGAAATTCGTATTTAGTGGTTGGGCTTTGTGGAAAAAACTTTCCTTTGTTGAGTAGACATGGCAGGAGTCAATACAGAATCTATTAGTACAGAGAAAGATGGGTTGAGTCGTATAGGGACTCTTGGATGTAACCATTTTCTCCAGATTAGTCCAATAAAATTGGATGGGAGCAATTACTTAGCTTAATCACGATCATGCTTGTTATTAGTGTAGCCCAGTGTGGACTAAATGGATATCTAGCATTAGCAAGTAAGGAGCCCAAATCTGAACTTGATTTTAGTATGTGGATCTCTTTGAACTCATTGTTGATGATGTGGTTACTAAATTCGATGCAACCTCACATAAGTTGTGATTTTCTATTTGTTGAAACTGCAGGTGAGATTTGGTCAGATGCAGCTCAAACATGTTCACAAGTTAGAAATGGTGCCCAGATTTATAAATGCCGAAAGAAGATTCACGAAACCAAGTAGAGAGATATGACTATTGCAGAGTGTTACGCATGGTTGAGTAGTTTGTGGCAGGAGATGGATTATTACCAAGATTTTCGAGCGGATTGTGCTAGAGATAATGCGAAGTTTTAGAAATTGATGGAGAAAGACTGAGTAATGATTTTCTCGCATATCTTAATATGGAGTATGACCAAATTCATATACAAGTGTTGAGTAGAGATCATTTTCCTTCCTTGAGGCAAACATATGCTGACCTTCTAGGGGCCATGGTGGTAATAGGGCTGGTTGTGTGCGTTCATATGCCCATATGACTGAGATTGCTAATCCTACCTCCAGTGGTCCATCTCCATCTATCGGTACTAGTAGTGGGAGGTTCATCGCAGATGAGATGTAGACTCTCAGGCGTTTGATGGTCCGACATGATACTTTTGTATTTGCTTTCGCTTCTGTTGTTTTCAACTATGCTTATGCTGGTATACATACCAGTAATTTTACTGCATCTTGTTCCCCTCATCCTTGGATTATCAATTTTGGAGCCATTGACCATATGATAAGTTCCTCGAGTCTTTTCTCTTCTTATTACATATGTTGTAGTAGAGATTAAGTTGGTGTAACAGATGACTCATTGTCATCTGTATTTGGAAAAGATTCAGTTAAGTTGTAAAGCCGTTAGGGTTTTTGAGAGAGAGAGACAAACGGAGAAGAATAGGAGAAAAAGATCAATATAAGGTTGTGTGTTAGGTCATAACTACACCTTGTTTATATATACATATGGACTCAAGGGCTAAAATACCCCTATTCTATAAAATAAAACATAACATAACATTCCCCCTCAAGTTGGTGCATAGACATCCCTCATGCCTAACTTGCAGACAATGGAGTGAAAAACCTTACTATTAATCCTTTTGTGAAAATATCGGCTAATTGATCTTCTGATTTCACAAAAAGAATACAAATTAAACCCTTATTTAACTTCTCTTTGATAAAATGTTGATCAATTTCAACATGTTTTGTCCCGTCATGTTGAACCAGATTATGAGCAATGTTAATAACAGTCTTGTCATAATATAGTCTCATAGATCTATTATCATGAATTCTCAACTCTCTCAGTAATGTTTGGAGCCACATAAGCTCATAGACTCCATAGGACATTTCTTGGTATTCAGCTTCAGCACTAGACCTGGCCGCTACTACCTGCTTCTTGTTTCGCCATGTGACAAGATTTTCTCTAATCAAAGTGCAATAACTTAAAAGTAGATTGTCTATCATCCACTGAGCTAGCCCAGTCTGCATTACTAAATGCTTCCAACCTCAATTGGCCATTATTAGAGAATAGGATCCTTGTTCTTGGAGCTGATTTGAGATACCTTAATATGCGATATACAACTTCAAGATGAGAAGGTCGGGGATCATGCATAAATTGACTAATAACACCTACTGCATAAGTAATGTTTGGGCAAGTATGTGAGAGGTATATCAATTTTCCCACCAGTCTCTAGTATCTCTCTTTCTCTACTACCTCACCAATACCACCACTCAGTCGATGGTTAACTCTAATAGGACAATTTGTAGGTTTGCATCCCAACATCCCTATCACCTCAAGAAGGTTAAGAACTTACTTCCTTTGAGACATCAAGATACCTCAGTTTGATCTGGCAATCTCAATTCTAAGGAAATATCTTAGTGGACCTAAGTCTTTAATTTTAAATTCTTTGGCTAACTGAGCTTTTAATTTGATGATTTCTTGCTCATCATTTTCAGTTATCACTGTATCATCCACATATATAATAAGAATTGTAATCTTGCCGTCAACCCGTTTGATGAACAAGGTATGATTTGCCTGACTTTGCTTATATCCAAATTAAAGCATAGCTTTAAGAAACTTATCAAACCAAGTTTTGGGAGATTACTTCAACCCATAAAGGGATTTCTTCAACTTACATACCTTCTTTTCAGTCATTAGAGATGAGAAATTTGGAGGAATCTCCATGTACATTTCTTCCTCCAAATCTTCATGAAGAAAGACATTCTTCACATCTAACTATTGCAAACTCCACCCTAAATTTGCTATACGAGATAAAAACACATATGAAGTTCATCTTTGCCATAGGAGTGGAGGACTCTTAGTAATCAATACCAGATGTCTGAGCAATTCCCTTAGCAACCAGCTAGGCTTTGTACCTCTAAATTGTCCCATCAGTTTGTTGTCTGACGATAAATACCCATTTATACCCTACTACCCTTGTTCTAGGAGGAATAGGAACCAATTCTCATGTGTTGTTCTTTTTGAGGGCTTTCATTTCTTCTATCATCGCTTCTTTCCACTTAGGATTAGTGTGAGCCTCTTTTCAACCCCATGGAATAGACACATAAAATAAGGAGGAAACAAAAGCGATTCACATAATGTGATCTGATCCACGATTGGAGTTTGCATGCCTCGGTAGAAAAGAGTCCATTGGAGTATAGCACAATATCACCTTTTCTTGTTGCCATGAGGTCGACCGGTGAACAAAGTAAACCCAATGGGAACCAAAATAAAAGGGGGGGTACCGCATTGGACAGAAGACGATCCAACACACCTAAACATAAAAAAGGTGCTTTCACTCCACTTTTTATTTGAGTTCGACATTCCCCTTCGCTTTCATTTTTGGGTACAGTACAGGCTTAGATCAAAATCTTTCTTGTGCAGGATGAGATTGACTAGATAAGACAGTTGATACCAAGCTACTGCTTACATGTTTAGTGCTGTGAGATCTTTAAGTTTCCTTCGGACCCTTAAAATTTTTTGAAAGAATGTTGGGGAGAGAGAGTGCTTTAGTCCTGTCTCGGTCGGTAGGCAAGTCAAGTTTGTACCGATTGCAGTTGAGGTAGGAAGTTCATTGCTCTCCCCCCATGACTCTAGTCTAACGAAAATTGTGTTGGTATCAACTGCAACTCTTGTAATTTGTCAAGTTGGCATTGTTCAATAGGTAGGCACAATCACTTGCTTGTTCGATAGCGATGTTTTGAATTCAATAGTGTGATCTCCGACTATCTCTCCTTTGCAATTGGGATTCGGATAAACACGATAGGATGGAAACAAGGAATCATAATAGTCAAAATTAGAGATGGGATGTGGAGTACAAGCTCGAACACCCTTTCTAACTACAATAGGAAGTTCAGAGTCATCAACAAGTGAATTGTTCACAGTAAGAGTAACATTTTGAGATTCATTACCCGGTAAATTAGTGGAGGATGGAACTGGAGCTGAGGAATCCAACTGTTGTGATGACATTTGGTTAATCTGTATCTTTTGACGTCGAGAATAAGTCTTCAGATTAGCATTCTCATGATTAACACCATGTGGACTACTGTTTTTCCCTTTTTCCTCCATAAGTTGTTCCCATCACTAGCATTCTACTGAATAGGCAATTGAAGAAGAGACGCCAGACAAAACATCTCTTCTTGTGTATTGGTGTTCTTCCCCATAAGAGATCGTTGGGAAACAGGAAAGAAGGACTCAAATTCACGAAAGGTAACATCCATGCTAACATACATTTTTTGAGATTGTGGATGATAGCATTTATAGTTCTTTTATGTGGCAGAATAACCAACAAAGATACATCACAAAGCCTTGGGATCAAGTTTTTCCCTAGAAGGTCATAGTCATGGACATAACAAATACACCCAAAGACTTTAGGAGATAGGGAAGAAATAAAAGGAATAGATGAAGACTCAGAAAAACACTCGGTAGATGACCAAAATTGAAGGATACTCGAGGGTAAAACTATTAATAAGGTGAGCCTCCCCCCAAAAAGACTGAGGGACATTCATAGTGAATAGTAATGAATGTGCAACTTCAAGGAGATGACGGTTTTTTCGCTTTGCAACACCATTATGTTCAAGGATACTCACACAAGTGGTTTGGTATAAAATGCCATTCTCATTGAGGTAAGAACGAAATTCTCCATCAATATACTAAATTCCATTATCACTTCAAAGAATCTTTATTTTTACATCAAATTGGGTACTCACCGTTTTGTGGAAGGATCTAAAGCATGAGAAAACTTCACATTTAATCTGTAGTAGGTAAATCTAAGTGAGACGAGAATAACAATCAATAAAAGTGATAAACTAATGATAGCCAAAGATAGACACAACATGAGAAGGGCCCCATAGATCAGAATGAATAATGACAAAAGTAGCAGTGCTTTTATTATTGGTACTTGGATAAGATGAACGTTTATGCTTGGCAAATTCACAAGCATCACAAACAAAAAAAATGTATATTACATTGCTTCACTAAACTAGGAAAAAGATGCTCTAAGACACCAAATGAAGGATGCCTCAAATGCCTATGCCAGTGATGTAAGACTTGTAAAGCTGATCCAATATCTACCTAGAGAGCTTGACTGTTAAACTGAGGAGAAACTTCAGCATTCAAAAGATACAGACCACCATATGTTCTACAACTACCGATTGTTTTCTCCGATTTAAGTTCCTGAATTATGTAATGAGTAGGAAAAAAGGTTACTAAATTCAAAGATTTTGTAATACTGCTAACAGAAAATTAATTAGTAGAGAAATTTGGAACATGGAGAATAGAGGTGAGTAATAAGGTGGACGAGCAATCGATTGAACCTTTCTTAGAAATAGAGGATAAAGATCCATCTGCTACTTTGACTTTATCTATACCCGAACATGTAGAATATGAAGAAAATTGACTAGAAGAACCTATCATATGATTAGTGGCTCTAGAATCTATTATCCAAGGAGTGTATGACGATAACACAGTAAACACATGAGCAGATATATCTGTATGAGCAAAGTTGGAAAAAGAGGCTTGATTAGAAGCTAAGGTAGAGGAAACATCAAGCCGAGCCATCCAACGCCTAAGAGTTTGCATTTCATCTTGAGAGAAATGAGAATGAATAGACCAAGATGGAGTCTCTGAAGAGGCAGCCATATGTGCATGTGATCGCACATTACCACCTCAGCCACTCCTACCTACGGCCACCACCCTCGACCACGTGAAGGGTGTCCAGTTACTTTCCAACAAAACTATCTAGTATGTCTGGTCTTCCTACAATATTTACACTTTTAGATATCCTTAGTAAAATGACTACTTGTCTCCGTGGATTTGGGCAAAGCTAAGTCCAAATCACGCTAAGGGATAGCAGTCAATGTAGACTACTCCTGAGAGGGAACATAAACCATATCAATCCTATGGCTCTCCTCTTACTAAATATGGGCATAGGCCTCTCGCAAAGTAGGGAATGGATTATGACCCAAAATCTGTACCTGAATCTGCTGAAATTTTACACCCGTTTCTTTTCCACCATTTGCTGAAATTTTACTGTATCATTAGTACACTCTGCCTAGAAACTCTAATAATAATCAGGCTCTTGCCATAAAGTAGTCAACTTTGTATAGTACATTGCAAGTGCCTTTTCTTTCTGATTGGTCTCTCGAACTTTCTTAGAGAGGTCATACGCCTTAGCACTGTTGCCCGTTTGGGAATAAGCGTGAGCCACAACAGTCCAAATTTTATAGGTTGTATCAAGCAATAGAAAATCACGACTGATAGAGGGTTGCATTAAATTGGGCAACTAGGACATAACTAAGGCATTGTCCGAAGTCCACTGCTTCAAGGGAGAACCAAGTTCACGGGGCTTTTTAGCCTCTCTAGTCAAGTAGCCATCCAAAGATATTGTTTGAACCAATAACAAGCAAGCTCGTGACCATGCTAGATAATTACTTCCATCTAATTTTTATGGATTGATTTGGAGAAAGGGTTGTTAGCAAGAGACCCCAAATGACTCGACCCACTCTCTCAGATACTTCCTCCAGTATTAGTAGAGGTAGAGGTCACACTAAGTTCCGTCATGTTCAATTAACCACAAAATCACAACCAAATGTAAAAATCAGAGATCACAACCCACAAGATCACAAAAAAAAAAATACCACCATCATTAGAAAAATTTCCAACAGCAGCCCAAATAGTCCCTTTGCACCAATTAGGACAAACTTTGGAGTAGGGAAGTAACCGAACAAAAACCAGACCCAAACAGTGAGAGAATACCACTGCCAAGAGTCAAGAATGGCCAAGGAATCCCTCAAATCCACTCTAACAACCACCAAACCACCTGGATATTGTAGATTAAGCCTAGTCGCACCCCCATAAAGTTGGATTGACTTGAAAAAACCTTCAAATTGATAGAAAATTGTAGTTCACACCTCCGATGGCCAAAAAATCGAAAAACATTTGAAAAATGGAAAGGCCAATCAAATGACTTCAAAAAATTCCAGGAAAATACCATAAATTTTAGAGGAAGGAGTTGAATCAGATGCATATTTTTTTGAAATTTTTTGACATCGGTAGCTGCTGACGTTAGCTTGTTAGACACTAACGTCAGCACATTAGACGAAGTCAACCATCACTGTTGACTGCTGGTTTGTGTTCCAACGAGTTCCAACAACCTTGGAATGTTCGATTTGGATCACTTCTCTAATACCAAGTTAAGTTGTAAAGTTGCTAGGGTTTGTGAGAAAAAGAGAGGTAGACAAAGAAGAATAAGAAAAAAAGATCAAAATAGGGTTATGTTAGGTTACACAACTACACCTTGGTTTTATATACATATGGACTAAAGGACTAAAATACCCTTATTTTATAAAATAAAACATAACGTAACAGGTTCCATCCGTTGTTCTCTTTTTATGTCTTTGAGTGCTTCATATTCTAAACTTTTCTACTTACTCTCAGTCAGTAGTATTACACATTCTCTAAATTATTCTATATCATTCTTCTCATTTTATTGTGTTTTTTAGGAATTGAGAATGGAGAGAACGATTGATAGTGGTAGATAGAATCAACCTTATCAGGCACTTTAGGCTTTTGGTTTTGTGGCTTTTCAATTGTTACATCAATGACATTGAAGACTTGGTCATCCATCAATAGGAGATTAGGAGTACTAGAGAATTTTTTTTTTTTTTAGTTTTGGTGAAACAACGTAATAAAGATAATTTTTTTTGTGATGCTTGTGAATTTGCCAAGCATAAAAGAACTTCTTATCCTAGTAACAATAATAGAAGCACTGCTCCATTTATGATTGTTCATTTTGATGTGTGGGGACCATTTCGTGTTGTTTCTCTTGTTGGATATTGATTGTTTGTTATTTTCATAAACTACTACAATCGGGTGACTAGAGTTTATTTGTTGTATAGCAAGGATGAAGTATTTACTTGTTTCAAGAATTTTTATAAACTGGTAAATACTCTGTTTAATGCCAAAATTAAGGTTCTCAGGATTGATAATGAGACTGAGTACTTTAATGGAGAATCCCGAGCTCATCTTATGGAACATGAAAATCTGCACCAATCTAGTTGTGTGCATAGTTGTTAGTATTGTACGATACGTCACGATATAGGCCTAAAATGATACGGATCATAGTTATGTATCGTTTTTGCGTTGTATCGTCTGATACACGATACGTTTTTACGATACGATACGTATCGGTACGATATGAACGATACGCGCAAAACTTGTTTAATTTTTTTTTGGGATGAAACTACATCGTTTTGTCCAAAAGAGATTGAATTTTTTATCCTTGCCACTGAAAACGACGTCGTTTTGAGGTTAGGATTTAGAAAAAAAATAAATCTCTCTTTTCCTCTCATTCGATCTTCGTTGTCTTCCCTTCTGGCCTAGGTGTTCTTCATGAGCGACGACTGACGACGAAGACACAACATCTCATGATTGACAACGACGACGAAGACGCAGGAGCCATCGACGAAGGCAACAAGCCAAATCCTGTTCTCTGTCTTCTCTCTTCTCCCTGTTCTTCATCAACGAAGGCCGTAAGCCAAATAAATTTTAGCTTCTTCAGCTACTCTAGGTAACCAAGCCAAATCCAGGTATCTTTCTGTTCTTCATTCTTCGATCTTCCCTCTCTCTTTTCTCTCTGTTGTTAAGGACGAAGAACCCCAGTCTAGACCCTCTCTCTTCTCTTTGTTCTCCGTATTCTCTCTCTTCTCCCTGTTCTTCATCGATGAAGCTGCCTTGGATCGAAGCTGTAACTGCCTTCTTCTTCTTCCTTTTCCAGCTACTCCAGCTAAGTGCACTGTAAGTAATTCTGTTAATTTATTTATAAAGCCAAATAATTTTTTTTTTGTATAAAAATTCTGAATCTTGATTAATTTTTTTGTAGTGGATTATGTTGATGACTTGAATAGTTGGTAGAGTATTAATGAAATGCTATATTTTTATGAGTGTGATTTTTTTCAAAGGTATATATATTTTATTATTATTTATTAAAATTGCATCGTATCTTATGATACACGATACGATACAATATTTGTATCTTACAATACGCCTTCCGATACACGATTCGATAACTATGGTTGTGTGGATGCAATTGAGCAAAATAGTATAGCAAAGAGGAAGAGTCGACATCTCCTTGAAGTGCTGTGCTCCTTGATGTTTACTATAGGTTTCCCTTAGTCTTTTTGGGGAGATGCAGTGCTTATTATTTTATATCTCATCAATCGAATGTCTTCGAGGGTTCTTGACTTTGCCACTCCTAAAGGGTTGTTTCAAGGGTCAGTTTCTCTTTATATATTCCCCTAAAGGTGTTTGGTTTTGTGTGTTTTGTGCATGATTATCGAAGGATCATGGGAAAGTTAGATCCAAAGGTGTTATGTTGTGTCTTTATTGGCTACTCTATTACCTAGAAAGTGTATGTTAGTGTGGATGTCACATTTCATGAGATAGAGTCGTATTTCTCCACTCCACCATCTCTTCAGGGGGAGTAGTGTATTGAAGAAGAGAGGCCATAGGATAGATTCCTTCTCTTATCTCCCAAACAGTGTTTGAGTCAAGGAAAGAAAATTTTGGTACCACAGAGGTCATGCCTATAACCGGTAATCATTTTTAGTTTGCCAAGATTACATCAACCATGAGAATGGCTTGCCAGAACTTGAGAACAGTGACACCTTCGTAATTTTGTACACTAAATAAAAATCGACAATGCTAATTAGATCGGATGTAATGGTCTTCCTCCCGAGATTGGCCATTCATGAGCCTTCCTTTCTTTATGAGATCATGCCAAGCTTCTATGGCAGAATATGTACCCCATTTACCAAACCACGGATGCTTGTACGCTCTGAGTGTTGAAGATTATTACTCTCAAGTTCGGGGTGTTTGTGAGGAATTGAAGACCTACCTGGTCTGTGACCTGTTTCCATTAGAACAGTGACTTGGTACCAATAGCTGATCAGGCTTTTCAAGATTGGGATGAGTTGATGTCGGTCGATGGTGTGAAAACATTTCCTAATGTCGAATTCCAAAAACACCTTGGAGTCTTACTCATATTCAAAAGGTGCAACTTCAATTCAAACGTAGTGGTAGAACATAACAAAATATTACGACCGCCTAACATAGGGGCCGGAGGTACGGTAAACTCGGCTAAAATATGACACTCGAAATTCTGGCCTAGATCGTTAATGCTGGAAAACGTTCGATGACATCCTTGTTAATGCTGGAAAGCGTTCGATGGGATCCTTATCCAAAATGGGTATTGGAACCTTCCTCCTAACCGCAGAATGGCTAGACACTGACTAATGCAAGAGATTGCCCAGTATAGCTCCCTGTTTATGACAGGTTGGTCTCTCAAGAAAAGATACTCTACTATAGGTAGGGCTAAACTTTAAAATCCGGGGGTAGTTGGAGAGAAAATATCGATGGCAATCAAGGAAAGATTAAAGGGGAACACACTACTAGTGAAAGATTGGATAGGGATTATTTGTGATGATATACTCGATGACAAACTAAGCAGAACACTACCTATGAGCCACCAAGTCAGTCATCATCTCCAGACTCAGTTCTTGATCTCTTTTCTTATATAAGGTAATGAGCCTCCTTGTAGTAATCCTGCTGATGATAGTTTTTTAGTTATTGCTATTCGAAAAGGAGGTCGGACTTGTACTCAACATCTGATTTTTGAATTTGTTTCTTGTGACTCTTTGTCTTCAGCCCATCGTGCTTTTGTTTTGTTTTTGTCTCTATATCTCTTCCTCAGAGTAAGAATAAAGACCTTGTAGTGCCCAAGTTGAAAGTAGTCATGGTAGAAGAAATGAGAGCTTCGAGAAAGAATGAAACTGAGAGCTTATGTCTCTTCTAGTTGGAAAAAAATTAGTAGGTTGTAAGGGAGTGTTTATTGTCAAGCAGAATGCAGATGGTGCAATGAATATATACAAAATAAGGCTGGTAGCTAAGGGTTTACTCATACATACGAGATTGACTATCAGAAAACATTTGCCCTTGTGGCTAAGATGAATTCTATTTGTGACATTATTTCTTGTGCTGCTAATCTAGGATTTACTCATACATATGAGATTGACTATCAGAAAACATTTGCCCTTGTGGCTAAGATGAATTTTATTTGTGACATTATTTCTTGTGCTGCTAATCTTGGATGGGATTTGTAACAACTAGACTTAAAGAATGTATTCTTTTATGGGGACTTAGAGGAGGAATTGTACATGGATATTCTTTCGGGTTTTTCTTTTACAGCTACGGAGGGAAAGTATGTTAGTTAAAAAATTCCTTTATGGACTAGAGCAGTCTCCTAGAGCTTGGTTTGATAGATTTCATAAGACAATGGTAAAATTTGTGTATAAGCAAAGTCATGCAGTTCACACGATATTCATTAAATACGGGAGTGGTAAGATCTCAGTTTTTATAGTATATGTTGATGATCTAATACTCACATGTTATGATGTAGAGGAAGTGTCCAAACTGAAAGTCCACTTTGCTAAAGAATTTGAGATCAAAGATTTGGGATGTTTACGCTATTTCTTAGGGATTGAAGTGGCCAGATCAGATAAATGAATTTTCATTTCACAAAGGAAGTATATCCTTATGGAACTTACATGCTAGGTTATAGACATGCAGACTCACCTATTAAGACACACAACAGACTGATAAGTGATGAAAGTGATCAAATTAATAAATAAAGATATCAGAGGCTTGTTGGGATATTTATATACATTTCTCACATTCGTTCAGACACAGCATATGTAGTGTGTGTTGTTAGCCAATTCTTACATGCTCCTAAGTCCCTCGTCAAGAAGCAGTCATCTCCTAGGTAAGAAATATTGTTCTCAAAACAGGATCATCTAAGATTAGAAGCTTTTACAGATGTAGATTTAACAGGCTCGGTTGATGATTGGAGGTCCACTACAGGTTGTTGTATCTTTTTAGGAGGAAATCTAGTTACTTGGCGGGGCAAGAACCAAGCAATGGTGACTAGATCTAGTGCAGAGATAAAATGCAGGGCTATGACTCATAGTATTTGTGGGCTTATATGGTTGAAAACTTTAATGGAATCTATAGTGGTGAATGTGTGTGCCTATATTGTGATACTAAGGTTGCCATAAATATTGCTTACAACCCAATTCAGCTTGACAGAACAAAGCTTATTGAGATTGACAGACATTTCATTAAATTAAAGCTAAATGATGGGTTAATTTATATGCCCTTTATGACATCCAATGAACAATTAGCCATTGTGTTTACTAAGGGGCCTAGTAGTAGAATTTTTCATTCAGATGTATTATTCAATAACAAGGTGATTGTAATAAAACTGAGATTCTTAGAGAAACACCATATTTATAAGACACATTGGAATATTTCTCTCATAATATCTGCACGTCTTTAATAGAAATCTGCTCAACTTGTTTCCTTTTCATGGTACCTCCACAGGGAAATTTATAATAATGAACTGTTTTTTTGTATAATGTTGTTGCAGAACTTTCTAATGGCCTTTATGTACATTCAGTGCGTAGAACCTATGTCTAGAAACTTCAATCCAGAATTGTATAATATATTGTCCTATACCAACTGTGCTCACTCTATTTTGAACTTATTGAGCTTTTGGATGATGTCAACAACCTTCTTATACAGTGGATGTCTGGATGATGTATTTTGACCAACATTGAGAAGCACAACTTATATTAAACTGGTTAAATCCCTTTAAATCCCTTTATATGTGTGGGTACGCTATTGCCCTCTCATTCATCTCAATTATGTTGCATAGAATGTGCTTGACAATTTCATTAAATCTTTGCAGATGACGGTCAATTACCTGAATAGACAGAAGAATAACATGTTCATGCAAAGATATGGTTTTTCGTCAGCGGTGGTAATTTGCTCTCATTTACTCTTTATATTTTAAGGTGTTACATTAAGCCTAGTGATGTAAATTGGTATAGTGGTGCATTTTTCTTTTGATTTTTCGGTTGAAAGGAATCCAAGTTTTTTTTTTGGTTGTTGTTGGTGGTGTAATATACGATAACTATGATGTGCAAAAATAGAAGTATATTTAGTTTTGGCCCAATTAACTTGCACCGAGCCTCCTGTAGGTACCTTTTCATTTTTTTTTTTTGGTTCAACCTTTTGATGCAAGTCTTTAAATGTGCTTATTTGATGGTATACAAGTCCAAATTTCTTTTTTGTGATGTAATGAAATACATCAAGTTAAATTATGGAGTGATTAGGGTTTCAAAGTATTAATGTTTATCAATGAAAGATGAAAGATATATTGATTTAGAATAATCAAAGTATTACAGAAAAATTAAGAGATAAGCTACACAATAGTAGTCTTATATACTAGGGCAAACATAATAACATAAATGACTAATCTACCCCTAAAGCTAATATACTAGATTACTCTAACATCCCCCCTCAAACTTATGATGTGATAGTATCCAACATCAAGAGTTTGTCAAGGAAAAAATGAAAGCGCGCGACAGTGTGAGATTTGGTGAAGAAATTTGCCAACTGCATAGTTGAAGGAAGATATGGGAGAGAGATCGTGTCCAGTTGAAGATGATGGCGCACAAAGTGACAATCAATCTCTATATGTTTGGTGCGCTCATGAAACACCGAATTGTGAGCAATCTGGATAGAACTGGTGTTATCATAATACATAGGAGTAGGAGTAGTCAAAGAAATGCCAAGATCAACAAGCGACCAACAACCAAACTATTTTTGCTGTGGTGGATGCCATAGCACGATACTCGGCTTCAGCAGAAGATTGAGCTACAATAATTTGTTTCTTACTTTTCCAGGAAATAAGAGAATTACCAAGAAAGAGACAAAAATCAGTGTTGGATTTGCGATCCCTAGAGTCACCAGCCCAGTCCGCATCAGAGTAAGCACGGAGCTCCAGAGACGAAGAGGAAGAAATAATAAACTCTGATGTAACGTACCCCGGAGATGTCGAAGAATCTGAAGAACAGCAGACCAATGAAGTGTGGTAGGAGCAGCGACAAACTGACTAACCACATGAACCGCATAAGTAATATCTGGATGAGTAACAGTAAGATACACTAAACTCCCAACAATAGTACGATATAAGGTAGGATCAGACAGGAGAGACCCATCGGAGGAAGTATACCAAACATTGAGCTCCAAGGGTGTGTCAGCTGTTTGGGTGTCTGATAAGCAAGCTCGCTGAAGAACATCTGCGGCCTATTTTGACTAAGAAAGAAGATAACCCTTGGAAGAGGAAGTAACCTCAATTCCTAAGAAGTATCGAAGTGGACTCAAATCTTTCATCTCAAAATAATCTTGTAACTGAGTTTTTAACAGCTGAATTCCCGCATTGTCATCTCCCGTAATAATCATGTCATCTACATAAAGTAATAGAAGAATGAAACCAGAAGGAGTGGATCGAAGGAAGAGAGCAGAATCAGGATCACTAGCATAGAAGCCTAAATCACATATGACTGAAGAAAATTTTGCAAACCATCCCCTCGGGGCCTGTTTAAAACCATATAAAGCCTTGTGAAGTTTGCACACATGACCAGGACTACAAGACAACCCAGGAGGAGGAGTCATATAGACCTCTTCAGATAATCACCATAAAGAAAAGCGTTTTTCACATCCATTTGAGATAAGCTCCATTGACGAACAGCTACCACAACAATTATTGTGCGAATCGTGGTCATCTTAGCCACCGGAGCAAATATTTCATCATAGTCAAACCCATACTCTTGAGCAAATCCCTTGGCCACTAATCTAGCCTTGTACCTTTTCACAGAACCATCAGATTGAGTTTTGATTTTATAAACCCATTTACAACCAATGGGGCGTTTAACAGGAGGTAAAGACACCAACTCCCAAGCTCGAGTCTTATATAACGCAGAAAGCTCCTCGTCCATAGCCTGTTGTCAAAGAGGATTAAGTATAGCCTCCTTATAGGAGGTGGGTTCAGACAGAGAATGTATAGAAGTCAGAAANGCACCAACTCCCAAGCTCGAGTCTTATATAACGCAGAAAGCTCCTCGTCCATAGCCTGTTGTCAAAGAGGATTAAATATAGCCTCCTTATAGGAGGTGGGTTCAGACAGAGAATGTATAGAAGTCAGAAAAGAACAAAAATTAGAAGAGTAACAAGAGTTGGACCAGCCAAACCTGCCAGGTGTTAGAGTAATCTAGTATATTAGCTTTAGGGGTAGATTAGTCATTTGTGTTATTATGTTTGCCCTAGTATATAAGATTACTATTGTGTAGATTATCTCTTAATTTTTCTGTAATACTCTGATTATTTTGAATCAATATATTTTTCATCTTTCATTGATAAACATTAATATGGTATCAGAGCCATGATCTCTAAACCCAAATAATAATTCATGATTGAAGTCCAAAATAAAACCTGGTGAACCTGATGTGCACTGACCTGGTAAACCTGACGTGAATAGCACTGATGTCATCATCTCCGACGATGATGTCATCAGTCTTCGACAGAGAATACCACCATCAGGATCGAATTCACATGGGCTTTTCATTGGTGTGCTTCCTCCTTTGTTTCGAGTTCATCTGGTAAGGGTTTCTATTTTTTCAAGATCGTCTCAGACCACTACCCCTGAGAGACCGATAGCCTTTTACTCCACTCAATGCCTCAGTGGAGCACTCCTATTCTAGATACAGGATGACCCCGTACTTTGTTGGCCCAAAAAGATGAAATTTGACCCAAAGTGTCGAAATTCCAGCATATACTATCTCTTCCACCGCGAACATGGTCATGACATAGACGACTGTTTCTGGATCAAGAAGTAGATTGAGGAGCTTATTCAGTGTGGCCAGTTGAGACAATATGTTGTTGGTTGAGGACTAGCCCCACCGCACGAAGAATGAGAGCGCTAGCAACCCTTCGGTGAGATTCAGGCCATCGTCGGAGGGTTAGAAGGCGGAGGTGATTCCAACTCTGTTAGGAAGGCGCACACCCGGAGAGCCAGGCAGGCAAAGTCACATGACTCACGTCCGATGAAGACACCACGACGTGGGGAGGATGTCATCACCTTCTCGGACAAAGACCTTGAGGGGATTCAAGTCCCACATGATGACCTTCTAGTTTTGACCTTGATGGTGGCCAACTACCAAGTCAGGAGGGTCCTGGTCGACAGCGGAAGCTCAACCGACATCCTGTTTGCCACAGCCTATGATAGCCTTCACCTCGGTAGGGAGTGACTATAGCCAGTCAAGACTCCCTTGGTTGGCTTCTCAGGAGAGTCCATCCCTTGGGATCTATCACCCTGTCGGTCACAGCAGGAACTGCACCAAGGAGCTTTACTGTTATGGTAAATTTTCTTGTGCTTGATTATCCTTCTGCAGATAATATAATTCTTGAACGACCTGCCCTCAATGCCCTAAGGGCAGTGCCGTCAACCTACCACTTTCTTTTTCGTTTTCCAACCTCCAATGGGATTGGGGAGATAAGAGTAGATCAGGTCTCAGCCAGAGTGTGCTATGTGGCCTCTATGAGGGCCAGAAGACCACAAGAGACTCTCCAAGTCGAGGTGCTTGACCCGAGGGACGACAATACCTTGGAGAGAGGTGAGCCTGCAGAAGAGCTTCAACCCGTAGTAGTCGACGACAACCTTCTAGGGAGGAAGGTCTACATAGGTTCCTCACTCTCCTAGGAGCTGGCATCTGCCTTAGTAGACTTCCTTAGGAGGAACACAGATTTTTTCGCTTGGTCCCATGAAGACTTGGAGGGCATCGACCCCGAGGTGGCCTCCCACCGACTCAATGTTGACCCCAGATACAAGCCTGTTCGCTAGAAGTTGAGGAGTGTAAGTACTGAAAAGGGGCAAGCCATGGAGGAAGAGGTAGATGAGTTGCTGACGAATGGGTCAGTGAAGGAGGTAGCCTACCCAGACTGGCTATCCAATGTGGTGATGGTAACAAAGGCCAATGGGAAGTTGCACCTCTGCATGAACTTCACGAAACTCAACAAAGCCTGTCCCAAAAACAACTATTCTCTCTCGCGTATCGACCCCCTCATTGACGCCATTGCTAGACACGAGCTCCTAAGTTTTCTGGACGCCTACTTTGGGTATAATCAGATCAGCATGTTCCCTCCAGATCAGAAGATGACCTCGTTCATCACCTCGAGAGGCACTTACTGTTATAGGATAATACCTTTCAGACTCGAGAACGTCGGAGCCACATATCAACGTCTCGTCAACAAGATGTTCGAGGTTTAGATTGGAAAGATGATAGAAGTCTATGTAGACGACATGTTGGTAAAGAGTGCAGCAGCGTGTAACACACCTGCAAGAGACCTTCGATGTGTTAAGAGCCTACAACATGGAGTTGAATCCAGATCAAGCAACCTAACTCTAGCCCCGCCCATCCACAAGCGAACGGGCAAGCAGAAGTCATAATCAGGACCATATTCCAAAATTTGAAAACCAAACTAAAGAGCGCAAAAGGAAGATGGGTAGACGAACTCTCAGGAGTACTATGGGCCTATGGGACAACACCAAGGAGTCCTACGGGTGAGACCTCTTTCTCCTTAGCCTATGAGACAGAGGCAGTGATACCCGTTAAAATCAAGGTACACTCCCTAAGGGTCCAGCGCCATGACCTTACCAGTAATGAAGAAGGCCTTCGCATCAATCTCGATTTGGTAAAGAAGGGGAGGGAGATAGCCATGCTCAAGTGTGATTTCATCAGCATGACTTGTACTTATTTTTTGAGTGTCGTAGTTGAATTCGTTCTTACTTGTGATTTGTTGTAGAGTATTTGGTTGAGTTTGTTGGTTCCAATGTTGTTGTCGTGCCTCGCCAACAACCTGCAACTCGTGTTGTCGTTGCTATTGCTCGAAGAAGATTGTGTATGTTTTACATGTTAGATTTGATTGGGTTATGAAGTTACTTGTTGGTTTGGATCCGGATTACGTCAACCTCATTAGAGATGAATCTCGTTCAGTTATAATTTTCCGGTTGAGGCTTCATTCTATTTTCACCCATTTCAGTCTAAAATAGTCTGGCTCAAACTTAGTTCACCATAGCATCTTTTCTCGCTGGTTTAACATTTGGCTTGTTATTCTTGGTTATAATGGTACCCAAACCAAATTCTCTTGCCTTATCATTCAATATGTCGATTACTTCAGTNATCAGTCTAAAATAGTCTGGCTCAAACTTAGTTCACCATAGCATCTTTTCTCGCTGGTTTAACATTTGGCTTGTTATTCTTGGTTAGAATGGTACCCAAACCAAATTCTCTTGCCTTATCATTCAATATGTCGATTACTTCAGTTAAGCTCAATAACATAAATTATGTTTCATGGGTCAATTTTGTGGTGGTATTTTGTATGGTTAAAGGTCTTTGTAAGCATTTAGTGGGAGATACACCCAAAGAGTGTGACTTTGGTTTTGGCTTGTGGGAATAAGAGGATGAGCTGATCATTTTGTTAATTTTGTGTAATATTTAGACATTGTTAAGGAAATATGAGATTGTTTAACACATGTATTCTAGCATTGGCAACATTACTCGTGGCAGTGCTAATTAGATATTGACCTCGATACACTGAAAGAAACGTAGTTGACCTACAGGGGGTTTGAATATGTCATTTGTGCTCTAATGTATAAATTAGGCCCAAATAAAACCTATCACTTAATCATAATTTAATCAATCAATTAGTGTGCTTAAACTCTCAGTGACTTTGACCTAATGACTTAGTAGTGAATGTGTGCAAAATCAAGAATTAATTCAATTTCAAACAAGCATAATCCACCAACCTTGTCTCTCCAATCCTTTACACCAATTCAATGATGAGGTAGGAAGAGTAGGATATCTCAAATATTGATTTAAACAATTAAAACGACCAACATCACTAGTTGGATTCACTGAAACAAATTATCAAATAGTTGGAGGAAAGTAAAAATTGCAAGAATGTAAAAGAAAGTACAACACACAACTCAAGTAATTTTTATGTGGAAACCCTCTTGGCAAAAACTACGGGACCGTTATCCATCTAACCTAATCCATTAGTCTCAGGACTCTTTAACATTTGATTACAAGTTTGAAGACTTGTACCTCAATCAATAACATGATTAGAAGCTTCCTCACTTGAACATCCACTACGAGCTTTTGACAACTAGCTTCAATAGGCAACGAATCGAAATTTACGATCTGCCCTTTGGAATCCTCCTTCTTTCCTTTTGGAATCTCTCTTAAACCCTAGAACCTTTTTTCTGTCTCTCACAATACTTAGAAAGTCTGAGAATACGTCCCCTATTTATAGGAATAGGAAAATAGAAGTTAATTGCTATGCAAGAAATCTTGCCCGCGACATAGCGTTCGAACAAGGGAGTGCTTGATCACTGTAGTGAACGCTGGAGAGACTTAGATTTTGAGCTTTTACATTTATTTCACATTGTACCCAACAACCACATGACATTGATGCCTCACCTTTTGTAATTTGTCAATTTTGGACTCTTTTCACACATTGGCCCTCTTGGACATTATTTTATTTGAGGGATATAGGGCTTTACTAATCTTTAGTCAAATGTTCATCCATCACCAGCACTTGGAATTTCAGTGCATTGTTTCGGTTACTTGAAAAATAGAAACGTTTCGATGTGTTTCGAAAATGTTTCGACCCGTTTCGGAAATAGAATGAAAAAAAATTTAATAATTATTTTTTCAAAACATTGATCCAAATATACTAAAGTATCTTGAAACATTCTGAAATAATTGTGCAAAATGCATTGAAATATTACAAAACATCTCGAAACATTATGAAATACTTCGAAATATTAGAATTTCGATTCTATCACAGACTTGTTTCTGTCTCCTTGAAAACGAAAATATTTTGGTCCAAGGTCATTAAAGGCAAAAGCTAAGATTCTGAAGTCATGAATATGATTACCTATAGTCCACAAAGTTATACAAATCTGCTAACAATTCTCATCATCAAATTAAGTATAGGTAAACGAGACTTAGATGCGATTCATTCTCTTGGAAGCATAATTACTAAGTTCTCTATCCCACTATATATAACATAGTAACACACCAAACTTTGAAATGAGATTCAATCCAAGAAAATATGAGTTTTAGCATGATACTCAGGTTAAACAAATAAAAATTGAACAAAAGAAAAATCTTTTTGAAATTTTATTTTCTATTTTTAAAATAACTGTGAAAAATGTAAAATTTTCTTTACTAATGTAAACAAAAAAATGCAACAAAATGAAAAATCCTAACTGCTAAAGAATTCAACCTTAAAAGAGAAATTCTTTTTTGGTTTTTTAATTTTTTTTGTGTCTTTCATAAATATGAAAAAATCATGTATGAAATATGATCCTAATATGTGAGATGCAATGCATGAAAATGCACGTAGGACCACATTCTTATCACACCTATTCCCGGGGACTTTCAAAATAGTCGAAGGGGTACATAAGTCTCGCAAAATCTTCACTTCTTACCCATACTAGTTTGACATTTCATGTTTTCCAATTCCATACTATGAACAATGGATGACTGACTAAGTCTCCTCTTTTCTAGAGTACTCAAGTCTAATTTTAGTTTTGGAGAAGGGAGCAATTAGGCAAGCATCACTGCAATTTCATTCCTTGTAGTTCTTCAAGTCGTCAGTCTAATCATTTTCATGTCCTTCATACAAACATTTGAGGTCCTGCAAGTGTCAAATATATTTTTGGTTTTTAGTATTTTGTAATCTTTGTTGGTTTTTCTCGTTTGACTTGGTTATTTTTTATGAAAGATCGATCTGAATTATCTGAAGTCCTTAACACTTTTTATAATGAAATTTTGGTTCAATTTGGAATGTGTATTAAAGTTCTTCGGTTTGACAAAGCTCTTTAAGTATACTCAATCGTTTATGAAAACCTTTTATTCTAACCTTTTTCATTATCCATCAAACTAGTCCACATACCTCCTAACAAAATGACGTTGTCAAACATAGACATCAGAAAAAATATTCATTGTAACGGTAATATTATATCAGCATAGTTGACATGATATCATCAACCAATAATATGTAAACAAATAGGAAAACAGACCCCACACAAGTTGATAACTACCTATCCATGTAAGTTAATAACTACCAACTCTTCCTCTATGTAAGTCCATAACTACTCAAATAGGGTTCACTTTATCCATTTGGAGTTTTATTATTAGTTGATAATATCATGTCATCCATGTTGACATGGTATCACTGTTGCATTGAATATTTTCTTGTAGACATCATTTGTTGGATGTTACCGCACCTTAATGTTTAACATGCATGTGCTAAAACTATATTGGGATGATAAACCGTCATTTTGTCTCATTGCTCGTGTTTTTAGTTATGTTGCATTTATTCATCTTCTTGGTCCAGGGCAGGATAATTTTTTCCTTTGCTCGACCAAGTATGTTTTTTTAAGATATTCTCGTATTCAAAAAGGTTATCGCTGCTATGACCTTATTTCTTGTTGATACTATGTCAATGCTGATGTTACTTTTTTTGATGAGTGATAAGTTCATTGTTGTTGTACTTCACATGGGCAAAATATTTTTAAAAAAAAAATTATATGTATACTTATATTTGTATACTCTAAAAATTATACATATATTTTTATCTGTGCCCTCCCTATAATTTTTTTATTCAATTGTTTAGTATTTTTTTATTGTATTAAAGCTTTTTCCGGATGACCTTAATTTCATTATTTTATGAATATTTGCAAGTGAGAATTCTTGCAATTAACCTTTATTTGACTTTTATTTTCTCTACGAGAAATCGTCTCGATATCTATTCGAGTATTGATTATAGCCTTTATTATGTGTCAATTAATTTTCAAATTTTTTACTTTGTTTAGCTCTTAAATTTTAGCTTAGTAGTTTTATTATGCTAATATTTCAGTGATAATGTTTGGAACATCGTTTGGTGCACAAATTTAATGAATTGTTAGTGAATAACTAATAATTTTTAATTTTAATTAAAAATGACAATTAGACTCTCTTTTTTACAATGGTGGTAATTATTTATTTTTTCATACATATACCATATATATTATTTTTTGGGTCCTTTTTTATGTTAAATGGGTCTCATGTATCAAATATGATATAATAAATATAAATATATTATATAATGTGAATGGTTAGGATGGACAAAATTAGAGCGTCATTCTTCCACTGGTGTTATTATTCTTATTGTGTATATTGATGGAAATATTATTAGTGGAAATGGTTCAAATGGTATTGCCCACTTCAAGGTCCATTTTGGGAAAGTAATTTCATACCAAAGATTTAGGTATTCTTCGTTACTTTTTAGGAATTGAGGTTGCTCGTTTAAAAGAAGGTATCAGTTTATGCCAACGGAAGTACGCATTGGATTTATTATCTAGGACTGGTACGCTAGGTGCACGTCTTGTTGATACTCTTATGGACTCTACAGTTAAATGAGATGCTGAGAGTGGTGAAGTTTTTGATGATGTAGGGCGCTATAGGAGGTTTGTTGGTAAGCTGATTTATCTTACAGTTGTCCTGGTTGTGGTTAGTCAATTCATGCACACAGGGACGAAATTAGGATTTTATCTTGAAGGGGCCAACAATGATATAGACAAAAATTTAATGCAATAAGTTTATACAACGGTCATCATTAATTATAAATTTTTATTTATAAAGAACCTATTTTTTTTTTTTGATTAGATATAAAAGACCTATTAAATTTAATTTTTATGCGATGCCATCGAAAAAATTAATTTTGAGCACAAAACTCAAAAATTGGATCATGCCATCATAAAAATTCATTTGTGATAACATTATCGTACTCTTTTTTTCTTATTTATAATCTAACCTTATGTCTAGAAATAAATTATTTTTGCAAATAATAATTTCATATGATACCATAACAAAAATGAATTATAAGTCAATGAAGTATTTTTGATATAAATCATATTTGTATCTCTATTTTATTAAAAAAAAAAAAAAGAATTTTTGTCTATGGTCATCAAGTAATCCAACAAGTGTCTTTGTGAGTACAAAAGACATTGATAGAGATCGAAAAGGGATTGGATGAGTTTAAATTGAAGAATTGAATTTTATTATTTGTTTTAGTATTATTTTGTTAGTTAGGAAATATTTATTTGACTAGGAGTATTAATTAGAGTTTAATTAGGAAATTATTATTGAGTTTTAGTAGGATAGGAATTTTAGAGTTTGATTATGAAACTCTTTTAAAATTTTAGTTGGTGAATAGTTTTTATTTTGATAGGAAACTTGGTCTATAAATAATGGTATAATCCCAACTATTTTAATTAGAGAGAGTGATATAATAAAAAGTGATTCTCTGTGGAAAATTTATGTGTTTTTTCACCGATTCATTGCGAGGATGAGATAAACTCCTTCCACCCCTTCTTCTTTCTTCTTCTCTTTCTATTATGTGGTTTTTAGTCCTTCTCGTTCTACATCAGTTTGGTATCAGAGTTCAACTTCGATCATTCTAGATTTTCGTTGTGTTTTTGAGATTTGTTTGACATCTTGTGTTTCAGCCCTTTGTTCTAGGTCTAAAAACCCATCTTGCTGCCCTGCCAAAAAAATCCAGCCGTGTAACCCTGGGATTTATGAAATTATAGATTTGCCCCCTAAAATTTTTGAAATTACACTTTCATCCCCAAAAGTTTTAGAAATTTTACTTTGGGTCCCCAAAGTTTAGAAATTATAGTTTTGCTCCTAAAGTTTTTAAAATTACAGTTTGGCCCAAGAATTTTCAAAAAATTATAGACCAACCCCAAAATTCTGAGAAATTATAAATTGATCCTAAGATTTTCTACAACTTTTCATGTTACTTCTTCAATTGAGATGGTTACCAATTTCGAATTACTTGTCAAACTTGAAGTCTGTGATGCTAAGCTCGATTCGCTCCAAGCATCAATGGATTCACTCTACACATCATTGGAATATATACATGAAAGTGTACACAAGTTTGTTGTCATGTTTGGAGTTAAGCTCCTAAATAAGAATCTTGTGAACAAGGTAGATTTTGATTCATCTTATTCATCCATTGATCATCAACAAATAGTTGAACAAGCTTTGCCCCAAGAAGTTCCTCCACAATTCAATTGAATGATGAGCTGAAATCAGATATCATTGATGAGCTTAAAGGTTCTCCTCATTAAACAACAATTGCTTTCGACAAGCCGATTGCAAAAGGTGTTCCTATAGATGAAAAACAAGTTTCAAGCGTAATTTTTTAGATGGGGTTGATACTTTTTCAGCAATATCTTCACTGTCCTTTTATTTGGAACAAAGTGTGAAGGTTATGAAGATTCGAGATATAGGTTCCTCCCATTGTGATATCCTATATTATGTCATTGAAGGAAAATCTTACTTCTATGCGATCAGGTTTGAAGATGTGTTTCACTGCCTGATGTCAATTTTTTTGGAGTATTCTTGCTACAACTCTTCGGAGAAGAGTTTTTTTTAGCCGGGGAGAATTGATAGAGATCGAAATGGGATTGGATGAGCTTAAATTGAAGAATTGAATTTTATTATTTGTTTTAGTATTATTTTGTTAGTTAGGAAATATTTTTTGACTAGGAGTATTAATTAGAGTTTTACTAGGAAATTGTTATTGAGTTTAGTAGAATAGGGATTTTAGAGTTTGATTATAAAACTTTTTTAGAATTTTAGTTGGAAAATAGTTTTTATTTTGGTAGGGAACTTGACCTATAAATAATGGTGTAATCCTAACTATTTTAATTAGAGAGAGAGTGATATAATAAAAAGTAATTCTCCGTGGAGAATTTATGTATTTCTTCACCGAGACTCTTTCTATTCTGTGATTTCTAGTCTTTCCCGTTCTACATCAAACACTCATCCATGTGATTGCATTCTAAATAGTTAGTAAATAATAAGTCATTGATCTTTTTTAATATAATAAATGAGATACTTAAATATTGGGTGTATTGAAAAATTAGAGGTTAACAATAAAACTTTTTGAAAACATAGGGGGGAGAATGAGAATTTTTAAAATTTGAGGGAGCCGTGCCTACTCACAATTCCATCCGGCATGCACGCTCTTGTAAGTCTCATTCGGAGGTTGTTTGTCATATTCTTTAGTATTTGAAAGGAGCACCGAAGAAAGGATTATTATATCTTCCTTCATCATCTATGATTGTTAGTGGCTTATCTGACACTGACTTGGTAGGTAGTCGTATTGTTAGACGATCTACCTCAGGTTGTTGTCTTTCTATTGGTGATAATCTTGTTACTTGGCTTAGCAAGAAACAAAATGTAGTTGATTGTTCAAGTGTAGAGTCTGAATACTAGGCTATGGCTCATACTGCATGTGAAATGTTATGGGTTCGTTCTCAAGTTCATGATGTGAGTATCAATATGCCTATGACTTTTTTAGTGGTTAATAATCTAGTATTTCATGAATTGATCAAACACATCGAAATGGATGCCATTTTATCCAAAATCTCTTGATGTGTATGGATATTATCACACAATACATCAAGTTTAGTGATCAGCTGGGTGACATCCTTACCAAACTATTAGCTCAATATGTCTTTAATAACCTTTATTCCAAGTTGAACATCTTTGATCGTTATGTTCCAACTTGAAGGGAGTGTTAGATTTCTTATTTTATATTTTGAGTAGTGAAGGGTAGTATTGCAATTCTTATAATATCAGTTTAGTATAAATAAGATGGTGTAGGATAACATAGTTTACACACATAGCTTATCTTCTCTAATTCTTTTCCTTTCTCTTTATCTTCTTCACTTCTAACATAGTATTGTAGTATTTATTTCTTAACTTATTGATGTCATCACTACTATTTGGATTAGAGAATGATATTATTGAAGTTTGCTCTTTGTGGAGAATTTGTGTTTCTTGACCTAGTCCCTGCGAGGGTTTGGTATCTCTTATTCTTTCTTATTTGCCTCTTCCCATTCTACTTCACTTATTAGTGCACCAGAAAAATTGATGGGAGGTAATACCAAAAAATCTTTGATACCTAATTCCATCAAAGATGAAATAGAAGGAAGGGGAACAAAAAAAAATAAAAAAAAAAATAAAAAAAAAAATGAAACAATAATACTAAACTTACCAAAAAATTTAAATTAACTTACATTGGTGGGCTATGTTAACTCCCCCTACTCATTTAGTGATGTTGTACAACTATATTCCTACACCAAGAAAAGAAGGGTTTTTATAAGCCATTGCTTTGTGCTCTGAGAAAAGTATTGGACAAACAACTGCCTAGGAAGGATAAAAATAGACATAGGACACAAATATGGTACAACACGAACACAAAATTTGTCTAAAAGTTAAGACATACACATTTTATTTGAACTTGTATTACACAAATTTTGCCCAATACTTATTTATGGAAATGTTGAGTTCACAAACTTAGGTCAAATGCATGAATGAATTTGGCGCAAATTATATGTAAAATATATGCATACAACCCAAATTTGACGATATTAAATTCATTGCTCAAGGCCCATTGGATATATCATGACCAAAATAGGAGTTTGAATCCTTTAGGATCAAGCCTGCCTATTGGCAAAGTGCTAGTTGTAAAACTTCATTTCCATTCCACCACATCTCAGATCTAGGACATATCATTCTGAAAAAGTAAGCATAATGCACATGATAGACTTGTAAAGAGAGTTTGTATTCCACGTCAAATGATTAGAATTACACAAGGTTGGTTAGTGTATTTAAGAGGCCTCCATATATTGCCAATTGGTTTTGGGTTGGATACTCTAATACAGTGTTAGAGCGTTGGTGGTCTGTAAGTAAGTCTCTTAACCATTTAAGTTTTTTGGTTTGCATGTTTATCCGTTTTTTTGTTATTCTTCCGTGCGAGCCCGGGTACAAAATGAAGAAGGGTGTAAATGGAGCTTGTATCCCTCACCAAATGATTAGGACTAACCAATGTTGGTTTATATGCTTAACGGCCTCTCTAGTCATTACCAATTGGTTTTGGGTTGGATGCTCCAACAAGAATGATTGCTCCTAGTCCCTCTTTCTGAAAGCCATGACCACATATACTTGGATGCAGCTGTAAAAGGATTTGGAGCTACTTTATGCAGAATTGGGACTGTAATGGCATCATTTGGACTGCACATTCCTCAAGGAATGGGCTTCTTGTCCATTCAAACAGAAGACTCTTGAAAAATTGCTTGGGAAGCTGACCTTGGCTGATATTGTTGATACACACATAGTGAAAGGTTTAACAGAGATGTTAGCAACAATTACAAGGTTGGCTGTTAAAAGCATTATTTTGATTCAGTTCGTGTTGGGTTATCAACTATATTAAAAACCGTATTTTAAACAGATGGCTGCAAATGAACATAGATTCCTACACAAAGATTCCCATTAAGCTGCTGTCATTGGTACTGCAGAGTGTGGGGATGCTGGTAGGTGCTGCTGTATGCATATGCTTTGGAATGAAATCCTAGTTCTATTGAGGTTGGCTGGCTTTAGCTCCTATAATGCTGCAACATATGCAGAGCATATATGTGTTTATCAGGACTTGTTGTTGGCAGTTGGCTGTGTTATGTGTACTGATACAGAGTTCTGAACGTCCCTTTCAAACTTTTGTTTTTTCTCTGATATTTTGACCTTTGGTAGGTATTACATTTGATCTTTAGTTGGGGTGCAGGCTTGCCCTCTGGAGCTATGCTTAGAAGTCTCTTTTTAATTGTTGGAGTTCGCTCCAAACTAAGTAAATAGATGCACAGTGCACGACACATGCAGAGTTACCCGACTTAAGTTCTTCAGCTACCACTCAAACATTAGGAATGTGAAGTTACATAATAAATATAAGTTTTCGTTTCAATGTTCTTATCATATAATTTCCTCCGCTGGGAGTTAGGTCATAATCCTGATTGTCTACATCAAAGGTGCATGAAAAAGAGGACCCATGACCAAGTCAAATCAGAATTGTCAACCAATACGAGTATAAGCTAGTTTTTTGGTATCAGACAACTAAAATCATTTGGTTGGGATCCAGCATCTGCCTTTGGAACCCTTTATTTTTCCGAAGATGGTGCACCTTATTTCCATATCAGAAAAGTGAAGGAAAGATAACATAATCATTTGGCATTCTAATGCTTATCCTATTCTAAATTTTGTCTCTACTTGGTATCCAGGTGTGTCTGGCTGAAGAAATCTGGCAAAAAATTTGATTGTTGTTGGAATTTTTAATTTACCCTTGTACATGTTAGTAATATTTTGTTGAATTAGCTGACATTTTGGCATATGCGATATTATTGCAGAATCCTTGGGATGTCATCCAGTTCTCTGGAAATGCACGAATTCATTTGGATTCCTTCTTGTCAGTTTTCAACATTTCTGGCCTTCCTGAGGAGTACTATCATAACAGTATGGGTCATATAAATGTTCTCTACAAGTTTGTCTATAAGTGACATATATTAGCATCTCAGATCTGCCTTTTATATGACTAAGATCCACATATTAAACTTGTAGCAGGTCAGCTATCAAATGATGGAGATAGTTTTGTTGATGGAGCAGTCATAGCAGCTGCAAGAACATTACCCACTTGGTCCAATGGGGATGTCCCTCCAATCCCAAGCACAGAAAGAAAGGCCGTGAAGGAGTTGCAGGAAGAATGCCAACAGAAGCTTGCTGAATTCCCTACAACTTCTGAGCAAGATCAACGAATCCTAGGTAACTTTGTTTTTGTGAGATCTTCAGTCCTGAATAGAATACAAATGAGAATATGAAGAAAGCCCTGCTTTCTTTCTTTTCTGAGACTTAATGCCTCAAAATTTTGTTATTTTCACAAAAGAGTTGGTATCATTGGTCTTTCATTTTGGGATGAACAAGCATATTCCTATTTTTCTTTGATTCGTAATTGACTCTTTGTGCTTGAACTCGGTTCTAACACTTGATAACAATTGATTAAATGTTGATTTATGTTACCAAAAAACTCCGACTTGATTTAACTTCAAGTCATTTGACAAACTTAATAAAACTTGGTCAATATTGGGTAGGTTCAGTAATTATAGACAAAGAATATGGAATTATTAGTTTGTATCTTTTGTTCTTTGCTATCCGCTTTCAATGGTTAAACCATAACTTATATGGTGTTATTGATGTTATACATTCCTCCTTTTGTTGGACTTGGCTGTAATTATGTTAAGATAGACCTTCCCAAAATTGAACTACTTGTGAATCTTAACGGTTACCACATCAGTGGTGTAAGACGTCTAGTGGGCCCTTCCACTATTTATCAATTGGTTGTGTGGGTTGCTTTGACATGGCATGAAAGCTGGGTTTCCGAAGTTGGTCCAATCTCAATCATTTGTTCACATGTAGTCGTATAGTGTATTTTGTTTGTGTAGTTAGTCAATTATGTTGTAATTTTGTGTTGCTGCACTTAAGTTGGGGTACACACAGGGGAGGGTGTTAAGGTCGGTAGTGTAAGATCTCTCAAACAAGCATAGCTTAGTGGGCCAATTTAATAATTGCCAGTTGGTACTCAAGTGGACGAGTTAACAGTTTAAAATTTAAATTTGGTTCTCTGATCATTTTCTTGTTTCATTTTCCAACAGATTCTAAGCCTGAAGCAAGGAGAACACTCGTAGCCGCAATCAAGTAAGTAGCCCTCTAATCATCTTACTAGTTTGCAATGCTCCTTAAGTTGATGAGACATAAGATTTAATTTTCTTCATGGCAATATATGCATATCTGCAGGTATAGGTTGCACCGAAAGTTGCTGATAGAGAAGATCATCCAGGCATTAGATTTTTATCAAGAACGGATATTGTTCTAGTAATGGATAACTATTGCAGGATGTGAAAAATTGTTACATGCATGGTTGAGTGGCCAAAGCTTGGCAGAGTTCGGAGAATATGCGGCCATTTTGCAATGCTTCCAACTTCGAATAATTTGGAGTCATGAGTCGTTCCAACCTCTAAAAGGAACTGGTTTTGAAGCAGTGATGAAATATGGATAGTATATAGGATTCAATCTGATCTCTTGAGAGATGCAATTGAAATTTTGATGAGACTTGATGATTTCCATTGAAAATTTGGCCATTCCTAATAGTACATATGTCACGGCCTGAACCAACTCCATAATAATTAGAATGTTAATAACCTCAAAATCCATAAATCCAATTCCAAAAGTAATAAATATTACTAGTACAAAACATTTACAATGACAAACTAAACTTTCGAAACATTATATCATATGCAAGCCTGCTCTAACCTTGGCACCGGTCCACTTTCATAGATCCCTAAATTACTCTGAAAAAAATGTAAATATTATCAGATGAGCGACTATATGCTCAGGAGGTTAACTAGTTCTGAAAAGGACAAGGTTTGAAAATAACATACTTAGCAGTGATCAGGACTTAAACCACATTCATTGGATACTTAAATTTTTTAGAAAACAGTCAAGTATAACAAATAGAGTTATGATTCGAAACAGATGCTTAGTGTGCCACACCGGAGATTTAAATCAGCGTAATGAGACTCAGGGTTTGCATCCTATCATACGATCCAACAAACCTTTCAGAGGATTTTTATATCAAGGAAGAAATGCTCCCTCAATTCAAATTTGGTACCTAAGTTCAAAGACCACTGGAGCACTTAGGCACTTACAAATTCAAAGAAACCCTCTACGGTCTCAACCTGTAAAGGAAAAAACCCTTTATGGTTCAATCTTGTGTGCACATACTTTTCATAAAAAGGATATTGGACTTCATTGTACACAAAGCAATTCATTAGTTCATCAACAAATCAATTCCATAAAACAGAATCCAAATTCGATTTCATCAAACAATATTCAACCCAATTACATACAAATAGAACATTTAGAACATGATTTATAAAATAAGTTGAATATTAAAAATAGTTAAAAAAATCCAAGTTCATTGCACAATTGGAGTAACCTACTACAAATCAAACTCTGAGCACTAAGCATGCAAAGCTCGCCAAGTGAAGATTCAAGCCTGCACCAAATAAAAATAAAAAATTTGTCTTCCTTTTCCCTCACTTTCTTTTTCTCTTTCCGTCTCTTAATTATATCTATCACAATCATAATTAATTTCACTTATAGAGTTTCTTTCCAACTTAACATAGGTGTACATCATTCAAACCCTACTTGTGCAGTATTTTATACATTCTATAAGTAACCTTCATGGATAAAACCCTTGTAACTTAGGTTCTTTAAATCCAACTCCCACAAAAACCGTGGGAGATGAAAATAGACTCAGAGGGCTTCACTCCCAACAAAAAATTACTATTTTTAGTGGTGAACTACTTATCCAAATTGATCACCAAAACTAAACATTAGTTGCAGAATCTCAAGATTTCGTAGGTCATAGTCATCTTTAAAAAACTCATCATAATTGATGATGCACAAAATTGGTTTACACACCACCTGTCAATTAAGTAATATAAAATGCAGTAAAGTAGAGGGAGAGAGAAGACAAGATTTATAGTGGTTCGATCAATATGACCTATGTCCACTTTGAATATAGCAAGGGTTGCCGGTATTTTATTATCTCCGGTATGGAAGGAGAGCAGAATGTTACAATATTTGAGGGAGGAGGAGAGAGTTATGCTCAAATGAGTGAGATGCCTCCCAAGTGTTGGTGGGCTTACAATTTATAGTGGCTTAGTTTAGTAATTGCCTAGCAAGTTGGACGGTCATAACGGGGTTGGGGCCGTTTAATAGTTATAATGGGTTGGTATGACTTTAATAGTAATTAAATAGCTTGGCGACGTCTGCTCTCCTCAACAACAAGGAAGTTTATGATGCTCTCCAAGCAATGGGGGTGAGGCTCCTAGACTCTCTCTTGGTGGTGTAGAGGAGACTCCCAGATGACCTTGCATGCTCCTTGTTGACGTAACTCCTTGAGCTTGATGAGTTTGACTAGACCGACCACATTGGGCTGAATTTGGTGGACCTCTTGAAGTTGGGCCTTAAAACTCGGACCAAGCTTATAACATGAGTTGGACCCTTGGGCTTGGCCCATCATTTTCCCCCCAATGTCCTGCATTTAAGGAACTGAGAAAGGAGGGCATTCAATCGAGTTTGAATTTTTGACCGAACGACAAAGTTGGAAAAATTTCGGGAGGCCAAAACATATACTTCTAGGCCTTTTTTTAGCACCATTCACATCCAAAGGCGGTGAATTTTGTAGAGCTCTTCAAGAACTTCGATTTGACATATTATGGGCCCTATTTGGAGTTACGGATCAAAAGTTACGGTCAAAATAGCGTACACACCTCTTAAAATCTGAATTTTTCAAAAAATTCTCTTGATTGGCAACCCCATCCCTTCCAATAGATTCCTTTTGCTTGTAGGGACCCGTTGCCTATATAAACTCCCTTTCTCCTTCCTTTTTGGATTTTTAGAAAGCCCTAGTTGTAATTTGGGGCTTTTGGCTTTTTTGTTTTTCCTTGGAGATGTTGAAACCCTAGGTTATTAATAGTAACTTTCTTTTTCATTCCACCCATTTCATTCATTCTTGAGAGAGAAGGAGAGATTTTTCTTGAGGTCTTTCAAGAACCCATTGGTGAGACTTCCAATGGCAGCTAGTGGTGAGGATGTTCGAAGTTCTACAAATCTCGGTAAGGAACTCAAAAAAGTTGGCGTTGTCCTTGGAGGGGAGATGAAGGCAAAAGGTTGGAGGGAGGTGGAGCAGCCATGGGACACCTCCGCTGGGCTCGCACCTGTTGTGCGTGCAGTGGAAGTTCTGGGCGTTGAACTCGTTTTCGGTGCTGAGTAGGCTGTTTTGGGCGAGCAGCTTGTTGTGCTGAGTAGACTGGGCGAGTAGTTGGGCAACCTAGGCAAACGGCCTGTTGTGCTGAGCAGACTAGGCAAGCAGCTGGGCAGCTTGGGCGAACAGCCTACTGCGTTGAGTAGCCTGGGCGAGCAGGCTACTGCGCTGGGTAGCCTGGGCGAGTAGGCTGCTGCGTTGAGTAGACTGGGCGGCCTGCGCGAGTAGCTTGCTGCACTGGACAGCTTGGGCGAGCAGCCTGTTCGAGTTTTTCCAAGCGTAGCTTCTCAAAATCATTCTCCTAGAAACCTTTTTGGCTCAGATAGAGCTTTTTGCCCTCGAGTCAAAAAGCATTGAGGCAGGGTAGATGTCGATAATGATGGGTCCAAAGTAAGTACTATCTCTAGCACTTTAAATTCTGACGCTGATATTTTACGAATTGTCTCCACCTATCATATTCCTCCGACTGTACTATGTCGTCAAGCCGAGATGGATGAGCCTGCTTGCAATGAATCCTTTGGTGATATTGCTATTTATGAGGAGGTGCTTGAGGCTAGGCTCAGGCTCCTAATGCCTTCTCCCGTTTGTGGCATCCTGAACAATTTTTCCCTGACACCTAGGCGGTTGGTGCCCAACGGTTGGCGAGTGTTGTTGAGTTTCTTAGCATTATGGAAGAGGGTGCACCATGAGGATGCCTCTCCTGAGGAATTTCATGCAGCTTATTACCCGAGTGAGACTCCTGCTCCTAATCGAGGCTGGTGTTATTTTACCACAAGGGGAGGCAAGTTGATTACCAGTCTGCCCTCCAAATGTCATGGTTGGAAGTCTCATTTCATATTCGTCGGTGGAGAGTGGGCTTCAGATGCCAATAAGGAGTTGGCACCAACACGATGGAATGCTCCAAAGAAAGTTGGTACGCCCTACATTCTTACTACTTTCTTACCACATTCTTTGTAGGCTGTGTACTCACTATATTCCTTGCAGGTGCTCCTGTGCTCTCCAAAGATCAAGAGTGGAAGCTACAAGCTGTGAGGTCTTAGTCCACAAAGGACTTTGAAGCTCTTATGCCTAGGGGTGGAGGAATTATTGGTTCCTTTTCCTTAGATGCCAGTGGTCCCCTCCACGGTCTAGCCGTCCCTACTTGAAAAGGAAAGGTATGCTGATTCTTCTGTATTTTTCTCCTCCACTTGGTGTTTTTATTTTTATCTTGGTGACACTTTATTTTCTTTGGAGCAGTAGATAGGGAGATGATTGAGTCCCGCCTTTCTAGTAGGAGTCCTCCTCCTTCTAAGATGGCTAGGATGGAGGATGCCTCCTAGGTGGCCTCTCCAACTATGCTGCCCGAGATGAGCTCTCCTCAGTTAACCCCTCCACTGGCATCTCGAGCGCCCTCCCATCAAGTGACCAATTCAGAGGTGCCTCCTTGGTCAGAGGCTTCTATAGCTGTACCTCCTGCCCCAGAATCTCGTCTAGATTCTCGTTTGTTGGCCACACCTTCTACCCCCCATTCATCCATTCCTCATGTGGGGACTTCTTCTAGGGCACCTTCTCAGATTAACTCTATGTTGGGTAACGCATAGGTCATCAGGGATCGGCTTGGGAAGTTTCTGTTCATCAACGATGTGAATGGGATTAATGCCTTGGGAACTAAGGGGATCCTTAACTCTTTCCTAGAAGGTTGAGCTCAGGTAAGGGTTTGTTCTCTCCCCTTTCTCCCTTCCTTCCATAAGTTTCTGACATTCTTTTGCCTTCTGTTTCTCTTCAGGTCTCCACTACAACTATGTGTTTATTTTCAAGGACCCTCCTTTATCAGAAGCTGAAACACAATCATGACGTGGTGCAAAATGAGCTTCTTACTGCCCAGAGGTGGATCACCGAGCTTGAAGCTACTAGCAGGGCTTCTGATGCTGACCTTGTGGCAACCTGCGAGAGGGCGGTTGGTTTTGAGACTGATCTTTTGGCGACCTATGAGAGGATGGCCAGGCTCGAGGATGAGCTTGCGGAGACCCGTAAGAGGGCCACGCTCAGTGAGGCTGAGCTTTTGACGTCCCATAGGATGGCGGCCAAGTTCAAGGCTGAGCTTGTGGAGGTTTGTGAGAGGGCCAGGCTCAAGGAGGTTAAGCTTTTGGCAACCCATGGGATGGTGGCCAAGCTCAAGGCTGAGCTTGCGGAGGTCCGTGAGAGGGCCATGCTCAGAGAGGCTGCCATAGAGGTAGAGGTGAAGGCAGCTCATGAGAGAGTTTCGCAAGCTAAGGAGAGGGCTGTGATAGTTGAGAGGGACTTGATAGTGGCCTTGTAGATGCCTTTATTGATGGATATGAGGAGCTTTGGGGAAAGATTTCTTCTGCTTTTCCTGATATTGATATCTCAGGCTTCTTGCCAACTGAGATGCCTGATGATAGTGATGGAGGTTCTGATGATGTCGAGGGTGATAATGAGAAGAAGGATGACGACAATGAGTAGTTAGCATGCTAGAGACTTTATTGGTTTTTTTTTTGAAAAATCATGTAGCCATCTTTTTTGTAAAAGTAGTTCTTGCCACTAATGCTACTTTGAAGTTGAATATGAAAATGCAAAGCTCTTTTTAAAGTAAATCTAGAATTTTTATTCATTTTTCTACTTATATAAAGCCATATCGGGTAATAGCCTTACAAAAGAGTACAAAAAATAAAACCAAGTCCCCAACTTTTCTACTCTCTCAAGGTTTCATTGATAGTATCTCTTCAGGTGCTTAGCATTCCAGGGATAGGGCAAAACCTTCCCCTCAGAACATTGTATTTTGTAGGTGCCTGGCCTCACCATTTCTGTTATGAGGTAGGGTCCCTCCCAGTTTGGTCCCAACTTTCCTTCTCATGAATCCTTTGTGGCGAGGATCACTTTCTTGAGGACCTAGTCTCCTGGATGGAAGGAATGAGGCTTTACCCTTGAGTTGTAGTACTTTGCTATACGACACTTATACTCTACATTGTGGACCACAACCATCTCTCTGGCCTCCTTTACCAAGTCGAGGTTGATTCAGAGTCCTTCCTCATTGGTGTCGGGATCATGGTGTTGGACCCTTAGAGAGTGCACCCCGATTTTCATAGGGATGACTGCCTCAGTTCCAAAAGCAAGGGAGAATGGAGTTTCTCAAGTTGGAGCTCTTGGTGTGGTGCGGAAGGCCCATAATACACCTGGGAGCTCATCAATCCAAAGACCCTTCGCCTTTTCAAGCCTTGTCTTTAGGTTGCGTAGCACCGTTCTCACCATAACTTCCGCTTGTCGGTTTGCCTGCGGGTCCGCCGGGCATGAATGAGGCTACTTTATTTGAAGGTCAAAGCAGAATGAATTCAGAAGCTTGTTGTCAAACTGCTTGACATTGTCGCTTACAATGGCATGGGGTATCCCAAAGCGACAAACCAGGTTTTTCCAGATAAAATATTTGATCTTTACATCTGTTATCTTTGCCAAGGGTTTGGCCTCCGCCCATTTACTACCACCACAAACTTACATTGTCCTCTGCTGAGAGTTAGGGGGCCTAAGATGTCGATGCCCCATTTGGAGAAGGACAATGGACTTGTGATGATCATGAGTTCCTTTGGAGGCTGCCTGGGAACAGTGGCGAAGCGCTGACACATGTTGCACTTCTTAGCGAATTCCTAGGCGTTCCTCATCATGCTAGGCTAGAAGTAGCCTTGTCTGAGTGCCTTCTGAGTAAGGGAATGTCCTCTAGAGTGATTTCCACAAACCCCTTCATAGATCTCCCACATGGCATAGTCTGCTTCTTCAGGGGAGAGGCATCTCAGTAATGGCAAGGAGTAGCCTCTCTTGTACAGGGTGTTTTGTGGGATAGTAAACTTGGAGGCTCTCATCCTGAGCTTCTTGGCTTCTAGAGGGTCCTTTGGCAATGCACCTTCTTGGAGGTATGCCCGTATCGGGGTCATCCAATTTGACTCAGCCAATACACAGTTGACGTTTATGGCTTCTGCATCTAACTTGCTTGGTCCGATTTGGTGACCAATAAATGCTAGTCCTCCTGGTGGGGTTTCCAAGGATGAGGCAAGCCTGACGAGTGCATCAGCAGCCATGTTATTTTCTCTCAGGATGTGACAAATTTGGAAGTATTGAAACTTTGTTATCAAGCTTTTCACCATGCCAAAGTATTCTTGCATTATGACTCCTTTTGCTTCGAACTCGCCCTTTACTTGATTAACGATCAGTTGAGAGTCACTGTAAGTGGAAAGGTATTGGGCTTCCATTTCAGCTGCCAATCTTAATCCAGAGAGGAGGGCTTTGTATTCTGCCTTATTTTTGGAAACAACAAAATGGAGCTTCACTGCATACTTGAGTGGAGTACCATCGGGGCTAATCAAGATTAGACCTGCTCTTCCTCCCTCATTGGTCGAGGAGCCATCTACATAGAGCTTCCAGAGTGGTAGAGAGGAGGTCTTAGAGATTAAAGTGGGCTGGATGCCAGGCTGGGAGCCCGGAAGTGCTTGGGCGCGTGAGGAAGGAGGCGGTTCGCTTGAGGTGGAGAGTTGGGTGTCTGGAGAGGAGATCTGGGTGCCAGGAGGGGCTTGGGTGCCAAGCCTGGGTGGCTAACCCTGCCGCCCGGGTACCTGTGCTGTCCTGGGAACTTGGTCTAGATGCCTCATTATTCTCGCAAAACGTCTAGGTATCCTCTTTGGGCGCTTGGTTGCCTTGGGTGTCTAGACTCAGCGTCTGAAGTGTGGAAAGCTTATTGGCCTCCTCTTCTACTGTGTAAGCTCAGCAATAAAATCTGCCAATGCTTGTGCTTTGATGGCTGCCCTTGGCTGGTACTGAATATCGAATTCTCCCAGTTTCACTGCCCACTTGAGGAGTCTCCCTGATACATCCAGTTTTTCCAAGACTCTCTTTAGAGGCTGATCTATGATCACTACCACGGTGTGACTTTGGAAATAATGTCATAGACACCTAGCTATTGAGATGAGGGCGAGCACTAGCTTCTCTAGCTCCGGATATCTGATTTTTGCTCCTCGGTATGCTCTATTCACATAATAGATGGGCTTTTATACTCCATTGTGGTTTCTGATGAGGATGGAGCTTGCTGCCGATGCAGAAACAGAGAGATATAAGTATAATGTCTCGCCTGCATAGCATACGAAAGGAGTGGAGGTGCAACCAAGTAGGCCTTAAGCTTTTGGAAGGCCTCCTCTACCTCAGGTCCCCACCAAAAGGTCTTTCAGAGATCTTTGAAGAAAGGTAGACATTTTTCTACTGACTTGGAAATGAACCTGTTAAGTGCTACAACTCTCCCATTAAGGCGCTGGAGCTCCTTGGTGGAGGAGGGCGACTTGATGTCGAGGATGGCCTTGATTTTGTCAGGGTTTGCCTCAATTCCCCTTTGGTTGACCATAAAACCCAGGAACTTTCTCGATCCAACGCCAAAAGTGCATTTCTCGGGGTTCAGCTTCATACGGAACAATCTAAGAACATTGAAGGTTTCTTGGAGGTGGNTACTTGAGGAGTCTCCCTGATACATCCAGTTTTTCCAAGACTCTCTTTAGAGGCTGATCTATGATCACTACCACGGTGTCACTTTGGAAATAATGTCATAGACACCTAGCTATTGAGATGAGGGCGAGCACTAGCTTCTCTAGCTCCGGATATCTGATTTTTGCTCCTCGGTATGCTCTATTCACATAATAGATGGGCTTTTATACTCCATTGTGGTTTCTGATGAGGATGGAGCTTGCTGCCGATGCAGAAACAGAGAGATATAAGTATAATGTCTCGCCTGCATAGCATACGAAAGGAGTGGAGGTGCAACCAAGTAGGCCTTAAGCTTTTGGAAGGCCTCCTCTACCTCAGGTCCCCACCAAAAGGTCTTTCAGAGATCTTTGAAGAAAGGTAGACATTTTTCTACTGACTTGGAAATGAACCTGTTAAGTGCTACAACTCTCCCATTAAGGCGCTGGAGCTCCTTGGTGGAGGAGGGCGACTTGATGTCGAGGATGGCCTTGATTTTGTCAGGGTTTGCCTCAATTCCCCTTTGGTTGACCATAAAACCCAGGAACTTTCTCGATCCAACGCCAAAAGTGCATTTCTCGGGGTTCAGCTTCATACGGAACAATCTAAGAACATTGAAGGTTTCTTGGAGGTGGTCAATGTGGTCTGTCGCGACGAGACTCTTCACTAGCATGTCCTCCACATACACCTCCATTATTTTCCCAATTTGCGACTGGAACATCTTGTTTACCAAACGTTGATAAGTCACTCCTACATTCTTTAACCCAAAGGGCATGATCCTATAGCAGTAGGTCCTCTTTGGTGTGATGAACGATATTTTTTCCTGGTCGAGGGGGTGTATGCTAATCTGGTTATACCCAGAATATGCATCCAAGAAGGTGAGCAATTCATGTTCTACGGTGGCATCAATAAGGAGGTCAATTCATGGTAGTAGGTAGCTATTTTTCGAGCACGCCTTGTTGAGCTCAGTAAAGTCAACACAGAGACGCCATTTCCTTTTAGCTTTAGTCACCATCACCACATTTGAGAGCCACTCAGGATAGGCTACTTCTCTGACTGCTCCGTTCTCTATCAACTTTCCCACCTCTTTTTCCATCGCTTGGGGCCTTTCAGTGGAGGCACCCCTTAGCTTTTGGTGAACAAGTTTGTGGTGAGGGTCGACATTGAGGTGGTGGATGGCGACCTCAAGATCAATACCATAATGATCCGCATCTGACCATGCAGAAATGTCCATGTTGAGCCTCAGAAATTCTGTTAGCTGGGGTGGCGGACCAAATCTTTACAAAGGGAAGAGCCAATGTACACTCTTCTGTCTGGGTACTCCTCATCTAAGACTACTGGGGTGAGCTCTTCAACTGGTTCCCCTCTTTCTATGGTGGCGTCATCCTTTGGATCAAGAACCTCCACTTGTAGGGCTTCTTGTGGTTTCCTCGTCTTCATGGAGGAGACATATCACTCCCTTGCGGATACTTGGTCTCCTCGCACCTCTCCGACTCCATTCGTAGTTAGAAAATGGAGGATGAGGTAGTAGGTGGAGGGAAAAACTCTTAGGGTATTGAGAGCTGGTTGCCCTAGAATGATGTTGTAAGCTGAAGGATAATATATCACCAGGAAGTCGACCATGATCGTGGAGCTTCGAGGTGCCGCTCTGGCAGTGACAGGTAGGGTGATGGACCCTAGGGGTTACACATTCTCCCCCTGAGAATCCAATGAGGGGTGACCTGATGGGCTACAATCTTTCTCTGCCCAAGTTGAGTTTGTCATATGCCTCTACGAACAAGATATCCGTAGAGCTTCTGCTGTCCACGAGAATCCTTCATACTTGGAAGTTGGTGACGGTCATGGTGAGCACCAGAGGGTCATCATGGGGGTGCTGGATTCCTTTCAAATCTTTGTCTGAGAAGGATATGACCTCGCTATTGCCATACCTGGGTGTAATTCCTTGGGGTGCTTAGCTTTTTCTGGCATGAGCCTTCATAGCGGAGAGGGATTCTCCTCCCCTTGCAAGCCCTCCGGAGATGGTGTTAATTTCCTCGATAGGCTGTTGGTCTTCTTGATTATGGGGTGGTGTTGGCGCCTGTCCTCTACCAGTAACATACTAGTGTAGGTGACCCCGTTAGATGAGCTCCTTAATCTGCCTTTTGAGGTCATAGCATTCATCAATGTCATGGCCATGGTTGTGATGGAAGCAACAATACTTGTTTGGGTTCCTTCGGGTTGGGGGATACTTTATTCTCCTAGGCCACTTTATTGCCGGGTCATCCTAGATCTGTAATAGGATGTGCCCGATGGCAGCATTGAGGGGAGTTAAGGCTTGTCGATTTCTCTAGGGAGCAGGACTGAGCCAATTTTGGTAGATACTCTCTCCGTCCTGCTACGCTTGTTATTATTCTCCTCTTATTGTCTTTGTCTTTTTCTTTTCTTTTCTTTTCTCTCTAGCTATAGAAAACTCCCCTCGTTTGGCCTTTGTAATGTCCCGACATTCATGTATTTCTGGGCCTTTGCCAACAACTCTGGCATGCTCTTCGGTGGGCGTTTCATTACAGAGAAAAGAAAACTTGATGACTGGAGGCCTCCTAGGAAGGTGGTCATGCTCACCTTATCATCGAGCTCCTCGACCTGAAGGACCTCCTCGTTAAAACGAGTGAGGTAGCTCCTCAGGCTTTCATCTCGGTCCTACTTTATGCTGAGCAAGTGGGTGGCAGGCTTCTAGTGGCAGTGTCCTCCAATGAAGTGTGACAAGAAAGACCTATTTAGCTCGGTAAATGCCAATGGAGGTTGAGGAGAGTTTGGCGAACCATTGTATAGTGGATCCCTTCAAGGTGGTTGGAAACGCTCTGCACATGATTTCTTCTGGGACATTGTGTAGTTGCATTAAGGTTTTAAAAGTTTCAAGGTGGTCCAATGGATCATTCGTACTATCAAAGGTCTCAACGGATGACATCTTGAATTTTTGGGGGAGTGGGTAGTTCGCCACGTCAGGTTTGAAAGGTGTGTCGGTTTGACTTATGAGGTAGTCTTCTGTCTTGGGGCCCTGCGTCTTTATGGCGTTGAAGACGTCACCTAGCTGATTTTGTACCTCTTTAATTTTTTCGTCCCATTGATTGGGAGGAGGTACTCTAGAATTACCACGGAAATGGCTCCCATGCTCCATGCTTTGGTTTTCAACCTCTGCCTCTTGGAGATGAGGGTCTCCACCATAGGGAGCTGGAGCAGGGGCTGGAGGAGGAGGTCCATTATGGTGAGCCCCCCTGTGTGGGGCACCCAAGGGAACTCCCAAAGGGGGGGCACCTAGATGGGGAGCGCCGAGGTGAGGAGCTCCTTGATGATCAGGGAGTGGAGCTTCCCTGGCTTAAGGTCCAGGCNTATTATGGTGAGCCCCCCTGTGTGGGGCACCCAAGGGAACTCCCAAAGGGGGGGCACCTAGATGGGGAGCGCCAAGGTGAGGAGCTCCTTGATGATCAGGGAGTGGAGCTTCCCTGGCTTAAGGTCCAGGCTACGCTCCTCCTTGTTGCCCGAGCATCAATTGTAGAATTTGCTGGTTTTGGGCTATGAGCTGCTTCATTGTGACCAACATCTGCTATGCATTTGGGACGAGATTAACAAGTGGAGGAGCAACCTCCTCCTCACGTGTGTTGTCTTCATGCTGACTTATGGTTCTTGCGGTGATTGACTTTGATTGAGCAAAGAAAATGGTTAGGTGAGAATTTTCCTCGTTCCCATAGATAGCGCCAAACTGATGATGCACAAAATTGGTTTGCACACCACCTGTCAATTAAGTAATATAAAATGTCATAAAGTAGAGGGAGAGAGAAGACAAGGTTTATAGTGGTTCGGTCAATATGACTTACGTCCACTTTGAATGGTAAGGGTTGCCGGTATTTTATTATCTTCGGTGTGGAAGGAGAGCAAAATGTTACAATCTTTGAGAGAGGAGGAGAGAGTTATGCTCAAATGAGTGAGATGCCTCCAAGTGTTGGTGAGTTTACAATTTATAGTGGTTTAGTGTAGTAATTGCCTAGCTAGTCGGACGGTCATAACCGGGAGGGGGGCATTTAATAGTCATAACGGGTTGGTGTGACTTTAATAGTGATTAAATAGCTTGGCGACCTCTGCTCTCCTCAACGACAAAGAAGTTTATGATGCTCTCCAAGCGGTGAGGGTGAGGCTCTTGGACGCTCTCTTGGTGGTGTAGAGGAGACTTCCAGATGACCTTGCATGCACCTTGTTGACGTAACTCCTTGAGCTTGATGAGTTTTACTAGACCGAGCACATTAGGCTGAACTTGGTGGACCTCTTGGAGTTGAGCCTTAAAACTCGGACCAGACTTATAACATGAGTTAGACCCTTGGGCTTGGCCCATCAATAATTTTATTTTGAATTCTTTTTACATGAAACCAAAGGGTAAAGAATAGATAATTAACTCTAACATAAGAGTATTAACCCGAAACCACGAGCTATTCAAAAAAAAAAATCTAGAATTATTCCTGTAGGCTAGGATTAACTTTCAAAAATCACCAAAAATAGTGTTTTAATCCATCTTAATTGAAACCAACACTAAAAAAATAATTTTTCAGTTTAGTTTGTGGTCCCAAAGTTTCAGGATCATTCAATAATAGTAACTTATGACATGAATACAACTCACCTACTATCTAGAATTTCCAAGATTTTCCTTCTTCTTCTATCTTTGTTTCTTCTTTCCTTTCTTCTTCTACTTCTCTTCTTTTCTTCTTCCTCACTCATGTTTTCAATAGCCCTTCACTCTCTTCTCTATACCAAATTTTATCCCCTTAAGCGCACACCTCACATGGCTCTCTCACATGCACAAGGACAAGTGTCCTCCCCTACCCCACAAGCTTTCTTATCTCTTCTCCCATTTATTCCAAGCTCTTATGGTCTAAAATTTTGTAACTTTGAACTCTCGAACTTTATAATACCAAATACTCACACTTAAAAGATTTCCTAGTTATACTTGCATCCCCTAAACTTCTAAATTAATACTTAACTTAAACTAAAATAAATCTAATGTTTCACCACTTATATTTTTAACACATTTTTTTTTGTTTAAAATACAATCTTCAATCTTTATGTAAACCCCCGTGTATATATAATTATATAGATAAATAATTTATATGTGTTGTATGTATAAATCATGAGTTAGAGAGAAGTAGGAAGAGGATAATAAGATATTGCCTTAGTATTTGACCTATAACATTGTAGTTTAACATTAGATTGATCAGAAATTTTGAAAGTAGAAAACTAGATCCCAAGAGTGTATTTCATAAGGATTTCATGAATCGACTTCTAGGTAGGTCAAAACTATGTTGGAAGTGGATGCAGAAAATTGGATTCATGTTCAAACAAAAATTATGTTCGAATGCCAATTAATCCAAGTACTGGGATATGAAAAAATCGAGATACTAGAAACAAGTCAAGTTCGAACACAAGCCACGTTCAAATGCAAAAGTCCGTTCAAATGCAATTGTGTTTTTAACAGTGATCATACTTGCGTAAACTATTCAGATTCTGACCCTATAAATACCCTAAGGACACCCCTAGGGCAGTTTTAGCAGCTCTTGACCTCAGAAAACCCTAGAAAGTGAGAGAAAAGGAGAGAAAAAAAGATTCAGGAGGATTTTCACGTGGTGAACGGATTGAACATGCTAGGGTTTTGCACGAAATAAAAAATTTGTGACTCCTCGATTCTTGGGGTCCCGATTAACCTGTTGATCATATATCAATTTGTGGAATATCCCATGACACCACTTAACTTGATAATATGTAGTGATGCCCCATTCGTCGGGGTCCATAACTTTAACAAAATTCGAGCAGAGTCTCCTTTATACGGGAAGCTCTACCCGACACACACAACCTATGTAAATCCCAACCATTGACCACACCGGGTCCCAACCATCAATATTCAATTATATAGCATTGAATACCAAACCATAACTTCATGTATATATACATTCTTTCTACGAAAAGAATAATTATCCGAAAGTGCCATATACATACCTTTTTAATAGAAAACAAGTTTTGTTTACAAAAATTATACAAGGCCAATGTAAATATATACAAGGAACTACAAAATATAAAGCAAGAAAAGTCTGTCCGATACCTAAAATATATTCATATAAAATGTGAGCCAACGCTCAATACGATATCTCCTATGGAGATCACTTCCAAATCCATATACATATGAAATGTCATACAATCATAATATCTTTCAAGCATCCTTTCACATATGTATAACATGAATAATGCTACAAACCATGTCATGCCATGAAGTGTAAACTCATGCAAGCAATGCCAACATTGAGCCCTATCTTGCGCTCCCATAACGCATGCAATGTCATGCATATGAATTCAGGCATTCCAAGCCCTCGCTATTGATATTAAAATATCCAATGACCATTTAATTAATTTTGTGTCTTTTTGGGTGGCGATTTATGGTCTTTCACCAACGGGACACCACACCATCAATAGATCGTCAAGACATCCCACATGCAGCTCTGTTTTTGTTGTCATGCTTTTATGGGCTCATTACACCAACGAAAATTGCATAACCGATATTGCCAACTCTTGCATTAGAGGAAGAATCTAACTTTATTGCTATATGCCAACATGTTTATTCATACAATTCCAGTGCGACTTAGTGTAATGCCCCACAAACCACCTTGAATGACATTACAATTTAAAACCATTCACATCATGAGAGCAACTAATATAATCCATCAATAAATAAAAATTCATTCATCATATCTAATATTTACAACATCATCCCAAAAGAATATGCCCAACCATGGCAATTACATCCAAAAGAATCAAATTTAACTTGCAGCGAAAAATCGTTTATGGTTGGAAATGGTTTATTGTACCAGAAACAGTTTTCTATAAGAGCTTGTGGAAGTATGAGATTCTACAAGAACTTGTGAGAAATGGTTTATGGTTGGAAATGATTTGTCATTTGTAATTTGGCGTTATTACTCCACTTAATTTATTGCTGTTGTGTAAACTTGAGATCTATTGAAATGTTCATATTTTCTTCAAGAATCCCCAATTTTCATCGGCATTTTTCCAATAGAACAATTTAAGAAATTAAGCAAGAGATCATCATAAACACCATTTTAATAACCAACACAAAGCACTAGGGTTTCGAAATCAAGAATAAAGGAAGAATCAAGAGGAAAATCCATCTCTTTTGAAAACTAGGGTTTTATGACAAGAAAAAAAAATCTCATGGTTATATAACAATAGCTTTGTTTAAAACATGGTAATGATTGCAAAAATCTCAAGGAATCTTGATTTCATAGCATATACATATGATTAATAGTGGAAACATACACATACATACATGCCCTCAATGGACAAGAATGGAAGGAACCCCTACCTTGGTGTTCTTGAAAAGCTAGGGTTTTGATCTTCTTGAAGTGGAAATTCCCTTTGATCTTGTGTTTTTCTCTTTCTTTCTTCCTCTCTAAGGTTTTCTAGGGTTAGAGATGTTGAAATAGGGTTAAAGGAGTTGTCCTTAAGTATTTATAGTGGAAGGAAGACCGGCTGTTTGCAACTTAAAAATTTAGATTTTTGGAAAACCTTCTGGAAGGTTTTTCATCGACTTTCTGGAAGGTTTGCCTACTGGAGAAAATTTTCCATTATCCTTCTGGAAGAACATTATTTTAACCTTCTAGAAGATTTTCATCGACCTTCCGGAAGATTTTTCCCACTGGATTAGCATTTACCTTAACCTTCCGGAAGGTTTTGCCTGTTTTTCTACAAATCTTTCCTTCTTCATTTCCAACCCATTCCAATCCGTTCCACAACCATCCAAAACCATCCCAAACTTATACCACATACATTTGTCTGTCAAACCTAGTTAGTACAAGTTCTCTTACAACGATTTCATATATTTACAAGCTAAAACTAAATTTTAACTATTATTTACTCGAATTTCTCCATATTAACATTTCAAAAAGAAATGATTACTTGCTATATAAAGATAAGAGTGTGGGGATTTACACTTAGCCTAACCAAAGTCCAACCTTCCCGAGCCCACCCGCCACCTCACCAAAATGGTGATTGACCTAAACCCATGCACACATATTCATACCCATGTCAATGCCCATGAATGTTGTGCAACCCGTGCATATACAAATGCAATGTGTAAATGCAATTCATATAATCATACTTATCATATCATAAAGCATATAATGAACATGTCCATTACCATAAACATTCCCAAACATGTCATATATGGTTACAATCCAATAAACATACTTGAACTTACCTAAGCATTTTATCAGAACACTTAGAAGCCATGAAATGTAAACACACAGCATACCTATAACAAGGCCACATAAGCTTCATCATAATGTTAATTACTTCATGGAAGCATATAACAACATTCTACCATATCACCCAAAACATGTTACATTGATTAGCTCAATTAATTGATTCATTTAGGCATTTTTTTCAAAAACCTAGGAGGCATGAAATGTAAATACATAGCATACCCACAACAAAAGCCACATAAGCTTCATCATAATGTTAATTATTTCATGAAAGCATATAACAACATTCTACCATATCACCCAACACATGTTAAATACATCGATTAGCTCAATTAACATGCTTGATTTCATTGAAACATTTTTTCAAAAACATAGGCTCATATAATATAAACACATAGTATACCCAATAATCCATTCTATCAAATCAAATTTAAGCAAGGTGAGGGTTCACCCAATTCTCATATTCAACCTTAACCCACTAGTCACACTATTCAAGAGCTAAAACATGTGATACACACACCCATAGCCCTACCCATTTCAAATAGCAATCCTAGGTTGAAAGTAAACCTAGATAAAAGGGAACTCTACCTCATGTAGCATGCGTACACTGTAGAATAACCTTGGAATAAGCTAGATGAATCTTTTACAAGCCTTGGTTCAATCTCAAGCCAAAACTCCAATTTCTAAAATGAGTCATGTAAAACCCAAGAAAATTTGAATTTTTATAAAAAGGGCAAAGCGATAATTAGCCACTACAGTATGTGTTGAAAATTCAAATTTTTATAGAATTTGGATGATGAAATGGACCTCACCCGCCCACCCGGAAGAGAGGAGGAAGGTTCAAGCTATGGCTCTCCCATGGGATGCTCATTCTAAACCTTTGTTCGGTCAATGCGAGAAAGAGAGAAGCGATGTAGACAAAACAATGGAAGGTTTGTTTGTCAGCTGTCGGTCCAATGATGCTCTTCTAGCTTGACCTACACGGCAAGGGAAAAGATCAAACATGAGGCGGGAAATGCCTCGCACGAACTATCTGATCAACTTATTTTTTCCTATCACAGGCAGCTGAGCCATGTTTGATCGTTGTGTACATGCTCCGTTACAGCTTCGTTCATGTGCTAATCAATTGACAGTGAAGCAGAGAAGGAAGAGTTTTGATCACCGTGTGGGTAGTATTAGTTAGGGTTTCTGTTTCATGTGCACGAAAAATAAAGACTGGTGCTACTATAGTATAGTAATGCCAAGCATATGAGCAAAGGACTCTACCTACCCATACTGACGAATGAAAGAAGCTCAGCCCTTACGCGAGAAGGGCGGTGGGTGGGCTGCGAGGAGGAGAAGAGGCTAAAGTTAGCTAGCAATTACTCAGAGGGAAGTCACCGCGGTGACGGTACAACGACTTGACCCGGACTCGTATAGGTCGCACATTCTTCTACCTACGACAATTTCTTGATCACATCAAACTGAGACGATAAGGGCACNTACAACGACTTGACCCGAACTCGTATAGGTCGCACATTCTTCTACCTACGACAATTTCTTGATCACATCAAATTGAGACGATAAGGGCACCTTCGGTGCCCGAGTTCCTAGGGTCTTCATTAGCTGTAAGTAGTAGTAGCCTGCTTTAGCTGTAAGTGGCATTAGTAGCTTTGACTGCATGAAGTTGTAATAGCTCGCCTTCTTTCTTCCTGTAGTTACGAGTAGGTCCATTCCTTTTCTTTATTAATATTTAAGAAGGTTCTTCTTGAGAAATCTAGTTACCAAATCAATTTTTATTAAATTCTTAGACAGTCAGATTTTTATATTTTACGATGCGATTGGGCGTCGTGCGACTAAAATAAACGCGATTAGGTTTTAATTGCGAAATACAAAAAATAGTTTAAATTTAGTTCAAATAAAATATATTGAACATAATGTAGAACAAGATTTTATTGATTCAGAACAAAATCGAATCAAAAAAAGATGGGATGTGTGGTGCAACAAGGGCCTAGTATTAAGGAGTATAAATAGTGAAGAAAATTAGATTTTCTCCCCATTTTTACACTAGAATTTTGGGAGAGATAAAGAAGAGAGAGAAAGGAGGGTTTTTTTTCAAGCTTCTCTCTATGATCTATGGCCAACCGTTCGTTGAATCTATTTGGGTCAAAAACAAAGGTTGATACGTACCAAAAATCATGAATTTTACTGAAATTTCAAAGGCGGGATTTTTAGAAATCAAGGCTTGAAGCTTGATTTGGGTTTCTTGGAGTTTCTACCACTCGTCTTATGCTTCAAGAGATAGGGTTCTTCTCCGAGCTAGGTTTATTTTCAATCTACGATTTTGTTTGAAATGGATAGCGTGATTTAAGATGAAATCTCTTGTCTAAATGTATTTCTAGTGTAACTAGAGTATGAGAAATGGTATGAGAATGAAATAAACCAATTTTGCATGAATTGGGTTTGTTGAGAATTGCTCATTGGATATTTTATGTGAAAGTAATAAATTGGGCAGGATTATGTGTTTATATGATTTTATGCCTTTTGGGTGTTTGATAAAATGCCTATGATGATTTAGCATGTTGTTCGAATGAAATGGATATAACATGCTTTCTGATGATGTGAGAATGTAATTATATGCTTTATGAAATAAGTTACATTGAGGAATTAGAATTTTTCATAATGTGCTCATGACATGAAAATTATAATTGTGCATTACATTGCATATGCACGGGAAGTATCACATTCGTGGGCATGTGACATGGGTGTGGGTGTGTGCATGATTTTGATCAAACACCATTCTTGGTGGATAATAAGTGGGCTCGAGAGAGTAGAACCAAGGTCCAACTGAGTCGCACGGGGTTGCAAAAAAAACTTGTGTCGGGTATAACAAGAAGGGCTAGATTCTCCCTCGGTGTAGTGAATTGTTGGTACAAGTCCAGGAAATCACCTACCCAAGAAAGACACATAGTTTATTTGATAAATTGTCATAGGATACATAGCATCAATGGCAAGGGCTTGAAAATTTTGAATTTACACACATGGCATTGCATATATTATGGGAGCCGGTGGAGGGTTCGGGTTTCATTGCATGTGTGAGTCTCACCTCATAACATGGTATAGCATTGTGACATTTATTCTTGAAGTTGTATGTTCTTGGATGAATGCTTGTTTGATTGTTGAATTGCATATGAGCATTTTATATGCATCTAGGTTGGGGAGTAGCCTCTTTAGGAGATACCATATTGAGTGTGGTTCACCCTTTATGGGAATAACATTTTTGTTGCGAAAAAAGTGCTGCTGGATAGCCTTCACATGGGACTTTGTGTGAAACCCGGAAAAAATTTAAACTTTTTCTGAAAAATGGGTAAAATGGTAATTTGTCATTATAGTGCGGGTTGAAAACTGATATTTTTCTAAATCTCAGATGATAAAACGGACCTTAATGTTGGATTTGTCTCGCGAAATCTAGTTACCTAGAAAAATTTCGTCAAATTCTGAGATAGTCAGATTTTTTACGTTTTTCGAGGTGATGGGTGTCCGGTGACCCCTAAAACCAAAATTTTTATAAAAATTTTGAAATTTAGAAAATATTTTAAATAAATTTATATAAANGGATGATAAAACGGACGTTAATGTTGGATTTGTCTCACGAAATCTAGTTACCTAGAAAAATTTCGTCAAATTCTGAGATAGTCAGATTTTTTACGTTTTTCGAGGTGATGGGTGTCCGGTGACCCCTAAAACCAAAATTTTTATAAAAATTTTGAAATTTAGAAAATATTTTAAATAAATTTATATAAAATATTTTGAGCTTAAACCGGTACGAAATTTAATCGTTTCAGAGCGAAAAACGGACCTGAACAAAGGAGGACACTTGGCGCGACAAGGGCCAAGTCTTTAAAAGTATAAAATGGGCATAATATCTGAAAAAAAATCAGATTTTCTTCCCCAAGAGGTTGGCTGGTTCAAGCGTGAGAAAAGAGAAAGAGAGAAAATGTGTTTTTCCAAGTTTTCTTCCGACGATTTCTCAAGATTTGTTGGTCGGAATCCGTCAGATCAAGAACTAAAGTCGATCTACGCGTGGGTACCAAAAACGGAGACTTTCACCAAAGATTCAAAGACAGTCTTGAAGGATCAAAGCTTTGGGGCTTGTTTTGGTGGAATAGAAGTCTCTACACTTCTATTAAGGTAGGGGGTTCTCCTACTTGGGTCTATTCTTAGCCTAGAATGTCTACGTGAGATGATTGAATATATGTGGATGGTTGAATATATGTGCTTATATATATATTGACTCATTTATGTATATGGCTAAGGAAATGGGTGTGGAATTGGGCCTATATAAATTCCTAGTAAAAATTGACAAAGGAAGTTACTTGTGTGATTCCTTGGGATTTGATGTGTTTGGGTATGTTATGTGCTCAAATGTGATTTATAAAGATGTGGGCAATATTATGTGATAACAAGAAAAGTCGGTACACTTTTCTACTTCCGACCAGTTGTCGTAGAATCATCATAACTTTTGATCCCACCATTGGATTGAGCTAAAAGTTTGACACGATATAGAAGACATATAGATCTACAACCTTTGTGTTTTGAACTTTTCTATATTCTGATTGGATCATGGTAAAAATAGAGAAAACCAGAGGTACTTCCACCAGTAGGAGCTAGTGCTGGTGCCTTTGTTATCAAACACCAATACCTCTTTGATTTCTTAACTTCTAAGCCTCCAAATCCTCATGTAATGTAGTCATACCTTCACCACACATCCAAGATAATTGCAAGGTTCTAAAATAGTTGAATTATGTGANGTGGATCATGGTAAAAATAGAGAAAACCAGAGGTACTTCCACCAGCAGGAGCTAGTGCTGGTGCCTTTGTTATCAAACACCAATACCTCTTTGATTTCTTAACTTCTAAGCCTCCAAATCCTCATGTAATGTAGTCATACCTTCACCACACATCCAAGATAATTGCAAGGTTCTAAAATAGTTGAATTATGTGATTACATGATTGGTGCCTTGAAGGTGTTTGTTGTGTTTGATAAAATAGCGTGCTTGGAAAATGTGGTAAAGTGAAATAACATGCTTGTGATGTGATTTACAATTGTAATGTTATGTTGATGTATGCTTAACGATATGTTAGCATTATGATGATCATGAAATTTATATGTTTTGATATATTGAACTTGAAATGGTTATGGTGATTATATGTAAATGATATAAATTGTCGTGGTATACATTGATATGTAAAAATTGTTCATTTAGCATGCACTGAAATATGGATATGGAATTTACATCACATTTATGGGCTACATGCATGAGTGTGGGTGTGGGGTTGCATGAGGTGATTAACACCAACATTGGTGCTTAATGGTGGGCTCGGGTAAGTGGGATGGAATGTTTTACGGAGTCGCATGGTTACATGCATAAGAAAACTTGTGTCGGGTATAGCAAGTAGGGCTTGATACTCCCTCGGGTGAAAAACCCGGTCACTTGGTTCATACATTTACCGGCGGTGAAATTTTAGAAAAGTGTAATGGCGTACGGAGCCGGAGATGTGATTCCTGAATCTGATACCCATAAAGGCACATGATTTTGATATATAAACTATTCATTTGATGGAAAACATCCAAGAATGAATTGGTTTTATGATATATGGTTGATTTCAAAATGATCTTTGGATGTGTTTCATCAAAGACGTTTGTTTTACACATATAAGTTGCATTGTGTTGTGGGAGTCGGTGTGAGCTCGGGATAGCATGCATGAGTGAGTTTCATCTCATTACTTGGCATGACATCATGAGATTCTGTCTTAAATAACATATTCTTATTTGGAAGAAGTTGTTTGTGGCATGTGCGCATTGCTTACGCATTTTAGGTGGGGAGTAGCCTCTGTAGGAGTTTTTCTATTGAGTGTTGGCTCACCCTATATGGGAAACATTTCAGGTGAGAGAGTTACACCGGTAGATGGCTCCAATTTGGACCCTCATGTTTGAAGAAAGCCGAATGTGGCTTTATTTTGTGTTGATGTAAAATATTTGTGGAAAGAATGTTTTAAGCATGTAATCTTTTAAATTGTAATAGAACTTATATGGACTATTGTTAAACTAACCTTGCATGTTTTGATATAAATATGGATGATTGGACCCGGTATGGTCAAGTTTTACTTATAAATGGACCCTGTGTGGTCATTGTGTTATATGGGGCCTCGGACGGGTCATGTTAATGTATATTGCACATGTTGTGTTTTGGGTAGAGCTCCCCGTACAAAGGAGACTCTGCCCGAATTTTGTTAAATTAAGGAACTCGGTAAATGGGGCATAACGGTGTGATATCGAGTTACTTGGTATCCACGGGTATTCTATGGGTTGATGGGTAATCAACGGACCCCCATATTTTGGGGTGTCACAGCTTGGTATCAGAGCTTAGGTTATACGATTTACCTAAGGTTTGTTGGGCATTGGGACTAGACCATTGCATGCATTGTGCATCTCATCTTATGTTCTTAAATTGTTACATGTTTTGTGCAACATGTTATATGAAACATGATTACTTGCTAGGTGATTATGTGAATGATATGCACGGTAAAAGGCCCATGGAAAAAAAAACACTAGGGTTAGAAAACATAACCTTGGGTTCGGAAAAAGGAATGAATGGTATAGTTTTATGTGTAAATGTCTACTAGTAGGTGGCACATGCACTACTAGTGAAACAAGGAGGAAAATCTCCAAGTTTAAATACTTGACTCTTATCTTGGGATACTAAGTAAATGCTCTGTTGCTATTTGACATGTGTGTAGATGGAAAATAAAGGAAGGGGAAGAGGACGCGGCCGAGGCAGAGGCGGTGGGCGGAACAACAACCAATCACCACCAGCCTTTGACCAACAAGCCTTTATGGAGGCTATTGGTGCGGCGGCGGCTACCATTGCACAAGCTAGTGCTACGACCACTACTATTGCACATACAGGTATACGTGGGGGCCAAGGAGGCTCCAGTCATCTCCAGAAGTTCAAGGCACATCAGCCGCCGATCTTCATGGGAGGGGCGGACCCTATGGTTACTGATCATTGGTTCTAGCAGGTTGACAAGATCTTAAGGGCAATGGAGATCACCTCTGACGCCACCTGGATAACTATAACCACATTCCAGTTGGAGTGGGAATCCCAAGTATGGTGGGATTGGGTGAAAGACTCCAAGAACTTGGAGGCCATGACATGGGTAGAGTTCAAGGAACTCTTCATGGGGAAATAGTTCCCGACGGTTGCGAGGGATGCAAAGGCCTGGGAGTTCCTAGATCTGAGGCAAGGAACGATGTCAGTGATGGAATACGTGATTAAATTCACTGAGTTAGCACGTTTCGCTGACCAATATGCGGCCACAGATATGACCAAGGTCAGGAAATTTGAGGATGGGCTGAAGTTATCCATCCGGGGTAAAATCGTAAATCTTCTTTTGCAAGACTTCGACTTGATGGTCACCATAGCTTTGGTCATTAAGAGAGAGGTGGATGACGCAAGGAGCATCTAGGAGTCTGGTGCAAAAGACAAGAAGAAAGAGGGTCAATCCTCTTCTTCTAGCTCAAGGAAGAAGCAGAGGACTTCTACTCCATAATGGTTTCAGGGACAAGGCCGCAGTTATCAAGGCCAAGGCCAAGGTCAATCCTCCCAAGGTGGGAGAAATCAGAGGCCCTCCTACCAGGCTGGCCAAAGGACTTGCTATCATTGCCACCAACCGGGTCACATGAAGAGGGATTGTCCTTAGAGACAGGGATCCCAGGGTCATGGGTCATCGCAATCTCAGACTTCAGTGGGGCAACCACAGACGTAGTATGCTCCTCACTACCCTACTATGGGTCAGGGCAACCAGTACCAGTTCCAGGGTGCAACACAAGGCCCTACTACTTCTCCTTCGGGGACACCGCAAGCTGGCCAGATGGGCCAAGGCACGGGTCGAAGACGAGGCCAGGGCTCACAAGCCGGGACTTCAGGGACTCAGGGGCGTGTCTACACCATTATGCCACAGACTGAGCCAACATATCTGTCGATGATACAGGGTACATTCTTACTCTCTCGTTTGTGGGCTAAAGTATTGTTCGATTCTGGTGCATCTCATTTATTTATTGTTGCATCTTTTGTGGATGACTTGGGCTTAGAGGTTGAGACCTTAGAAGAGCCGTTGCATGTGAGTTTTTCCCTAGGTGCTGGGGTGAGAATTGATCAGATATGTCAGGGTTGTGAGTTAGAGATCTCAGGGATTCTACTCACCGTGGACCTTAGGGTCATGGACATGTCAGAGTTTGATGTAATCCTTGGGATGGATTAGTTGACGGCACACCGAATCATCATTGATTACGATCGGAAGAGGGTCACGGCTTATATGTCGGAAGGTGTTTGTTTCAAGTTTCAGGGGGAGAAGTAGGATGCTTTACCCCAAGCCGTGTATGACTCTAGATGGCACGGACAGTTGATGGGTTGGCTTGCTAGCCTTACCCTGAAGGATGAGGTGAGGCAGGAGTTTGGTCTACCTTGGGTTGTGTGCGAGTATGAGGATATTTTTTTGGATGAACTACCGGGATTACCTCCACATAGGGATGTAGACTTCACTATTGAGTTGCATCTGGGTACATCGCCTATCTCTATGACTTCGCATCGGATGACACTAGCTGAGTTACAAGAAATCAAGGTGTAATTGCAAGAATTGTTGGACAAGGGGTTTATTAGACCGAGCACTTCACCTTGGGGCATTCCGGTTCTGTTTGCTAAGAAGAAAGATAAGACTCTTCGATTGTGTATTGATTACCTGCAGTTGAATTGGGTCACTATCAAGAATAGGTACCTTTGTCGAGAATTGATGACTTGTTTGATCAGCTAAGGGGGGCACGGATCTATTCCAAGATAGATCTTTGAACCGGTTACCATCAGTTGAGGGTTAGGGAGGAAGATATCCCAAAGACGGCATTCAAAACGTGGTATGGACATTTTGAGTTCACAGTGACGCCACTTGGATTGACGAATGCTCCAGCGGTATTCATGGACCTCATGCACAGGGTGTTCCAACCCTATTTAGATCAATTTATTATGGTTTTTGTTGATGACATCTTGATCTACTCCAAGTCTGAGGAGGAGCATGAGGGTCACTTGAGAATTGTTCTCCAGACATTGAGAGATTATCAGTTGTACGCCAAGTTCAGCAAGTGTGAATTTTGGCTTACTGAAGTGAAATTTCTGGGACATGTGGTGTTGGCTTCGGGTGTATCCGTGGACTTGGAGAAGGTTGAGGCAGTTATGAATCGGGAAAGACTGAAGTTAGTCTTTGAGATACGTAGTTTCTTGGGATTGGTGGGGTACTATCGACGATTTATTAAGGATTTCTCCCGATTGGCTGCGCCTATGACGAAGTTGACTCGAAAAGATGTCAAGTTTGTGTGGAATGATTCTTCTGAGAATACATTCCAGGAGTTGAAGAAGAGAGGCTTACTTCAGCTCCTATTCTTATAGTTCCAGAATGAGGACAGAGGTACACGGTCTACAGTGATGCCTCAAAGGATGGGCTGGGATGTGTTTTGATGCAGTCTGGGAGGGTAGTANGCTCCTATTCTTATAGTTCCAGAATGAGGACAGAGGTACACGGTCTATAGTGATGCCTCAAAGGATGGGCTGGGATGTGTTTTGATGCAGTCTGGGAGGGTAGTAGCTTATGGTTCTCGGCAGCTAAAGAATCATGAGCAGAATTACCCCACACATGACATGGAGTTAGCGGCCATTGTCTTTGTCTTGAAGGCTTGGCGTCATTACCCGTATGGTGAATAGTTTGAAGTATTTTCAGACCACAAGAGTCTGAAGTATATTTTCACACAGCGGGACCTCAACATGAGGCAACGTCGGTGGAAGGAGTATTTAGAGGACTATGACTTCACTTTGCATTACCATCCTGGTAAGGCAAACGTGGTGGCTGATGCACTTAGCCGAAGGTCACGGGGAGTTTTGGCTAGTGTAGCTTTCTGGGAGTGGCAGATGCTCGAGACTGTGGGACAGTTCGGGCTATGTTATATGGGTCAGGCTCAGGGTACTTTGGGGAGTTTGATGGCTATGCCGTCTCTACTGAGCAGGGTGATTGAGTCCCAGAGTCAGGACACGGAGCTATTGTCCATTCCGGATCGTGTACAGGCAGGTATAGGTGACGAGGGCTGGTCTATTCACTCGGATGGTAGTCTTCGATATTGAGGAAGGGTTGTGGTTCCTCAGTTGGCAAATCTGAGAGAAGAGATTCTTAGAGAGTTCCATTGTTCCCATTTTGCTGTGCATCCAGGTGGCACGAAGATGTACCATGATCTTCGTCGCCAATATTATTAGAGCGGGATGAAGAAAGATGTTAGAAATGTTGTTAGCCGATGTCTCACGTGTTAGTGGGTTAAGGCTGAGCACCAGAGACCAGCGAGATTACTCCATCCTTTAGAGGTAGCTGAATGGAAGTGGGAACATGTCACGATGGATTTTGTGACTCACTTGCTACGGATATCACGGGGTCATGATGCGGTGTGGGTGGTAATGGACCGATTTACCAAGTCGACACACATTTTAGCGGTGCAGATGACCTTCACACTAGAGGAATTCTACAGGTTGTATATATGGANGCTTGCTACGGATATCACGGGGTCATGATGCGGTGTGGGTGGTAATGGACCGATTTACCAAGTCGACACACGTTTTAGCGGTGCAGATGACCTTCACACTAGAGGAATTCTACAGGTTGTATATATGGAGATTGTCCGACTGCATGGAGTGCCCGTATCTATTGTATCGGATCGGGATCCCAGGTTTACGNTTGGTTATGGTGATTATATGTAAATGATATAAGTTGCCATAATATACATTGATATATAAAAATTGTTCATTTGACATGCATTAAAATATGGACATGGAATTGACATCACATTCATGGGCTACATGCATGAGTGTGGGTGTNGAGATTGTCCGACTGCATGGAGTGCCCGTATCTATTGTATCGGATCGGGATCCCAGGTTTACGGTTCATTTTTGGGAGAGTTTCCAGCGAGCCATGGGGACACAGTTAATGATGAGCACTGCTTTTCATCCCCAGATGGACGGTCAGTATGAAAGGACTATCCAGACTTTAGAGGACATGCTACGGGCATGCGTCCTAGATCTCAAGNGTACTAAATTTAATCGTTTTGAAGCGAAAAATGGACCCGAACAAATGAGGACACTGGGCGCGACGAGGACCAAGTCTTTAAAAGTATAAAAGGAATATCTGAAAAAAATCAGATTTTCTTCCCCAAGAGGCAGGCTGGTTCAGGCGTGAGAAGAGAGAAAGAAAGAAAGTGTGTTTTTCCAAGTTTTCTTCCTACGATTTCTCAAGATTCGTTTGTCGGAATCCGTCAGACCAAGAACTAAAGTCGATCTACGCGACGAGGGCTACACGTGGGTACCAAAAACGAAGACTTTCACCAAAGATTCAAAGACANGGGAGTTCGCATACAATAACAGTTACCAAGCTAGCATAGAGATGGCACCCTATGAGGCATTATATGGGTTGCCAAGCCGTTCTCCAATTTGTTGGACGGAGGTGGGAGAGAGATCACCTCTGGGTCCGGATTAGGTCAGGGACACCTCTGAGAAGGTGGACTTGATACGGAAGTATTTTCTCACGGTTTAGAGCCGACAGAAGTGCTACGGCGACAGACGGTGGTGACCTCTGGAGTTTGAGGTGGGAGATCATGTCTTCTTGAAGGTGATGCCTAGGAGACGAGTGGTCAGGTTTGGTAAGTGGGGAAAGCTGTCGTCGAGGTATATCGGGCCCTTTGAGGTACTCGAGAGGGTGGGTGTAGTGGCTTACCAGTTGGCGTTACCGCCAAATTTATCAGGTGTCCATGCGGTTTTTCATGTCTGTATGCTCCGAAAATACACCCCAGATCTGACTTATGTGGTGGGTTGGGAAGAGCTTGTTATTGATGCTGATGGGACCTTCGAGGAGGGACCGATACGCATCATGGATAGCCGGGAACAGGTTTTACGAGGCGAGACCGTGCGGCTAGTAAAGGTGCTGTGGCAGCACCGAGGAGTGGTGGAGGCGATATGGGAGCGCGAGGACACTATCCGTACCAATTACCCTTTTTTGTTCAAGGATGGAGGTACATTCTTATGGTCATTTAGCATTATTTGACAGTTGCATATGTTTGTGATTGTATGTGCATGTGCATGTGTATGTGTATGTGAATTTCGGGGATGAAATTCTTTTAATGGGGGAAGAATGTGAAACCCGGGAAAAATTTAAACTTTTTTCTGAAAAAAGGGTAAAATGATAATTTGCCATTATAATGCGGGTTGAAAACTGGTATTTTTCCAAACCTCAGATGATGAAACGAACCTCATCGTTGGATTCGTCTCGTGAAATTTAGTTATCCAGATAAATTTCGTCGAATTCCGAGATAGTTAGATTTTTCACGTTTTTCGAGGTGATGGGTGTCTGGTGACCCCTAAAAACGAAATTTTTATAAAATTTTTGAAATTTAGAAAATATTTTAAATAAATTTTATATAAAATATTTTGAGCTTAAACCAGTACTAAATTTAATCGTTTTGAAGCGAAAAATGGACCCGAACAAATGAGGACACTGGGCGCGACGAGGACCAAGTCTTTAAAAGTATAAAAGGAATATCTGAAAAAAATCAGATTTTCTTCCCCAAGAGGCAGGCTGGTTCAGGCGTGAGAAGAGAGAAAGAAAGAAAGTGTGTTTTTCCAAGTTTTCTTCCTACGATTTCTCAAGATTCGTTTGTCGGAATCCGTCAGACCAAGAACTAAAGTCGATCTACGCGACGAGGGCTACACGTGGGTACCAAAAACGAAGACTTTCACCAAAGATTCAAAGACAAAGTCTTGGAGGATCAAAGCTTTGGGGCATGTTTTGGTGGAACAGAAGTCTCTACACTTCTTTAAGGTAGGGGGTTCTCCTACTTGGGTCTATTTTTAGCCTAGAATGTCTATGTGGGATGGTTGAATATATGTGCTTATATATATATTGACTCATTTATGTATATGGCAAAGGAAATGGGTGTGGAATTGGGCCTATATAAATTCCTAGTAAAAATTGGCAAAGGAAGTTACTTGTGTGATTCCTTGGGATTTGATGTGTTTGGGTATGTTATGTGCTCAAATGTGATTTATAAAGATGTGGGCAATATTATGTGATAACAAGAAAAGTTGGTACACTTTTCTACTTGCGACCAGTTGTCGTAGAATCGTCATAACTTTTGATCCAACCGTTGGAGTGAGCTGCAAGTTTGACACGATACAGAAGACATCTAGATCTACAACTTTAGTGTTTTGATCTGTTCTAGATTCTGAGTGGATCATGGTTAAAATGGAGCAAAACAGAGGTACTTCCACCAGTGCGAGCTAGTGCTGGTGCCTTTGTTATCAAACACCAATACCTCTTTTATTTCTTAACTTCTAAGCCTCCAAATCCTCATGTAATGTGGTCATAGCTTCACCAAACATCCAAGATAGTTGCAAGGTTCTAAAATACTTGAATTATGTGATTACATGATTGGTACCTTGAAGGTGTTTGTTGTGTTTGATAAAATAGCATGCTTGAAAAATGTGGTAAAGTGAAATTACATGCTTATGATGTGATTTACAATTGTAATGTTATGTTGATGTGTGCTTAACGATATGTTAGCATTATGATGATCATGGAATTTATATGTTTGAATATATTGAACCTGAATTGGTTATGGTGATTATATGTAAATGATATAAATTGTCGTGGTATACATTGATATGTAAAAATTGTTCATTTAGCATGCACTGAAATATGGATATGGAATTTACATCACATTTATGGGCTACATGCATGAGTGTGGGTGTGGGGTTGCATGAGGTGATTAACACCAACATTGGTGCTTAATGGTGGGCTCGGGTAAGTGGGATGGAATGTTTTACGGAGTCGCATGGTTACATGCATAAGAAAACTTGTGTCGGGTATAGCAAGTAGGGCTTGATACTCCCTCGGGTGAAAAACCCGGTCACTTGGTTCATACATTTACCGGCGGTGAAATTTTAGAAAAGTGTAACGGCGTACGGAGCCGGAGATGTGATTCCTGAATCTGATACCCATAAAGGCACATGATTTTGATATATAAACTATTCATTTGATGGAAAACATCCAAGAATGAATTGGTTTTATGATATATGGTTGATTTCAAAATGATCTTTGGATGTGTTTCATCAAAGACGTTTGTTTTACACATATAAGTTGCATTGTGTTGTGGGAGTCGGTGTGAGCTCGGGATAGCATGCATGAGTGAGTTTCATCTCATTACTTGGCATGACATCATGAGATTCTGTCTTAAATAACATATTCTTATTTGGAAGAAGTTGTTTGTGGCATGTGCGCATTGCTTACGCATTTTAGGTGGGGAGTAGCCTCTGTAGGAGTTTTTCTATTGAGTGTTGGCTCACCCTATATGGGAAACATTTCAGGTGAGAGAGTTACACCGGTAGATGGCTCCAATTTGGACCCTCATGTTTGAAGAAAGCCGAATGTGGCNGCGACCAGTTGTCGTAGAATCGTCATAACTTTTGATCCAACCGTTGGAGTGAGCTGCAAGTTTGACACGATACAGAAGACATCTAGATCTACAACTTTAGTGTTTTGATCTGTTCTAGATTCTGAGTGGATCATGGTTAAAATGGAGCAAAACAGAGGTACTTCCACCAGTGCGAGCTAGTGCTGGTGCCTTTGTTATCAAACACCAATACCTCTTTTATTTCTTAACTTCTAAGCCTCCAAATCCTCATGTAATGTGGTCATAGCTTCACCAAACATCCAAGATAGTTGCAAGGTTCTAAAATACTTGAATTATGTGATTACATGATTGGTACCTTGAAGGTGTTTGTTGTGTTTGATAAAATAGCATGCTTGAAAAATGTGGTAAAGTGAAATTACATGCTTATGATGTGATTTACAATTGTAATGTTATGTTGATGTGTGCTTAACGATATGTTAGCATTATGATGATCATGGAATTTATATGTTTGAATATATTGAACCTGAATTGGTTATGGTGATTATATGTAAATGATATAAGTTGCCATAATATACATTGATATATAAAAATTGTTCATTTGACATGCATTAAAATATGGACATGGAATTGACATCACATTCATGGGCTACATGCATGAGTGTGGGTGTAGGGTTGTATGGGGTGATCAACACCAACATTGGTGCTTAATGGTGGGCTCGGGTAAGTGGGATGGAATGTTTTACGGAGTCGCATGGTTACATGCATAAGAAAACTTGTGTCGGGTATAGCAAGTAGGGCTTGATACTCCCTCGGGTGAAAAACCCGGTCACTTGGTTCATACATTTACCGGCGGTGAAATTTTAGAAAAGTGTAATGGCGTACGGAGCCGGAGATGTGATTCCTGAATCTGATACCCATAAAGGCACATGATTTTGATATATAAACTATTCATTTGATGGAAAACATCCAAGAATGAATTGGTTTTATGATATATGGTTGATTTCAAAATGATCTTTGGATGTGTTTCATCAAAGACGTTTGTTTTACACATATAAGTTGCATTGTGTTGTGGGAGTCGGTGTGAGCTCGGGATAGCATGCATGAGTGAGTTTCATCTCATTACTTGGCATGACATCATGAGATTCTGTCTTAAATAACATATTCTTATTTGGAAGAAGTTGTTTGTGGCATGTGCGCATTGCTTACGCATTTTAGGTGGGGAGTAGCCTCTGTAGGAGTTTTTCTATTGAGTGTTGGCTCACCCTATATGGGAAACATTTCAGGTGAGAGAGTTACACCGGTAGATGGCTCCAATTTGGACCCTCATGTTTGAAGAAAGCCGAATGTGGCTTTATTTTGTGTTGATGTAAAATATTTGTGGAAAGAATGTTTTAAGCATGTAATCTTTTAAATTGTAATAGAACTATATGAACTATGGTTAAACTAACCTTGCATGTTTTGATATAAGTATGGATGATTGGACCCGGTGTGGTCAAGTTTTACTTATAAATGGACCCTGTGTGGTCATTGTGTTATATGGGGCCTCAGACGAGTCATGTTAATGTATATTGCACAGGTAGTGCTTTGGGTAGAGCTCTCCGTACAGAGGAGACTCTACCCGAATTTTGTTAAATTAAGGATCTNGGTTAAACTAACCTTGCATGTTTTGATATAAGTATGGATGATTGGACCGGGTGTGGTCAAGTTTTACTTATAAATGGACCCTGTGTGGTCATTGTGTTATATGGGGCCTCAGACGAGTCATGTTAATGTATATTGCACAGGTAGTGCTTTGGGTAGAGCTCTCCGTACAGAGGAGACTCTACCCGAATTTTGTTAAATTAAGGATCTCTGTAAATGGGGCATAACGGTGTGATATTGAGTTACTCGGTATCCACGGGTATTCCGCGGGTTGATGGGTAATCAATGGACCCCCGGATTTTAGGGCGTCATACCTTGTTGAGAAAAAGCCGGATTATGGTTTTGAATTGCATTTTGTAAACCCAATTTTGTAATTAGTTTTGGACATGTAATGTCGTATAAACGATTGTAAAATGAACTCATATGGACTATATTTTGTGTAAAATTTGATGCTATGTGAGTTTGGGTAAATGTTGTACGAGATTGGGTGAGTTGAAGTTGAAAAAGGATTTAATTGGGGAAAAACTAGGCCCTGCTACCGATAGCACAAGTGCAGTGGGCAACTACTGGTAGCTTGTTTCATAGTTACTAGTAGCTCGTAGTCAGTGGGCTCAGCTATCGATAGCTCGTTTCACAGTTAACGGTAGTTCATTGGCAGAGGGCTCAACTATCGGTAGCAAGTATACGAGCCACTGGTCGCTCTTCCAAAATTTTCAAAAATTTAAAATAACGTTGCCAAGCCTTCGGGCCTTGAGCCTTTTTGTTCAAAGGATGTAAATGGAATGATATTGATGGCAAATTGATGTCTATTGGATTTTGGAATGGTCAAGTGATTGAAATGTATACAGGTTATGCGTTTGGGAGTGCCTGGTAGAAAGGAGACTTTGCTCAAACTTTGTGTTGGTTACGATCCTGGTGAAGGGGGATATTATGAAGTGGTGTCGGATTATGCGGCATTCACAAGTACTTCCACGGATTGATGGGTGATCAACAAGTTGACAAAGGACCTCTAGTTTTAGAGGCGTCACATGTCATAATTGAACGTGGATGGTGGTACGCAGGTGTAGCCCTTGTTGTTGTGAGAAATTTTAGTTCTTACTCCTATGCAAGTTGTCACTTGGATCTTTCTAGATTGTAGAGAGAAGATGAAGGAGAATAAAGAAATAACTTTTTTTTCCTTTTATTTTTCTCTACGTCTCTCGGCTAATGCTTTTGGTTTGTGGTGGAGACTAAGTCTCCCCTTTTTATTTCTTTATATACCAGGCCAGAAATTAGTTACATGTCTTCTTTTGATTGATCCAATTTTAATCCCACCAATCCCATCCTGACACTTATGATATTTAATATAATATATATTTTTTTAATAATTGTTTGTTGGGAGGGGGAAGGGGAAGGGAGTGGGGGACTTGTACCCTTGATATCAAGACGACAAAGCTTTTACAAGACAAAAAGTACCATTGAACCAAAGACCCATTGATAATAATTTTATAATATTTATTTTAAATTATATTATAAGTTTAGTGATTAAATCCAATCGCGGAATTTAATTGTGCGATACCTGGTCACATTACAACACCCTAAAAATTCGTTTCGTCTTCTAGTTTCTAGAAAATTTTTAGTTTCCAACCCGTAATTTAATAGATAATTATCATTTTACCCTTCTTAATGAAGTTCTAATTTTCCTAGGTTTCACATGATTAATGGTAGGGGTTCTTCCTAGACTTGTTCATTGAGGTTAGGGTTAATATATATGTGTGTTTTCAACTCTAAATCGTATGTATATGATAGATAATCATTAAATTGTGTTTTTTCTTGTAAATTGTATGATGTTTTGAAGGGGATTATCATTTGATAATGATGAAAATACCATTCTTCTTATCAAAATATAAGTTTCCCAGAAACATAGGCTTTCCACATGATATTCACATGTTCTTGATTTCTTAAATTCCAGTATTTGGTGTCAAACAATAAAATCATATTTCTTGATGATATCTTGTATGTTTTATTGAATGATTTAATGGGAAAAACATTTGTCAAATTATGTTGATTGGATTATATGTGATTTCATGAATTGGTTGAAATATAATCTCTTGTATGGGTGGTTAATGCATGTGGATTACTTTCGACTAGATATCATAGAGTGCTTAGACATTGTATGGGACCTTAAAGGGTACCATAGTTTTCTATCCCTCATAGTGGGTTGATTCCTCGTGGGGTTCCAAACACTATTCATTCATGGTGGTCGAGACTGAGAATTAGTATACCATAATCCTAGGAAGGATTTGTCCCTTCCGATGCATTTGTATACATCTTTCCTAAAGTATCTTACTCTACGGGGTATATTGTTTAGAATGTGGAGTTGTGTGTGTTAGAATATTCTTGTTGTGTAGATTCACTATAGTCAAGCATGCATACTGAGATACGTTGTTGGTAATGGTTTACTGATTGAGAGTTATTTTTACTTCGTATATATTTACTGTGGTAAGCATAAACTTGAGATCCTATAAACGTCATTGTTTTACTTCAAAAACAATATATATTATTTTTCAAAGGGAGACCGACCAAATTTATGTTGTTTTCAAACCTTGTTCGGGTTTGGGTTATTGTTGCTGTAGAGCTTAGTGCTCACACCTTATGATTAACATTTTTTAGATTTTGGGATCAAGGAAGAACTTGGTTTTTGAGGAGCAGGTAAGCTGGGATGTTGATGTTGATGGTGACATGGACTTAGGGGCATTGCATTATAATTGTTGCTCTAGTTAAGAGACTTGAATACTTTAGTTTTATGATGTAACAAACATGCTTTAGTTAATTGGTTTTGCGATGTAACTCTGATAATGGTTTAAATGTTGGATTTTGGGATTTACATTCCTTTCTATTGATGTATGGATGGATTATTATTACTTGTGGATTATTTTAGTTGCTCTCATGGTTAAATGTTGTATAGATAGATAATGCCTTTCTAGGATGGATTTTAGGGTGTTACAATTTAATGCATTAATCTAAGAGTAAGACTGTGACACCCCAAAAATCGAGGGTCCTTAATTTAACAAAATTTGGGCAAAGTCTCCTTTGTACGAGAGCTCTATCCAAAACTCAACATGTACAATATACATTAACACAACCCATCCGAGGCCTGATATAACACAACGACCACTCTGGGTCCATTCATGAGTAAAAATTGACCACACTGGGTCCATTCATCCATACTCATATAAAAACAAGCAATGTTATATTAAAAATAGTTTGTGTTAAACAACAAATGGTATTTGTGATGATCTCTTGCTTATTTTTCTTATATTGTTCTCTTGTATTACAAATTATGAAATTTGAGAATTTTGGATTTACTCATGATTTGAGAAAACGATTGGAATTGTATCTCTTGTGTAGTTGTTGTGATGGATTTGAATTGCATTCGAGCACTGCCGTAGAGTGTTAGAGGTTAGTCTATTCTAGTGGAGGTGAGATGATTTCCTAACACTTGTAGTGGTTTGTTGTTTGTGAAAAACAACCACTATTGTTCATGTAAGTTTGAGGCTGAGGGTGGGTATACGTTTCCTGTGAAAGATTCGTCAATGGCGTGGGAGACGGTATACACCCTTCCTAAAGTGGTTTGTGTGGTTAGGATTGGGTGAACGAGGTATAGTTGTTGTGTAGATTCATGGGAAGCAACCAACATACATGAGAACATGTTTATTGTGTGGAATTGGTTTCCTACAAGAGCTTGTGGAGATATGAGACTCTATGAGAACTTGTGGAAAATAGCTTACAGTTAGAAATGGTTTATTGTTTTGGAAATTCATTTTACTGATTATTTAAATTGTTGCTATTGTGTAAACTTGAGATCTATTGAAATGTTCCTGTGTTTCTTTCAAAATTTAATATATGATATTTGTAAAATGAGACCGACTTGTTTTTACATGCTTTCTAAACCTTGTATGAGTTTGGAAGAATGTTGCTATAGAGCTTCGTGCTCACCCCCTACAAACAACCTATTTTTCAGATTATATGCTAGAGGAGGAGCTAGGAGTAAATGAATAAACACACTGGAAAGCTCCTATAGAAGGGAATGTGGATCCCGAGATGGACTTCTAGAGTTATATTCTATTTTGTTTTGGACTAGGTAATTTATTATGAGACAACGTAAAGTTAATCCTTTTGTAATTTCGCTGCAAGTTTAAATGTGATTCTTTTGGGANAGATCTGAGAAGCTAGAACATGCCCTTAGTATTGACATGCCCACGAGAGAACGGTTGGATACAACAAGAGTGTGTAGAGGATGTGTGCTTCGCATTGGGGAGTAAGAGTTGGCTGTCGATTTGGTTGCGTTAGATATGAAGGGGTATGATGTTATATTTGGGATAAATTTTTTGTCCGCTTTCCACACGGTGGTGATGGATTGTTTTCGTAAGCGAATTTCCTTTCAACTACCAGGAGGAGTAGTTTTTACTTTCAAGAATGATCACAATTCTTCTTATCCATTTCCCACGACGGAAAATAGATTCTTGAAAGCTAAGGCAGGAAACAATTTGAGTTTCTTTGCCAGCATAATAGGAGATGATCGGGATAAATCCCAATCGAACGTAATATTGGTGGTGTCGGACTTTCTGGATGTTTTTCCCGATGAATTACCTGGGTTACCCCAACAACGAGAGATTGTGTGACACCCCAAAATCCGGGGGTCCGTTGATTACTCATCAACTCACGGAATGCCCGTAGATACCGAGTAACTCGATATCTCAACGTTATGCCCCATTTACCGGGGTCGATCCTTTATTAAAAATTTGGGCAGAGTCTCCTTTGTAAGGAGAACTCTACTTAAAACNTACAAACAACCTATTTTTCAGATTATATGCTAGAGGAGGAGCTAGGAGTATATGAATAAACACACTGGAAAGCTCCTATAGAAGGGAATGTGGATCCCGAGATGGACTTCTAGAGTTATATTCTATTTTGTTCTGGACTAGGTAATTTATTATGAGACAACGTAAAGTTAATCCTTTTGTAATTTCGCTGCAAGTTTAAATGTGATTCTTTTGGGATGTAATGGCCATGGTTGGCCTATTTTTTTGGGATAATATTGTAAATGTTATATTTGATGGATGAAATTTCTTTAATGATGGAATTATTTAGTTGTTCTCATGATGTGAATGATTTATAGATTGTAATGCCGTCCAAGGTGAGTTTTGGGGCGTTACAAAGTTGGTATCTGAGCTTAGGCTTTAGCTTTTACATGGAAGCTGTAGGTTATGGATCACCACTAGAGAAATAGGACCAGGTTGAATGAAATTTTTGGATGAAATTTTATTCAAACCTTATGCTTTAGACTAAAGTGATGTTTAGGATGTGTTGTACATCAATGAAACTAAATTGTGAATTGATGTGCAGGATGAATGGTAGGCATGGACATGGACGAGGTCGTGGTGGCCAAGCCAACCCACCACCACCACCACCACCACCACCTCCTGATGCTATGAACGGCATCTATCAATGCTTAAGGGAGCTAACCACTCTGGTACAACACCAGAATGAAAACAACAACCACAACGGTGGGGTTCATCCACTAGCTCGTGTACTGGGCAACGGGGATGAAAATCGAAGGATGGTGGTTCTTCGAGAATTCAAGCGGCAACACCACCTACTTTCCAAGGATGCTCTAATCCTTTGGATGCGAATAAGTGGATTCATCGGGTAAAGAAAATATGTGATGGCATGGGAGTTGCCGAGGACTTGCGGGTTGGTTTAGCTACATACCTGTTAGAGGGGGAGGCCGACCATTGGTGGGACTCAGTAAAGAGAAGAAGGAATACAGATGCTCTGATTTGGGAGGAGTTTGATCGAATCTTCCAAGACAAATACTTTCCTGAATCGGTTCGAGACAAGATGAGTACAGACTTTCTCGCTCTACGACAGGGGAGCATGACAGTGACGGAGTATGAAAGGAGGTTTGACGAGCTATCCCGCTATGCCACAGAGTTCATATCCACAGAGGCCCGGAGGGCCAAACACTTTGAGTAGGGCTTGAGGCCTGCCATCAGGGATAAGCTTGTGACTCTTAAGATCCGGAACTATGGGGATCTTGTTGATAGAGTTTCACTAGTGAAGAGAGACACCGAGGACACTCAGAGGTGACAGAGCTTCTTGAGGGGAGGTCCGATCAGGATCAGTGCTAGCAGCAGTGGAGGACAGAGAGCGGCACCATACCGTCACCCGGATCAGGCGGGTGGATAGAGACTTCAGACAGCTCGAGGAGCTAGAGGTGCACGAGAGAGGACAGACATAGACCCACGCCAATGCTTTGCATGTGGAGGTGTCAGGCACTTTAGAAATAACTGCCCGTCGCTTCCACCCAGAACCAATCAAGTAGCTAGGCAAGTAAATGCGACCAATCCACCACCACCGAAACCGCTACAACAGAGACCGTTAACAGCTCAAGCCCCCAGCCGCGCCAAAAAAGGGAGAGTTTTTGCTTTGACTCAATCGTAGGAGGATGCTTCTAATGCCGTAATGGAAGGTATCGTGCTTCTTTATAACTCTTGGGCCCGATTCTTATTTGATCCCGGTGCTACACACTCATTCATATGTACTGCATATGCTTTTAATTTGGGATTGAGATCTGAGAAGCTAGAACATGCCCTTAGTATTGACATGCCCACGAGAGAACGGTTGGATACAACAAGAGTGTGTAGAGGATGTGTGCTTCGCATTGGGGAGTAAGAGTTGGCTGTCGATTTGGTTGCGTTAGATATGAAGGGGTATGATGTTATATTTGGGATAAATTTTTTGTCCGCTTTCCACACGGTGGTGATGGATTGTTTTCGTAAGCGAATTTCCTTTCAACTACCAGGAGGAGTAGTTTTTACTTTCAAGAATGATCACAATTCTTCTTATCCATTTCCCACGACGGAAAATAGATTCTTGAAAGCTAAGGCAGGAAACAATTTGAGTTTCTTTGCCAGCATAATAGGAGATGATCGGGATAAATCCCAATCGAACGTAATATTGGTGGTGTCGGACTTTCTGGATGTTTTTCCCGATGAATTACCTGGGTTACCCCAACAACGAGAGATTGTGTGACACCCCAAAATTCGGGGGTCCGTTGATTACTCATCAACTCACGGAATGCCCGTAGATACCGAGTAACTCGATATCTCAACGTTATGCCCCATTTACCGGGGTCGATCCTTTATTAAAAATTTGGGCAGAGTCTCCTTTGTAAGGAGAACTCTACTTAAAACACAACCTGTGCATTATATAATAACAAGACCCATCCGAGGTCCTATATTCAACAATGACCACAGCGGGTCCATTTATAAGTAAACATTGGCCACACTGGATCCAATTATCCATATTCATACAAACATGCAAGATTATATTAAAATAGTCGATATAGATTCTATCACAATTCCTTTACACATTACATGCCAAAATTTAATTACAAGTCTAATTTTACAAAAGAAATGGATTAAAAGCCACTAGTCGGCTTTTCTTCCTCCTTAAGTGCCCGAGTAAGTGCCGTCCCTAGGCGTATGACCCGTACCTGAAATGTTTCCCGTATAGGGTGAGCCAACGCCCAGTAGAGNTGATTTGGGAGGAGTTTGATCGAATCTTCCAAGACAAATACTTTCCTGAATCGGTTCGAGACAAGATGAGTACAGACTTTCTCGCTCTACGACAGGGGAGCATGACAGTGACGGAGTATGAAAGGAGGTTTGACGAGCTATCCCGCTATGCCACAGAGTTCATATCCACAGAGGCCCGGAGGGCCAAACACTTTGAGTAGGGCTTGAGGCCTGCCATCAGGGATAAGCTTGTGACTCTTAAGATCCGGAACTATGGGGATCTTGTTGATAGAGTTTCACTAGTGAAGAGAGACACCGAGGACACTCAGAGGTGACAGAGCTTCTTGAGGGGAGGTCCGATCAGGATCAGTGCTAGCAGCAGTGGAGGACAGAGAGCGGCACCATACCGTCACCCGGATCAGGCGGGTGGATAGAGACTTCAGACAGCTCGAGGAGCTAGAGGTGCACGAGAGAGGACAGACATAGACCCACGCCAATGCTTTGCATGTGGAGGTGTCAGGCACTTTAGAAATAACTGCCCGTCGCTTCCACCCAGAACCAATCAAGTAGCTAGGCAAGTAAATGCGACCAATCCACCACCACCGAAACCGCTACAACAGAGACCGTTAACAGCTCAAGCCCCCAGCCGCGCCAAAAAAGGGAGAGTTTTTGCTTTGACTCAATCGTAGGAGGATGCTTCTAATGCCGTAATGGAAGGTATCGTGCTTCTTTATAACTCTTGGGCCCGATTCTTATTTGATCCCGGTGCTACACACTCATTCATATGTACTGCATATGCTTTTAATTTGGGATTGAGATCTGAGAAGCTAGAACATGCCCTTAGTATTGACATGCCCACGAGAGAACGGTTGGATACAACAAGAGTGTGTAGAGGATGTGTGCTTCGCATTGGGGAGTAAGAGTTGGCTGTCGATTTGGTTGCGTTAGATATGAAGGGGTATGATGTTATATTTGGGATAAATTTTTTGTCCGCTTTCCACACGGTGGTGATGGATTGTTTTCGTAAGCGAATTTCCTTTCAACTACCAGGAGGAGTAGTTTTTACTTTCAAGAATGATCACAATTCTTCTTATCCATTTCCCACGACGGAAAATAGATTCTTGAAAGCTAAGGCAGGAAACAATTTGAGTTTCTTTGCCAGCATAATAGGAGATGATCGGGATAAATCCCAATCGAACGTAATATTGGTGGTGTCGGACTTTCTGGATGTTTTTCCCGATGAATTACCTGGGTTACCCCAACAACGAGAGATTGTGTGACACCCCAAAATTCGGGGGTCCGTTGATTACTCATCAACTCACGGAATGCCCGTAGATACCGAGTAACTCGATATCTCAACGTTATGCCCCATTTACCGGGGTCGATCCTTTATTAAAAATTTGGGCAGAGTCTCCTTTGTAAGGAGAACTCTACTTAAAACACAACCTGTGCATTATATAATAACAAGACCCATCCGAGGTCCTATATTCAACAATGACCACAGCGGGTCCATTTATAAGTAAACATTGGCCACACTGGATCCAATTATCCATATTCATACAAACATGCAAGATTATATTAAAATAGTCGATATAGATTCTATCACAATTCCTTTACACATTACATGCCAAAATTTAATTACAAGTCTAATTTTACAAAAGAAATGGATTAAAAGCCACTAGTCGGCTTTTCTTCCTCCTTAAGTGCCCGAGTAAGTGCCGTCCCTAGGCGTATGACCCGTACCTGAAATGTTTCCCGTATAGGGTGAGCCAACGCCCAGTAGAGAAAAACTCCTACTAGGGCTACTCCCCACCTGAAATGCATATGCAATGTGTATAAGCAACATTTAACATTTAACAACTATTCATACAAGAATATGTATTCAATGTTGAAATGCAATCATGTCATGCCATGAAATAAGATGATACTCACTCATGCACTTAAACCCAAGTCCTCATTGACTTCCACAACACAATGCAATGTCAATGTGTAATGACCCGTCTTCGACGGAAATACATCCAATGATCGCTTTAAATAAAAAATTATGCGTTTTATAAATTAGATCATTATTGGATGGTACTCATTAAATGAGTATTTTCTTATAAATCAAAATCTTGTGTCTTGTTGGGCAACGGATTTTGGATTTTATACCATTGGTTCCGTATACCATACTACACTTTTTCAGAATTTCACCACAGGGGAGTGTATAACCAAGTCGCCGGGTCTTACACCCGAGGGAGAGTCTAGCCCTACTTGCTATACCCGACACAAGTTTTCTTCCATGCAACCATGCGACTCAAAGGGAAACTTTGATCCACTTTTTCCCGAACCCACATACCAACCACCAAACAAGGTATTTGATCAACCATGCATCTCACACACCCACACTCATGACTTATGCCCATGAATGTGATGCCTCTATGCACAATGATACAATGTTCAATATGCTATGAATGACATATGAACAATCTCAACATATCATGATAAGTTATGTTCTAAGCATATAGATACCATATTTGTCACAAATTCAATATATCATAACATGCATATACCAACAATTGCATTTCCAATCATAAATCATGTCATAAGTCCATAATTTCACTTTCATAATCATAGGCAAGTGATATCACAACTTTTAGGCTAATAACACACCTAATCATTAAGGCATAATATAACACATAACNAATGCATATGCAATGTGTATAAGCAACATTTAACATTTAACAACTATTCATACAAGAATATGTATTCAATGTTGAAATGCAATCATGTCATGCCATGAAATAAGATGATACTCACTCATGCACTTAAACCCAAGTCCTCATTGACTTCCACAACACAATGCAATGTCAATGTGTAATGACCCGTCTTCGACGGAAATACATCCAATGATCGCTTTAAATAAAAAATTATGCGTTTTATAAATTAGATCATTATTGGATGGTACTCATTAAATGAGTATTTTCTTATAAATCAAAATCTTGTGTCTTGTTGGTCAACGGATTTTGGATTTTATACCGCTGGTTTCGTATACCATACTACAGTTTTCCGAAATTTCACCATAGGAGAGTGTATAACCAAGTCACTGTGTCTTGCACCCGAGGGAGAGTTTAGCCCTACTTGCTATACCCGACACAAGTTTTCTTCCATGCAACCATGCGACTCAAAGGGAAACTTTGATCCACTTTTTCCCGAACCCACATACCAACCACCAAACAAGGTATTTGATCAACCANGTCGCTTCCACCCAGAACCAATCAAGTAGCTAGGCAAGTAAATGCGACCAATCCACCACCACCGAAACCGCTACAACAGAGACCGTTAACAGCTCAAGCCCCCAGCCGCGCCAAAAAAGGGAGAGTTTTTGCTTTGACTCAATCGTAGGAGGATGCTTCTAATGCCGTAATGGAAGGTATCGTGCTTCTTTATAACTCTTGGGCCCGATTCTTATTTGATCCCGGTGCTACACACTCATTCATATGTACTGCATATGCTTTTAATTTGGGATTGAGATCTGAGAAGCTAGAACATGCCCTTAGTATTGACATGCCCACGAGAGAACGGTTGGATACAACAAGAGTGTGTAGAGGATGTGTGCTTCGCATTGGGGAGTAAGAGTTGGCTGTCGATTTGGTTGCGTTAGATATGAAGGGGTATGATGTTATATTTGGGATAAATTTTTTGTCCGCTTTCCACACGGTGGTGATGGATTGTTTTCGTAAGCGAATTTCCTTTCAACTACCAGGAGGAGTAGTTTTTACTTTCAAGAATGATCACAATTCTTCTTATCCATTTCCCACGACGGAAAATAGATTCTTGAAAGCTAAGGCAGGAAACAATTTGAGTTTCTTTGCCAGCATAATAGGAGATGATCGGGATAAATCCCAATCGAACGTAATATTGGTGGTGTCGGACTTTCTGGATGTTTTTCCCGATGAATTACCTGGGTTACCCCAACAACGAGAGATTGTGTGACACCCCAAAATTCGGGGGTCCGTTGATTACTCATCAACTCACGGAATGCCCGTAGATACCGAGTAACTCGATATCTCAACGTTATGCCCCATTTACCGGGGTCGATCCTTTATTAAAAATTTGGGCAGAGTCTCCTTTGTAAGGAGAACTCTACTTAAAACACAACCTGTGCATTATATAATAACAAGACCCATCCGAGGTCCTATATTCAACAATGACCACAGCGGGTCCATTTATAAGTAAACATTGGCCACACTGGATCCAATTATCCATATTCATACAAACATGCAAGATTATATTAAAATAGTCGATATAGATTCTATCACAATTCCTTTACACATTACATGCCAAAATTTAATTACAAGTCTAATTTTACAAAAGAAATGGATTAAAAGCCACTAGTCGGCTTTTCTTCCTCCTTAAGTGCCCGAGTAAGTGCCGTCCCTAGGCGTATGACCCGTACCTGAAATGTTTCCCGTATAGGGTGAGCCAACGCCCAGTAGAGAAAAACTCCTACTAGGGCTACTCCCCACCTGAAATGCATATGCAATGTGTATAAGCAACATTTAACATTTAACAACCATTCATACAAGAATATGTATTCAATGTTGAAATGCAACCATGTCATGCCATGAAATAAGATGATACTCACTCATGCACTTAAACCCAAGTCCTCACTGACTTCCACAACACAATGCAATGCCAATGTGTAATGACCCGTCTTCGACGAAAATACATCCAATGATCGCTTTGAATAAAAAATCATGCGTTTTATAAATTAGATCATTATTGGATGGTACTCATTAAATGAGTATTTTCTTATAAATCAAAATCTTGTGTCTTGTTGGGCAACGGATTTTGGATTTTATACCGCCGGTTCCGTATACCATACTACACTTTTTCGGAATTTCACCACAGGGGAGTGTATAACCAAGTCGCCGGGTCTTGCACCCGAGGGAGAGTCTAGCCCTACTTGCTATACCCGACACAAGTTTTCTTCCATGCAACCATGCGACTCAAAGGGGATCTTCGATCCACTTTTTCCCGAACCCACATACCAACCACCAAACAAGGTGTTTGATCAACCATGCATCTCACACACCCACACTTATGACTTATGCCCATGAATGTGATGCCTCTATGCACAATGATACAATGTTCAATATGCTATGAATGACATATGAACAATCTCAACATATCATGATAAGTTATGTTCTAAGCATATAGATACCATATTTGTCACAAATTCAATATATCATAACATGCGTATACCAACAATTGCATTTCCAATCATAAATCATGTCATAAGTCCATAATTTCACTTTCATAATCATAGGCAAGTGATATCACAACTTTTAGGCTAATAACACACCTAATCATTAAGGCATAGTATAACACATAACAACCTATGTAATAGCCCACGTAATGGTTCTTATCTAAACCAGAAAACAGCCCATACATAGCCCAAAAAATAGCCTAAAAATAGTCCAAAAATAGTCACAATTTCAGCCCAAGAACAGTCATAATTTCAGTCCATAACATGGCCTAAAAATAGTCCATAATTCAGCCCCTTAAATAACCCAAATTCAGCCCCTTAACAGTCCCTAATTAGTGCACAAAATAGCCCCTAATTAGTGTACAAAATAGCCCTTAATTAGTGCACAAAACAACCCTTATTTTAGCTCCAAAACAGTCCATTTTGACAGCCCACATATAAACTAATTTCAGCCACTAAAAGCCCACTTAAGGGAAGAATAAAACCAAGGTAGGAGGGAACCCTACCTCAATAGAAGTATAAGAACTTCTATAACACCAAATCAACCTCAAAGCTTTGATTTTTTCCAAAGTCTCTTCTTGGATCTTCGGTGAAATCCACTCTTTTTGGTACGTACGCCTAGCCCTCGTCGAGGAGATGAACTTTGGCTCTTGGTTCGAGTTGGTCCCAGCGACGGAACTCTAGATATTGAAGAAGGAAGAATTATTTTTTCTCTTTTCTCTCCTCTTTCTCTCCAACGTGTGAACCAGAAGAATATAGAGATATTTCTGCTGAAATATCTAATATTTAACACTATTTATAATTTCCAAGACATGGCCCGAGTCGCGTCAGGTGTCCCCCACTTACTCGGTCCGTTTTCACCCTGAAATGATTTAATTTCGTACCAGTTTAAGCTCAAAATATTTTATATAAAATTTATTTAAAAAATTTTCCAACTTTCAAATTTTTTTTTAAAATTTTATTTTTGGGAGTTACCGGACACCCGTCGTCTCGAAAAATGTGGAAAACTCGACTATCTTGTAATTCGATGAAAATTGACAGAGCAGCTAGATTTCACGATGCGAATCCAACGGCGAGGTCCGTTTCATCACATGAGGTGTAGAAAAATATCAGTTTTTCAACCCGCACTATAATGGTAAATTACCATTTTGCCCTAAAAGTTAAAATTTTTCCCGGGTTTCACATTCTTCCCCCCTTAAAAAGAATTTCATCCCCGAAATTCACATACACATGCACATACAATCACATGCTTATGCAACAGTCAAATAATGCTAAATGACCATAAGAATGTACCTCTATCCTCAAACAAGAAAGGATAACTGGTACAGACAGTGTCCTCGCGCACCCATGTCGCCTCCTCTACTCCTCGATGCTGCCATAGCACCTTCACTAGCCGCACAGTCTTGCCTCGTAAAACCTATTTTTGGCTATCCATGATGCGCACCGGTCCCTCCTCGAAAGTCCCATTAGTATCAACAACAAGCTCTCCCCAATCGACCATATGAGTCGGATCNAGTCTTGCCTCGTAAAACCTGTTTTTGGCTATCCATGATGCGCACCGGTCCCTCCTCGAAAGTCCCATTAGTATCAACAACAAGCTCTCCCCAATCGACCATATGAGTCGGATCCAGGGTGTACTTTCGAAGCATAGAGACATGGAATAATGCATGAACACCCGATAGATTTGGAGGTAATGCCAACCAGTAAGGAACTGTACCCACTCTCTCAAGTGCCTCGAAGGCCCCAAGTATCTCGGCGACAGCTTCCCCCACTTACCAAACTAGACCACTCCTCTCTTAGGCATAACCTTCAAGAAGACATGATCTCCCACCTCAAACTCTAGAGGTCGCTGCCGTCTATCAGCATAGCTCTTTTGCCGACTTTGAGCCGTGAGAAGACGCTTTCGAATCAAGTCCACCTTCTCCGAGGTGTCTCTAACCAATTCCGGACCCGTAGAAGACCTCTCTCCTACCTCCGTCCAACAAACCAGGGAACGACATGGCCTCCCATATAGCGTCTCATAGGATGCCAGCTGTATACTCGCCTGGTAACTGTTATTGTATGCGAACTCCACCAAGGGTAAGTGATCTTCCCAGCTACCCTTGAGATCTAGGACGCATGCCCGTAACATGTCCTCTAAAGTTTGGATAGTCCTCTCAGACTAACCGTCCGTCTGGGGATGAAAAGCAGTGCTCATCATTAATTGTGTCCCCATTGCTCGCTGGAAACTCTCCCAAAAATGAGCCGTAAACCTGGGATCTCGGTCCGATACAATAGATATCAGTACTCCATGCAGCCGTACAATCTCCCGTATATACAACCTGCAGAATTCCTCCAGTGTGAAGGTCATCCGCACAGCCAAAAAGTGTGTCGACTTAGTAAGCCGGTCCATTATCACCCACACCGCGTCATGACCCTGCGATGTCCGTGGCAAATGGGTCACAAAATCCATCGTGATATGCTCCCACTTCCACTTAGCTACCTCTAAAGGCTGGAGTAATCCCGCTGGTCTTTGGTGTTCAGCCTTAACCTGCTGACACGTGAGACATCGACTAACAAAATCGCAAACCTGCCTCTTCATTCCACTCCAGTAATACTGGCGACGAAGATCATGATACATCTTTGTGCCCCCTGGATGAACTGCAAAATGAGAGCAATGAAACTCCCTAAGGATCTCCTACCTCAGATCTGCCAATTGAGGAACCACAACCCTTCCTCAATACCGAAGAATACCATCCGAGTGAATAGCCCAACCCTCGTCACCTGTACTTGTCTGTACACGGTCCCAGATGGATAATAGCTCCGTATCTTGACTTTGGGACTCAATCACCCTGCTCAATAGAGACGGCGTAACCACCAAACTCCCCAAAGTACCCTGAGCCTGACCCATATAACATAGCCCGAACTGTCCCATAGTCTCGAGCATCTGCCACTCCTGGGAAGCTACACTAGCCAAAACTCCCCGTGACCTTCGGCTAAGTGCATCAGCCACCACGTTTGCCTTACCAGGATGGTAATGCAAAGTGAAGTCATAGTTCTCTAAATACTCCATCCACCGATGTTGCCTCATGATGAGGTCCTGCTGTGTGAAAATATACTTCAGACTCTTGTGGTCCGTAAATACTTCAAACTGCTCACCATACAGGTTGTGACGCCAAGCCTTCAAGGCAAGACAATGGCCGCCAACTCAATGTCATGTGTGGGGTAATTCTGCTCGTGATTCTTTAGCTGCCGAGAACCATAAGCTATTACCCTCCCGGATTGCATCAAAACACATCCCAGCCCGTCCTTCGAGGTATCACAATAGACCGTGTACCTCTGTCCCCGTTCTGGGACTATCAGAATAGGAGCTGAAGTAAGCCTCCTCTTCAACTCTTGGAATGCATTCTCACAAGAATCATTCCACACAAACTTGACCTCTTTCCAGGTCAACTTCGTCTTAGGCGTAGCCAATTGGGAGAAATCCTCAATAAATCGTCGATAGTACCCTGTCAATCCCAAGAAACTACGTATCTCGAAGACTGACTTCGATCTCTCCCAATTCGTAACTGCCTCAACCTTCTCCGGGTCCACAAATACACCTGAAGCCGACACTACATGCCCCAAAAACTTTACCTCCGTAAGCCAAAATTCACACTTGTTGAACTTGGCGTACAACTGATGCTCTCTCAATGTCTGGAGAACAATCCTCAAGTGACCCTCATGCTCCTCCTCAGACTTGGAGTAGATCAGGATGTCATCAACAAAAACCATAACAAACTGATCTAAATAGGGTTGGAACACCCTATTCATGAGATCCATGAATGCCGCTGGAGCATTCGTCAATCCAAAAGGCATGACAGTAAACTCGAAATGCCCATACCGCGTCCTAAATGCCGTCTTAGGGATATCTTCCTACCTAACTCTCAACTGATGGTAACCGATGCGAAGATCTATCTTGGAGTAAACCCGCACCCTTCTCAGCTGATCAAACAAGTCATCGATCCTTGGCAAAGGGTACCTATTCTTGATAGTGACCCGGTTTAACTGCCGATAATCAATACACAATCGAAGAGTCTTGTCTTTCTTCTTGGCAAACAAGATCGGAGCGCCCCATGGTGAAGTGCTCGGTCCAACAATTCTTGTAATTGGACCTTGAGTTCTTGCAACTCAACTGGTGCCATCTGATGCGGAGTCATAGAGATAGGTGATGTACCTGGATACAACTCAATAGTAAAGTCTACATTCCTATGTGGAGGTAATCCCGGTAGTTCANTGATGCGGAGTCATAGAGATAGGTGATGTACCCGGATACAACTCAATAGTAAAGTCTACATTCCTATGTGGAGGTAATCCCGGTAGTTCATCTAGAAAAATATCCTCATACTCGCACACAACCCGAGGTAGACCAAACTCCTGCCTCACCTCGTCGTCTAGGGTAAGGTTAGCAAGCCAACCCATCAACTGTCCATGCCATCTAGAGTTGTACACGACTTGGGGTAAAGCATATTGCTTCTCCCCCTGAAACTTGAAACAAACACCATCAGGCGTATAAGTTGTAACCCTCTTCCGATCACAATCAATGACAACTCGGTGTGCTGTCAACCAATCCATCCCAAGGATTACATCAAACTCTGACATGTCCATGACCTTAAGGTCTACGGTGAGTAAAATTCCTGAGATCTCTAACTCACAACCCCGACATATCTAATCAATTCTCACCCCAACACCTAGGGGAGAACTCACATGCAACGGCTCTTCTAAGGTCTCAACCTCTAAGCCCAAGTCATCCACACAAGATGCAGCAATAAATGAATGAGATGCACCAGAATCAAATAACACTCTAGCCTATAAGCGGGAAAGTAGAAATGTACCCTGTATCACCGACGGATCTACCGGCCCAGTCTGTGGCATCATGGCGTAGACACGCCCCGGAGTCCCTGAAGTCCCGGCTTGTGAACCCTGGCCTCTTCCTCGACCCATTCCTTGGCCCATCTGGCCAGCTTGCGGTGTCCCTGCACGAGAAATAGTAGGGCCTTGTGCTGCACCCTGAAACTGGTACTGGCTGCCCTGACCCGTAGTAGGGTAGTGAGGAGCATACTGCGTCTGTGGTTGCCCCACTGAAGTCTGAGATTGCGACGACTCATGACCCTGGGATCCCTGCCTCTGAGGACAATCCCTCTTCATGTGACCCGGTTGGTGGCAATGATAGCAAGTCCTCTGGCCAACCTGGTAGGAAGGTCTCTGATTTCTCCCACCTTGGGAGGATTGACTTTGGCCTTGGCCTTGATAACTGCGGTCCTGTACCTGAAATCCTTGTGGAGTAGAAGTCCTTTGCTTCTTCCTCGAGCTAGAAGAAGAGGATTGGCCCTCCTTCTTCTTGTCTTTTGCACCAGACTCCCGGATGCTCCTTGTGTTATCCACCTCTCTCTCAATGGTCATGGCTGTGGTGACCATCAAATCGAAGTCTTGTAGGAGAAGACCCACAATCTTGCCCCAGATGGATAACTTCAGTCCATCCTCAAATTTCCTAACCTTGGCCATATCTGTGGCCACATATTGGTCAGCGAAACGTGCTAACTCAATGAATTTAGCCACGTATTCTGTCACGGACATCGTTCCTTGCCTCAAATCTAGGAACTCCCGGGCCTTCGCATGCCTCATAGCTGTNGAACAATACTTTAGCCCACAACCGAGAGAGTAAGAATGTACCCTATATCACCGACGGATCTACCCGCTCAATCTGTGGCATAATGGCGTAGACACGCCCCTGAGTCCCTGAAGTCCCAGCTTGTGAGCCCTGGCCTCGTCCTCGACCCATGCCTTGGCCTATCTGGCCAGCTTGTAGTGTCCCCGCACAAGAAGTAGTAGAGCCTTGTGCTGCACCCTGGAATTGGTACTGGTTGCCCTGACCCATAGTAGGGTAATGAGGAACATGCTGCGTCTGTGGTTGCCCCACGAAAGTTTGAGACTGTGATGACCCATGAACTTGGGATCCCTACCTCTGAGGACAATCCCTCTTAATGTGACCCAGTTGGTGGCAATGATAGCAAGTCCTCTGGCCAGCCTGGTAGGAAGGCTTCTGATTTCTCCCACCTTGGGAGGATTGACCTTGGCCTTGGCCTTGATAACTGCGGCCCTGTCCCTGAAACCCTAGTGGTGTAGAAGTCCTCTGCTTCTTCCTCGAGCTTGAAGAAGAGGATTGACCCTCCTTCTTCTTGTCTTTTGCACCAGACTCCCGGATGCTCCTTGTGTTATCCACCTCTCTCTCAATGGCCATGGCTGTGGTGACCATCAAATCGAAGTCTTGTAGGAGAAGACCCACAATCTTACCCCAGATGGATAACTTCAGCCCATCCTCAAATTTCCTAACCTTGGCCATATCTGTGGCCACATATTGGTCAGCGAAACGTGCTAACTCAATGAATTTAGCCACGTATTCTGTCACGGACATCGTTCCTTGCCTCAAATCTAGGAACTCCCGGGCCTTCGCATGCCTCATAGCTGTCGGGAAGTATTTTCCCATGAAGAGTTCCTTGAACCCTGCCCATGTTATGGCCTCCAAGTTCTTGGAGTCTTTCACCCAATCCCACCATACTTGGGATTCCCTCTCCAGCTGGAATGTAGCTAGAGTTATCCTGGTGGCANTATCTGGCCAGCTTGTAGTGTCCCCGCACAAGAAGTAGTAGAGCCTTGTGCTGCACCCTGGAATTGGTACTGGTTGCCCTGACCCATAGTAGGGTAATGAGGAACATGCTGCGTCTGTGGTTGCCCCACGAAAGTTTGAGACTGTGATGACCCATGAACTTGGGATCCCTACCTCTGAGGACAATCCCTCTTAATGTGACCCGGTTGGTGGCAATGATAGCAAGTCCTCTGGCCAGCCTGGTAGGAAGGCTTCTGATTTCTCCCACCTTGGGAGGATTGACCTTGGCCTTGGCCTTGATAACTGCGGCCCTGTCCCTGAAACCCTAGTGGTGTAGAAGTCCTCTGCTTCTTCCTCGAGCTTGAAGAAGAGGATTGACCCTCCTTCTTCTTGTCTTTTGCACCAGACTCCCGGATGCTCCTTGTGTTATCCACCTCTCTCTCAATGGCCATGGCTGTGGTGACCATCAAATCGAAGTCTTGTAGGAGAAGACCCACAATCTTACCCCAGATGGATAACTTCAGCCCATCCTCAAATTTCCTAACCTTGGCCATATCTGTGGCCACATATTGGTCAGCGAAACGTGCTAACTCAATGAATTTAGCCACGTATTCTGTCACGGACATCGTTCCTTGCCTCAAATCTAGGAACTCCCGGGCCTTCGCATGCCTCATAGCTGTCGGGAAGTATTTTCCCATGAAGAGTTCCTTGAACTCTGCCCATGTTATGGCCTCCAAGTTCTTGGAGTCTTTCACCCAATCCCACCATACTTGGGATTCCCTCTCCAGCTGGAATGTAGCTAGAGTTATCCTGGTGGCATCAGAGGTGATTTCCATTGCCCTCAAGATCTTGTCAACCTGCCGGAACCAATGATCAGCTACCATCGGGTCCGTCCCTCCCATGAAGATCGGCGGTTGATGTGCCTTGAACTTCTGGAGATGACTGGAGCCTCCTTGGCCTCCACATGTACCCGTGTGTGTGATAGTGGCAACTACAGCACCAAGAGCCTCTATGAAGGTTTGTTGGTCAGCAATAGGTGGTGGTTGGTTGTTCTGCCCACCGCCTCGACCTCGACAGCGTCCTCTTCCTCTTGTTGCCATCTACACACATGTCAAATGACAATAGAATATTCACATCAAATAACATTCCAATGTAGGGATCAAACTTGAAACATTGAGATTTTATCACCTTGTTTTCCTAGTAGAGTCTATACCATCCACTAGAAAACATTTAAACTTGAACTATTCCGTTCATTCTTTTTATTTTTTTTCCGACTCCCAAGGTTATGTTTTCCAACCCTAGTGTCTCTTTCCATATACATTTTACCATGTATATCATTCACATAATCACCTAGCAAGTAATCATGTTTCACATAACACGTTGCACAAAACATGTAACAATTTAAGCACACAAGATGAGACGCACAATGCATGCAATAGTCTAGTCNCATACATAGCCCAAAAAATAGCCTAAAAACAGTCCAAAAATAGTCATAATTTCATCCCAAGAACAGTCACAATTTCAGTCCATAACATGGCCTAAAAATAGTCCATAATTCANCAAGATGAGACGCACAATGCATGCAATAGTCTAGTCCCAATGCCCAACAAGCCCTAGGTAAATTGGATAACCTAGGCTCTGATACCAAGTTGTGACACCCCAAAATCTGAGGGTCCGTTGATTACTCATCAACCCGCGGAATGCCCGTAGATACCGAGTAACTCGATATCTCAACGTTATGCCGCATTTACCGGGGTCCATCCTTTATTAAAAATTTGGGCAGAGTCTCCTTTGTAAGGAGAACTCTACTCAAAACACAACCTGTGCATTATATAATAACAAGACCCATCCGAGGTCCTATATTCAACAATGACCACAGCGGGTCCATTTATAAGTAAACATTGGCCACACGGGGTCCAATTATCCATATTCATACAAACATGCAAGATTNAATCGAAGTGTAAGAACTTCTATAACACCAAATCAACCTCAAAGCTTTGATTTTCCCCTAAGTCTCCTCTTGGATCTTCGGTGAAATCCACTCTTTTTGGTATGTACGCGTAGCCCTCGTCGAGGAGATGANACTTTTCTTCCTCCTTAAGTTCCCGAGTAAGTGCCGTCTCTCGGTGTATGACCCGTACCTGAAATGTTTCCCGTATAGGGTGAGCCAACGCCCAGTAGAGAAAAACTCCTACTAGGGCTACTCCCCACCTTAAATGCATATGCAATGTGTATAAGCAACATTTAACANCCGGATATTGAAGAAGGAAGAATTATTTTATCTCTTTTCTCTCCTCTTTCTTTCCAACGTGTGAACCAGCAGAATACAGAGATATTTCTGCTGAAATATCTAATATTTAACACTATTTATAATTTCCAAGACATGGCTTGAGTCGCGCCACGTGTCCCCCACTTGCTCGGTCTGTTTTCACCCCGAAACGATTTAATTTCGTAACAGTTTAAGCTCAAAAAATATAAAAAACTCAACTATTTCAAAAATTCGATGAAAATTGACAGGGCAGCTAGATTTCGCGATGCGAATCCAACGGTGAGGTCCGTCTCATCACACGAGGTCTAGAAAAATACAAGTTTTTCAACCCGCGCTATAATGGCAAATTACTATTTTGCCCTTTTTTTTCAGAAAAAGTTAAAATGTTTCCCGGGTTTCACGGATTGAGTTCAAGATTGATCTCTATTTGGGAACCTAACCCATATCCATTGCTCCTTATTGGATGGCACCTTTGGAGTTGAAGGAGCTAAGGATGCAGTTAGACCATTTGTTGGCTATTGGGTTNATTGGTTCCGTATACCATACTACACTTTTTCAGAATTTCACCACAGGGGAGTGTATAACNCCATATCCATTGCTCCTTATTGGATGGCACCTTTGGAGTTGAAGGAGCTAAGGATGCAGTTAGACCATTTGTTGGCTATTGGGTTTATCCATTAGAGTACTTCACCTTGGGGAGCCCTGGTCCTCTTTGTGAAGAAGCATGACGAAACACTTCGGTTATGCATGGATTAGTGAAGGTTGGATCGGGCGACTGTGAAGAATAAATATCCATTGCCAAGGATTGGTGATTTATTTGTTCAGTTGAGGGGTTCCAAGTATTATTCCAAGATTAATCTTCGCACTAGGTACCATCAACTGCGGATCAAGGAAGAGGATATTCCCAAGACAGCTTTCTGTACCCGATATGGTCATTTCGAATATACAGTGATGCCATTCGGACTGACTAATGCACCAACAACCTTCATGGATTTGATGTGTAGGGTATTTTGGCCGTATCTAGATCAATTTGTCATCGTGTTTATTGATGACATACTAATCTATTCCTGGACTCACGAGAAACATGGACGTCATCTCTCTATTGTGCTACAGACATTGAGAGAACATAAGTTATATGCGAAGATGAGTAAGTGTGAGTTTTGGATGAAGGAAGTGAAATTCCTTGGCCATGTTGTGTCGAAACAAGGGGTAGCTATTGACCCTGCAAAGATTGAAGCCGTGATGAAATGGGAATCACCTAAGAATGTGACCGAAGTACGTAGCTTCTTAGGTTTAGCAGGCTACTACTAGAGATTTGTGGAAGGGTTCTCCAAGCTAGCGATGCCGATGACTCGCCTTACGAAGAAGGGAGAAAAGTTCTTGTGGACTCAAGCGTGTGAACTAGCCTTTCGCACCTTGAAGGAGAAGTTGACAACCGCTCCTGTCCTCATTATTCTAAGTAGTGGGGAAGGATACAATGTGTACACCGATGCTTCGCTACGAGGCTTGGGGTGTGTGCTAATGCAAGGAGGCAAGGTGGTTGCCTATGGCTCTAGGCAACTCAAGGTTCATCAGCAGAATTATCCCACCCATGACTTAGAGCTTGTCGCTGTGGTTTTTGCTCTTAAGTTGTGGAGATGTTACTTATATGGGGAAAAGTTTCAAGTATTTTCTGATCATAAGAGCCTCAAGTATGTGTTCACACATAAAGACTTGAATCTTCGACAAAGAAGGTGGGTTAAGTATCTAGAAGATTATGATTTCACACTCAACTACCATCCAGGGAAGGCCAATGTAGTTGCCGATGCACTTAGCCAAAAATCCTGGGGTGAACTCAATGTTCTTGCAAGTAAATGGAAGATGAGGGATGCCCTTAGAGACTATGATCTATGGGTTGGAGAAGATAGATTTCGGCCATGCCTATTCAACCTTGTGGCCCAATCTACCCCTCAACATAGGGTTGTGAAATTGCAATGCTTAAATCCTAACTTAGTGTTGATTCGAGCTAAATTGGAGAATGGAGACACAATAGAGGGTTGATCTCTGAGAAATGGAGAATTAAGATATGGGGAGAAGCTATGCGTCCCCGATGATTCATCCCTAAAGGAGGAGATACTTGGAGAGTGCCATCACTCTAAGTTTGCTATCCACCCCGGTAGCACAAAAATGTATAGGGACATGAAGCACCAATTTTGGTGGAAGGGAATGAAGAAGGATGTGGCAAGGTTCATAACTCGATGTGTGGTGTGCCAACAAGTGAAGATTGAGCATCAAAAGTCCGGGGGATTACTACAGTCCTTGCCTATTCCAAAGTGGAAGTGGGATTACATCACAATGGATTTCGTGTCTGACTTTCCACAGACTTCACGAGGGCATAATGTCATATGGGTCATTGTTGATAGACTCACCAAGTCTACTCATTTCTTGAGTATGAAGACCACTAACACTTTAGAGACCTTGAGCAAGCTGTATATCCGCGAGATTGTTAGATTGCATGGAGTTCCACTCTCGATTGTTTCGGATCGTGATTCTCATTTCGGGGCACAATTTTGGCAAAGTCTACAACAAGCTATGGGGACAGAGTTACACTTTAGCACCGCATTTCATCTCCAAATGGATGGCTAATTCGAGAGGGTGATACAAATTTTGGAAGACATGTTACGAACGTGAGTGTTAGACTTCAAGGGAAGCTAGAGTGATCATTTGCCGTTGGTGGAGTTTGCGTATAATAATAGTTTTCAATCCAGCATGGGAGTGGCACCTTATGAGGCATTGTATGAAAGACCATGCAGGTCCCCAACTTGTTGGTTGGAAGCTAGAGAGAGTAGCTTATTTGGGCCAAAAATTGTTTGGGAAACTACGGAGAAAATTCAACTTATCCGGGAGAGACTATGCACAACACAAAGTAGACAGAAAAGCTATGCGGATAGAAGACAAAGATCATTGGAATTCCAAGAAGGTGACTATATGTTCCTCAAAGTGTCATCCAAGAAGGGAGTGTCGAGATTTGACAAGAAGGAAAAATTAGCCCTAAGATATATCGGACCATTCGAAGTGATCAAAGCAGTGGACAAACTGGAGTACCAACTTCGGTTACCAGCTGAGTTGTCAGGGGTACATGATGTGTTCCATGTGTCAATGTTTAGAAAGTGCCAATCGGATACAACGCATGTCCTAGATTTGGGGGATATAAATATTCAAGATGGGGCAACATATGAAGAACAACCGATGAAGATTCTCGATACCAATGAGAAGGTGCTTCGCAATAAAGTCATTCAACTTGTTAAAGTCTTGTGGCAACATCACGGTGTGGAAGAAGCTACTTGGGAACTAGAGCTAGAGATGTGAGATAAGTACCCTCATTTATTCGCTACCTAAGGTAAGTTTTGAGGACGAAACTTTCTTTAAGGGGGGTGGAATGTAAACCCCCGCATTCTTATTAACATATGGTAAAGTAATTATGTTTTTTGAAATGCTAATACATGTAATGAAGTATGCATGAACTATGTAGACTGTAAGAGCAAAGATAAAAATGCCAGTTGAGGTAATAGGGTATGTTGTAAAAGTTTGGAAGTAGTCTGGAGTGAAAACAAACTTTAGAGAGAGTTTGCGTAAAAAGGAATCTTAGACATGGCCTAGTATGTTGGCCATAACTTTTTATCCTGATGTTCATTTTATCTGAAATTTGGAATGTGGGTAGTAGACATCTAGGGCTACAACAGTGTATTTCATGAAACGTTTCCAATTCGACCTATAAATGGGCCAAAACTGCACTCGAAGTTGCAGCAAAAATTTGTCAGTCAAACCGTACCGGTACGCCAAACTCCAGAGAGCATACCGTACCGATACGCTTTATTTAAAACTTGCCGAACAGTGAAAAAATCAGAATTTTTATGTTTTAAAACACCATTCTAAGCCCCATTTGTCCTATTCTTTCATTCCACTCTCACCCCAAACCTCTTAGAACCCTAAGAGAAGATAAAGAGGGAAAAAAAAGGGAGGAAGAAGGTCTTCAAAGCTTGGGCTTTTAATTTGAAATTCTTGATTACAAGGTTGGGGTTTCTTCCATTATTGTCCATTGAGGCTAAGGTTTATATATATACATGTTTTGCTTCTAAATCTTAAATATATGCTATGAAATACTTGTTCCTTGAANAACCTCTTAGAACCCTAAGAGAAGATAAAGAGAGAAAAAAAAGGGAGGAAGAAGGTCTTCAAAGCTTGGGCTTTTAATTTGAAATTCTTGATTACAAGGTTGGGGTTTCTTCCATTATTGTCCATTGAGGCTAAGGTTTATATATATACATGTTTTGCTTCTAAATCTTAAATATATGCTATGAAATACTTGTTCCTTGAAGTTTCTACAAGTATCACCATGTTTTGAAGGTATTATGGTTTGATGGCCATAAAAACCCTAGTTTTTGAGAAAAATGGATTTTTCTTCTTAATGTTCAATTATTCTTAATTTCAAAACTCTAGTGCTTTGTATTAAACAANATTCTTAATTTCAAAACTCTAGTGCTTTGTATTAAACAACAAATGATATTTGTGATGATCTCTTGCTTATTTTTCTTATATTGTTCTCTTGTATTACAAATTATGAAATTTGAGAATTTTGGATTTGCTTATGATTTGAGAAAACGATTGGAATTGTATCACTTGTATGGTTGTTGTGATAGACTTGAATTGCATTCGAGCACTGCCGTAGAGTGTTAGAGGTTAGTCTATCCCAGTGGGAGTGAGATGGTTTCCTAACACTTGTAGTGGTTTGTTGTTTGTGAGAATAACCACTATTGTTCACGTAAGTTCGAGGCTGAGGGTGAGTATACCTTNTGATTGGAATTGTATCACTTGTATGGTTGTTGTGATACACTTGAATTGCATTCGAGCACTGCCGTAGAGTGTTAGAGGTTAGTCTATCCCAGTGGGAGTGAGATGGTTTCCTAACACTTGTAGTGGTTTGTTGTTTGTGAGAATAACCACTATTGTTCACGTAAGTTCGAGGCTGAGGGTGAGTATACCTTTCCTAGGGAGGATTCGTCAATGCCGTGGGAGACGGTATACGCCTTTCCTAAAGTGGTTTGTGTGGTTAGGATTGGGTGAACGAGGTAGAGTCGTTGTGTAGATTCATGGGAAGCAACCAACATACATGAAATGTTCCTGTGTTTCTTTCAAAATTTAATATATGATATTTGTAAAATGAGACCGACTTGTTTTTACATGCTTTCTAAACCTTGTATGAGTTTGGAAGAATGTTGCTATAGAGCTTCGTGCTCACCCCCAACAAACAATATATTTTTCAGATTATGTGCTAGAGGAGGAGCTAGGAGTAGATGAAAAACCACACTGGGAAGCTCCTATAGAAGGGAATGTGGATCCCGAAGTGGACATCCAGAGTTATATTCTCTTTTGTTCTAGACTAGGTAATTTATTTTGAGACTATGTAAAGTCAATCCTTTTGTAATTCTGTTACAAGTTTAAATGTGACTCTTTTGGGATATAATGGCCATGGTTGACCTATTCTTTTGGTATAATATTGTAAATGTTATATTTGATGGATGAAATTTCTTTAATGATGGAATTATTTAGTTGCCCTCATAATGTGAATGGTTTATACATTGTAATGACGTCCAAGGTGAGTTTTGGGACGTTATATAACAGCCCCTAAACAAACTACATAACGGCCCCAAAACAAGCCACAAAACTGCCCCTAAACAGACCATATAGCAGCCCCAAAACAGGCCACCAAAATAGTCCTTAAACAGGCCACATAGCAGCCCCAAAACAGGCCACCAAAACAGCCCCTAGACAGGCCACAAAACAGCCCCATAACAGTGCCAAAAATAGTTCATAATTCCAACCCAAAATAGCCCACAATTTCAACCCAAAATAGTCCCTAAAATAGTCGACAATTTCAACCCAAAATAGCCACAATTTTAGCCCCTTAACAGCCCATAATTTTAGCCCCTTAATAGCTTCTAAACAGCCACAAAACAGTCTCATAACAATGCACAAAATAGCCCCATAGCAATGCACAAACCCCTAGCAGTGTACAAAACAGCTCCATATACAGTCCATAAATTTAGTCCAAAACAGTCTAAAATAGTCTATAACAACCCTTTTTTTTTTATCTACACCAAATGGTAGGAATTAAACCAAAGTAGGAAGAATCCTACCTCTTGAAGCGTAAACCGAAGGCTAGAACTTCAAGAACACCCTTCAATACCCCAAGATCTTGATTTTCCGAAAAGCTCCCCTTTGGATCTTCGGTGAAATACCTCGTTCTTGGTGTGGTTACGTAGCCCTCGTCGACGTGATCGACTTTAGTTTTTGGTTCGAGTTGATTCGAGTGACGGAACTTCGAGAATTGAAGGGAGAAGTTTGAAGATCTTGATTTTTCTTCTCATTTCTCTATTCTCTCTCCTCACACGTTTGGTGTGCTGAAAAAATGAAATATCTCCCCCAAAATGTCTGATTTAGGTCGATATTTACAGTCCCGAATGTGTGGTGCATGTCGCGCCACACATTTTTCTATTTCTTGGTCCAGTTTTCGTTCCGAAATGATTTATTACATCACAGTTTAAGTTTAAATTAATTTTATTTGAACTTTAATCTAATTATAAAGAATTTTATAAATTTTATTTATGGGGAAGTTCATGAGGTCATCTGCCACCTAGTCGCCTCGAACTACGTGCAAAATCTGACTATCTCAAAATTTGACAAAATTGGGCAGGGTAACTAGATTTTGTGATATGAATCCAATGGCAAGTCCATTGTGTCATCCGAGCTCTAGAAACATGAGTATTTTAAATACTCATTATAGTGGCAAATTACCATTTTGCCCTTTTTCAGAAAAAGTTCAAATTTTTTTCCCGGGTTTTACAAAAACTTTACACTATCCATTATATGACAAACAAACATTATTCATTTAAAAGTTTCAAATAAGTACACTTACCTCCCCAATTCTTCTATTAGGTAATTAGATTATAAAATTCTATGAACATTCCCCAAAATAAATGCCTTAACCTATCTACCAAAGCTACAAAAATTGTACAGACTGTTTTACCTTAACCTATCTACCAAAGCTACAAAAATTGTACAGACTGTTTTACCCTTTGAATCGATTTCAAGTAATTTCAATAGGTTGTTTTCCAATCAATCGCTAATTATCATAACCTTCTACTTAAACCTTCTTATTAACTAATTGGAAGCACGATTGTTACAACAACATTGAAATGTTAACTTATTCTCTCCCTAGAATGTTGAAATCATTCTTGCATCATTCTATTTCACTTAATGTAATCAATAGTGATTAAAAATATAGCTAGCTTCTCTTGACTTGACATGTTTCTACTTGTTACTAGTATGCCCAAAGATCAATTGCATAGATGATATTAGAGTTGTACTAAGAACAACCATCATTAATTAAATACAAGGGCAAGTTAATTTATCATGTTACTAGCTAATTTCATTTTAACATGCATGATGAAGTCCATAGAGTATAAGTTAAGAAGATAGTTTCTCAAGGTGTTGAGAAGAGAAGTATACTTATTAGTACTTAACTCTTAAATGTTCCTAATCATAGGATACTATGTGGGCACTATGTAATCTGGATACACTAGCGTATATTATGTTTGCTCATATTTTGTATGAGGTGACTTGTCCAAGTCACTAGTATAGGGACACTGAAGTAGGGGTGCGTGTGTGCTTGTTAGAGAACAAGTACACTGAACGTGACCATTAACTAATGTAGGATTTTTCATATGAAGTTTTACATACTTGTCAATGTTAAATCCTAAAGTTATAGTTATGCAACTGATCCTTAGACTTGAGATACCATGATTTTCTTGTGCATAAACTTCTATACTTTTACTATACAACATATTCATTGCAATGGCCCAATAGAAGAGGAGGCCCTAGTTGAAAAATGTTAAATTAGGCACTATGAATATTTACTATGAAAATTTTCAAAATATTTATTTAATATTTTGGTTTCTGCTTTTTTAGATTCAAAAATATTAATTGAATTTTTGAGTTCAAACTTTGTACATGAAAATTTAGTCAACAAAAATTGAATACTCAACCAAATGTAATTAAGCTTATTATCTATTGAATAAAAATAAAGAGAATGCAAATTTAGACTAACAAATAAAATAATTTTTTTTGGAACAAATGTAAAAGTAAAATTTTGTGTGAGCTGAATGGTCCAAGAATATATGAAACATGATTTAATATTATAGAGAACCAATGAGATGATTTAGCAAGAAGATTTTAGCAAGAAAACTTTGGTTACAATTAATTTTAAATAGTCAAAAGTAAAAAAGAAGAAGATAATTTCAGATAGTGAAATAATCCAAATCACTTTGTTTTGGGGTCATTTTGTCCGCTTCGAAAAAATAATTAAGCAAAAATCCATCCTATATGAGAAGTAACCTCAAATTTAATATAACAAAATATTGAGTTACAATTTATAACTATTAGTTGACAAACTTTAGGGCCCTAATATTTTTTTGTAAAAATTCAAAAAATTATATGATAATACTACTTGTAATCAATTTGGGGACTTAATTTTGAGACCTAATAAATTGTGTTTATTCGATTGTGAGTGAACTTCTTTCAATGTTAGCCCCTACTGCTAATTCTATGATCAAAATGCATTCCAATTTTGAATGAATTTAAAAAATTAGGTTTAATAGTGTTATATACATTTTATGTTGGGTCTCCAAAACTTTGTTCCCATTTAGGGGTCCTAGGCAATGGCCTCAATGGCATAAGGGATGGGTTGTCATTGCATATTCATATACTAACCACTTAACTTAGATATGTATTATTGGACATAGTTAGACGTGCATGGAGACTTATAAGTGTATAACATGAAATATATCATTCTTAGTAAATAAAGGGAGAATGAACTATGTGATCTTCTAAGATATGACTCAAGGAGTCATTGGCTAAGGCAAAATGACAACTGAAAAAGGAGTTTCTAATTGATCATTAGAAGCCATAGTCCTAAGGTCGAACATATAAGATTAAGTTTAGTGTTTGACAGTAATTCCATACACTAGTATTTAAATTGGGGCATTGTGTGATAGAAGAATTGAATTACATGGCAACTGTAGACTGAATAAGTTCTTTTACCTACGTCGTACAATTCGGAGGTTGATCATGATATGTTGCTAGGTGTCACTCATTATTGGTAGAAGCTCGAAGAATGAAATTAATATAAATATATTAATTATTCTTTATAAAGGGAGAATTAGAAGAGTTTTAATTCAAGCTAAATTAGAAAGAGTTCAAATTTAGGATGATACTTGTAGTTGGTATCGAATGCCTACATTGGGTATGCTTGAACCTATAGAGTCACACACAATAGAATTGATTCAAAAATAAAGGATAAAGTTGAGAAAACCAATTATGAGTTAATTGGGGTGAAAACCTAATTAAGAGTTAATTAGGGAATTTATTACAATTAATGGTTAATAAAGGGGTTATATATAATTATGAGATAAGTGCAACTTGACTCAAACTAGGATTACTAATCTTCTAAGACTCTATAAATACCTTTGCTTAGAAGGTGGATATAATATATAATAACTCTCTTGCTAGCACAAGAAAATTCATCCATCATTCTCTCTCTCTACTTGTTTTTCAAATGTTGAGGTAGATCCTTCAAGTTTATATATTTATGTGGATATTGATAGAGGCCAAACAATTGCAAGGCTTGGGTTTAAACATCAAATTCAAAATTTAAGATTCAAATTTTTTGAGAAAGTTTGAAGATCGTTAAAAACACGCTTTAAGAGATAACTCTTAATCTTCTCTATAGATCTAAGGCTCTTGGTTTGCACTAAACATGAATAGATCTTGGAATGAGGAATCATTTTGCTTTTAAAAATTCTGCCACATTTATTATATGACAATTCCTTACACTACTATCACATAACAAGTTCTTTTCTTTCATTAACTTGCATAGATGAAGTAAACACATGCTTTTCCATTCGAAATCGTTCAAGAGACACACGATCATTGCCACTAAGAATCTCTAACATATATTGATGACTGGTTGAATGACAACTTTTTCTTGTGCATTGTGATTAACCATCAAAATTGCTATTTTATTATATTTAATGACTGGTTAATTGCATGTTATTGTAATTAAATGTGTTAAATTCCTTAATTTTCTAGTTTGATACTTTTTCTAGTTATTTGGTTTATTTTGCAGGTAAATTGGTTGATTTAAAGTAATAATAGATAAGCCAAGTGAAACAATCACTACAGGGAAGAATCACAATTGATAAGGATTGAAGAGTCAAGATTTAGATAGGAAAATTTGAAGATATATCAGCAAATTTAATCCTTATAAGAGTCCACATTAGAAGAAAATTCATTTAAAGTTGAATTTGAAAAGTATCCTAGAAGATAAGAATTTGATACGTCTTCAGTATTTTGGTCATAACTTTTGACATTGATATTCGATTGACTTGATTTTTGCGAGGTTGGAAAGAAGACTTCAAGTGCTACAAAAGTGTATTTAACAACAATTTCATGAATAAGCCTATAAATATACAAAATCCAAGTTCAAAATCTGGACAGATTTTGTACCCTCGCCACAAAAATTTTATGCACGGGATTTGACATTACAAGAGCTCTTTTTTGGAAAGGAATTCCTTCCAAGCCAACCTTATATCTTTTATCTATACTTAGGATTTATTTTAGTATAAATAAGGGTTCACATCCAAGAAGATAAGATTAGGATGATTGTTCTTTTTCCATCTTTTTATTTTGATTTTAGTTTGTCATGTCTGGCTAAAAGGTTTAGCTAAAGTTAGGGGAGGACCTCTCAATGAAGTATGGTAATGTTATTAACTTATGAGCTTAATGGNGTAAAAGGTTTAGCTAAAGTTAGGGGAGGACCTCTCAATGAAGTATGATAATGTTATTAACTTATGAGCTTAATGGTATGTGATATTTTGTTAATTCAACTTTTGATTTCTTAGCAAAATTTTTGCTCTGTTAAAATCCTTGAGTCATTCTGCCATGTACATTGATTGCTTGAATTTCCCTACGAGTCAAATAACTGGTTATTCCATGCTTAAGTTGTTTATCATTATTTCACAGAATAATATAATTGAATGATTATTCAAGTTCTTAAATAATCTTTTGATTATAAACAAAGGTGTTCTTGTGGTATTATTGCTAAATTTGGTAACTTGAATCAACCAACATTTGATTCTTGTCTAGGGGTAAGAATTAAGTCTTTAATCATTATTGTATGGATTTGAGAGGGAGTGTCTGATACTCTAGTATTTTATCATACTATTTTAATTACTTTAATTAACTCTCTCAATTCAATATTCTTTTAAACAAATAATCTTTACAAGATTGTTATAGTATTAGTGTGATTGTTGCTGTTTCACAATTCCTTAAGGGTTCGACCTCGGTCTTTCGAGAAATATATTACTTCGCTCAACCTGCGCTTGGGTTTACATAATTAAAGTTGAAGCATATTGCAACTCGTTTTCTCAAAAGTTACTAGAAAAATATGGCAAGATATATATTTTCATATTCATTCTACGCAACACATCCATATCAATGAAAAAAATAGAAGCATCAACATTGATAGTGTCCAAACCGATGATACACATATCAATGAAAACAATGATATCCTTCTAAAAAATCAAGTTTTCCATTCATCCACATGAAAAACCCAACACAAACCAAGGACCGTCAACAACAGATGCTGGTTCAAAATTATCCTTATGTTGAATCATAAGGATACTTTTTGGAACACTCTAATACTTACGTGGGACCAATTTTCCTAATACTTTAATACTAAAAAAGAAAGACAAATAAGATGATTAAATTACACCATCATGTGAGAATAGTGTTAATACAATTAGAAAGGTGAAGGAGCTCTAAAGACGCTCTTCAGAAATAAAGATAAATAACTACACTAGTAAATGGGGATGGCCATGTTTCCTTTCTTCTTTTGTTCTAACATTTATCCTTGAAAAGAAGGTATTGTTGCTCGTTAGTCAAACCAAAGTATTCAACTAGATATAGGAAAATGACAAGAAAGAACATCAGAGAAAACAGAGATTAAAAACATGGAAAAACAACTGCGGCTTATAGTCAATCATCATTTGGTAACCAAAGGCATAAACTTGGATCACCAACTTAAGCATTTTCAAAAGCAAAAGCACAACTATAAGTAAACATCAAAACCAACCATCAAATAGCATCCAAATTAGAAAAGACATCCTAATGACTAGCATTCTCTCTAGCCATCATGTACTCCAACCACACAACTCAAACACTAGGTTTAGGAAAATTCATCCAAATTTCTTGGTTGAGATAATCTTAAAACAAGTAAGGCCATGCAAATACAACAAGATGCCAAATGGAACAATATCACATAGTTTATGTAGCTCTTCCATCCAATCCTTCATTATGTACTTCCTTGAGTTGGGTGATGGCAGAGTAATTATGCTACATAAGGTCTTGCATAACTTCGATAATTGTTTTTCCAATTGTTCTACCTAACTCACTTTTCAGCAATGCTTTACCAATAAAGACTCATCAAATTTACATCCAGAATGTAATTGACCATTATAAAAACCACTAACTTCCACTCTTGTTAGTTCAAATCTCTTAGGTTGCTGAGTTTCAAACTCCATTTCTATATCTAAGTTATGGCAGTCACCACCACTAACTATAGGAGTAAATCTAGAATGGGTTCCTTGTGAAAGAGCCCACGAATGCTCACCAGTTATGGTTGTACCTTTAAACACTATATCCAGTATGTCAGCAAGTGGGAGTGGTTTCCTACAAAATTTCTTGCAATCGAGGTTTTCCTTTGGAAAAGGAGAAATTCATAACCATAAATTAAGACAATTGACTTATTCAAACATTTAAAATTAAACAAATTGGATGTTACCTCAATGAATGTATTCCATGTCTGATCATCACACATGAAACCTCCTATTATTGGGTCAACAATCACTCTAGTACGACTTACCAATTTGTGTGATGACTTCCATGCTTCCTTTGTATTTGCAAAGTGGTTCTTCAATTTTTTTTGATAGTATTAGACATTTTCCTTTGTCTCAAACCTCTCTATAATATTCTTCAAACCTTGCTTGTGAGAACTAGTTGTGGGTTGCTTCCTACACTAAGTGCAATTTAAGGAAAATGTTTCTCTAATACCAATTGTTTGAAAAACAATACAACACTTCACATGTATGATCTTTATGCTCGATTATACATGAGGAATTACCCACTAGACCTAGATGGGGTGAATAGATTATTAAAAAATTTTCTTGGTCAAACACCAATTTTAACCCAATTCGACCTCAATTACCTCTTCTCACAATGATATGAAAATTTAAATGAGAACCTCTTTTAAAACACCATAACCTAAAACACCCATGTCGATTATTGTATTAATTTTATCTATTTGTTGAACACTCAATCTAACATGGCGATCCCAACCAAGGCAACCAAAACCCAATCAAACAACTATATGTGATATGTATATTCAGACAATCAATTCATCATACACATAGTGCGCGTGTGTGCATAAAATCACAAGTTTGCATATAAAATCAATAAATAACACAATTGATTTGTTGATGTGGAAACCCTTCTTTGGAAAACTATGGGGAATCTTCTTGGTTTACCAAAACCTAATCCACTAAGTAAATTTACAAGTACTTGAGTCTTATACCTTAACCAATCCATGTGGCTAGATACTCTTTTCCATAATAGATCACTCCACCAAAGGCCCTCCTTCGTTGATATGGCTAGCTTTACTTGAACTCTCTACTACACAGTCTTCCCACCACATGGTTCGTTTAGGCCTCGAGCAATCTTCAAGGCTTCACACTCAAGACTCTCGATTTTCACACAACAATGGGTTTGGTTCAAACCATCAAGATCTTTAACTCCAAGTTTAGAAGTTGGATAAAATCTTTAGTGGTAGCCTTTGAATTTTGGGATCTAGGTTAGTGGTGGAAGCTCTTAAGGTAAAAAAAAATATTTTCTCTCTTAGAAATCTCATACGAGGCTTAACCTTGCTGTTGGAAAGGATCCCCCTATTTATAGGATTGGAATAAGGGTAGTCTTAGTAAATAAGAAAACTCAAATTTGTGAATGACAGATCGATCAGTGGGAGGGCGGTCACAGGGCAGTTGGCACTAGAATGAAAATCATACCCTATGTAAGAGCAACACCGCTCGAGCAACCAAGAAAGAATTCTTGAGTGACCATGAAGGACCTCTCAAGCGAGCTTTGTGTTGTTCCCCCATGGTTGTTTCCCTTCTAATTTCCTAAGTCATAAAGAGCCCACTCTAGCTAAGGGTGGTTAGCATAGCTCGGTCCCTTAGTAGTTTTAAAGCACAAAACTAAGAAAAAACTTGTCCTCTTGAGCACTAAAGGGTGTTGCTCAAGAAGGGTCCGACTGTAAAATCTAGGAAAATTAAAATTTTATTAAAAGGGGTAAAACGGTAATTAGTTGTTTTGGTACGGGTTAAAAAAACTTAGATTTTTGTAGAACTCAAATGACGAAATGGATCTCACCATTGGATTCATCTCACGAAGTCTAGCTACCCAGTTAATTTTCATCAAATTTTGAGATAGTCAAAATTTTTGCGTTTCATCTGGCAATCGGGTGTCACACAACTAAAATATATGTGATCAGATTTTATTCTCAAAACCTAAGAAATAATTTAAAGTTAGTTCAATAAAAAAATACACTAAACTTAATGTGGGATGAGATTTAATTGATTTGAGATAAAATTGAATTTGAATAACAGAGATGTGTGACGCAATGAGGGTCAAGTGTTTGAGGAGTATAAAAAGGGAAGAAAATTAAATTTTATTCTCCATTTGTTAGCCATTTTGATATAGAGAGAGGGAGAGAGAGAGAAAAAAGAAAGAAAAATAAAAATCCAAGCTCTTTCACCTTCTTCCTCCAATCTACGACAATCCAACCATTGGATTGCTTCGGGCTAAGAATTAAAGTTGTTCAACGTGACGAGAGCTATGCAACCATACCAATAATCATGGTTTTCTTTGAAATCACAAAGATGGAATTTTCAGGACCAAGCTTGGGAGGTTTGATTTGGAGTCCTTGAGGCTTCTTCTACATAGATATGTGCTAAAAAAGGTAGGGTTCCTTTCCTAACTTGATTTATTTTCAACCTAGGGTTGAAATATGAAATGGGTAGGGTGTTAGAGATAAATTCTCATATACAACACATACTTTGGGTTGTTAAAATATGGAAAATGGGTATAAGAATATGTTAAAACAAAATCTTGTATGATCTGAGTTAATGAAATTGCTTGGTTTGGATTTAATGAAGAATATGTTGCTTGGGCATGCTATGTGATTACATAATTTTTACTATTAAGTGTTTGATGAAACGCTTATGAATTCAAGTATGTTAGTTAGATTGGTATCACATGTAACATGCTTAGGATTGCTTATGGAAAATGGATATGTTCATTATATGTCGTACAATGTGATGATCATGATATAGAAATTGTAGTTGTACAATTTGATTGCATAATGATATGAAATGTAATTGTGCATTACATTTACATATGCATGAGTAACATCACATTCATGGGCATTCAACATGAGTGTGGGTGTGTGTGCATATTTTTGATCAAACACGGTCCTTGGTTTGTTAGTACGTGTGCTCAGGAAAGTTGGACCTTGGTTCGATTGAGTCACATAGATTGCATTGAAAACAAGTGTCAGGGTTAATAAGAATGGTTAGATTCTCCCTCGGGTGTAAGCCCAGTAATCTCCAATATGCACTGTCGTTGGTATTGAGTCCATGAAGTGTGTCGGTGTATACAGAACCACTGGTGAAAGGTATAGATGTCGTGTTAGTTAGGTGACCATTTGTGGAAGTCCATAAATACCTACCTTGAGAAAGACACACAATTTTATAAAATGGTTATTAGATATCTAGCATCAATGGCGGGGGCTTGAAATGCTTAGATGCATATGCATGACATGACATGTATTATGGAAGTCGATGGAGGGCTCGGGTTTACATTACTTGCATTAGTTCTATCTCATGACATGACATGAAATAGTAGCACTCATTTATGACATATATGTATTGGAATGGATGCTTGATGTGATGAATTGCATGTGATATTTCATATACATCTAGGTTGGGGAGTAGCCTCCTTAGGAGATACTCTATTGAGCGTGACTCACCCTTTATTTCAGGTATTGGACAAGCTTTTAAGTTACATTTTGTAATCACTTATGTAATTTTGTTTTGGCCTTTTGTAAATTATGTACAAAACTTGTATTTTGACAAAGGCATGCAAATTGTAAAGGTTTTCTTGATATGATCTCTTGCATATTTTAATTCATTTATTGCTATAGTATACTGAGAATTGTGAAATAGTGATACTTGAGTTCTTATGAAAATTTTGAGTTTGCAGTTATGGAGATAATTATGGTTTCATCTCTTGTATGGTTTGAGTGTGATGGATTTGAATTGCCTTTGAGAGTTGCCATAAAGTGTTAGAGGTTAGTTTATACTAGTGGGGGTGAGATAGTTGTCTAACAATTGTAGTGGATTGTTGTTTGTGAGAGGAAGTACTATTGTTCACGTAAGTTTGAGTCTGAGGGATGGTATACATTTCTTGAGAAGAATTCGTCAATGCCATGGGAGACGGTATATGCCCTTCTTAAAGTGGTTTGTGATTTGGCCATGCGGGGAATGATTGAGATTATGTGGTTGTGGTATGTGAATGAGGTAGANGTATACATTTCTTGAGAAGAATTCGTCAATGCCATGGGAGACGGTATATGCCCTTCTTAAAGTGGTTTGTGGTTTGGCCATGCGGGGAATGATTGAGATTATGTGGTTGTGGTATGTGAATGAGGTAGAATCGTTGTGTAGATTCCTAAGAAGCAACCAACATACATGATAATATGGGATGATGCTATTGAGTTATTAATTGATTGCTTTAATTCTGTCACGTTTACTCCTTTCATTGATTTATTGTATTTTCGTACACTTGAGATCATTATAACTGTCATTGTTTTACTTTCAAGATAATATATATACTATTTCTCAATAAAGACTTGCCTTTTTTTTTTTTATTATTCTAAAAGCTTGTTTGGATTTAAGTGGGATTTTCTACAGCTTTTGCTCACCCCTTACAACACATTTACAGATTTTGGTAGAGAGAAAGATGTCGAATTAGATGAGTAGGTCGACCTCAAGACTGGAGACGGTTAGTATGAGGATCCTAAAGTAGAGACTTAGAGATGCTTTTTTTACTTTAGATTATTTTATTTGAGAGGTTTACATGAAACAATGTTTCAAATAGTTTTAATTATTCCGCTATTAGATACTATTAGGTTTTGAATTATAAATTGGAGAAGTTGCAAGACTTTATTGAAATTAGTATTTATTTTTTATCAGATGGATGAATGGTTTATTATTAAATGGTTATTGTTCATAATTGGATGGTTTCTAGATAGTAATACCTTCCAGGGTGGATTTTAGGGCATTATAGGTACCTCTATGGATAGTGGGCTCAAGTATCGATGCCTATGCTCACAAGTACCAATATTTACAGTTACCGGTACCTAGCAACTAGAGGGTTCAAGTACTAGTATCACTTACTCGTGGTGCCAATATCTTTTCCCAAAAACTGAAATTTTAAATGTAACCTTGTCAAGCGTTCACATCTTGAGCCCTTTCATTTGGATGATGTAATTGGACGAATATTAAGCCTATAGTTTGGGATGTGGACCTTGGAATGGTTGTATGATTATTGTATGAATAGGTTACGTATTGGGTAGTGCTCCCCATGTAAAGGAGATTCTACCTGGATTTTTGTTTTGTTATGATCTCGGTGAATGGGGTGTAATGACGTAGTATCTGATTATATGATATTCACAGGTATTCCGCGGGTTGATGGGTGATCAATGGGTTGAGAAAAGACCCCCGAATTTTGGGGTGTCACAACTTTGTATTAGAACCTAGGTATATGATATTATATGCTTGATTAAATGTGTATGGGAATTATACACTAGGGTTATAAAACATAACCTTGGGGTCGAAAAAATAAAGAATGAGAAAGTTTACGGTTTGGGCGTCTACTACTGGGTGGCATTCCTCCTACCAATGAGACAAGAGAAAAATTTCTAGTTTTTTTAACTTTGATCCTTAAATTTGGGATACTAAGTTAGTGGTCTATTGTTATCTTACATGTGTGTAGATGGCAAGTAGAGGAAGAAGACATCAAAATGGTGGAGGGGGTGGACGAAACAACCAATCACCACCACCAGCTTTTGATTAAAAAGCCTTCATGGAGGCTATGGGCACAATGGCTACAACCTTTGCACAAGCTAGCTCCAACATGGGCCATGGAGGCTCAAAAAACCTTTAGATGTTCAAGGCACATAAGCCACCAACCTTTATGGGAGTGGTGGATCCAATGGTGGCTGACCATTGGTTCCAGCAGGTAGACAAGATCATGGAGGCTATGGAGATCATATCTGATGCTAGCAACATTCCAATTTAAGGGAGAGGCTCATCTATGGTGAAATTTGGCAAAGGCTGCAAAGAATATCAAGGCAATGACTTGGGAAGAGTTTCGTGAGCTCTTCTTGAGCAAGTATTTTTCATTGACAAGTGAAAGTCCGGGAATTGCTAGACTTGAAGTAAGGGACCATAATGGTGATGGAATACACAGCTAAGTTCATTGAGCTAGCCAGTTTTGCCGATGACTATGTGGCTACAAACTTGGCCGAAGTGAGGAGATTTGAGGATAGCTTGAAGTTAACCGTCTGAGGAAATATTGTGGGCCACTGCCTACAAGAACTAGACTCGATAGGTGAGACAACTATGGCTATTGAGAGGGAAGTGGAAGATGATAAAACCATCCAGAAGGCCAGTTTGATAAGGACAAGGAGAAGCAGGGTCAATCATCTTCTACTAGTTTTGGGAAGAAGCAAAGGACATCTACCCCACAGGTATTACAAGGTTAAGGCCGAGGCTATAAAAGCCAAGGTCAATCCTCTCAAGGTGGGAGAAATTTCAGGCCCCCCTATCAAACTGGCTAGAAGACTTGCTACCCATGTAACCAACAGGGTCATTTGAAACGGAATTGCCCTTAGAGGCAGGGATTCTAGAGTTTCAGGACATCTCGGTCCTAGCCATTGATGAGCGTGTAATATTGCATATTTAATAGCCTCATTGCATGCATTTTTATTCAACTTTGCATTTAATAACTTAGAGTTAGTTGAATTTGTGTATAATGTGGAAATTTTGATGTTGCAGGTAATTATAGGGCAAATGATGGCTTTTGGGACCCTATAACTAAGTGTGGATGAGTAGTGAAGAGATAGACATATTACATGAGGATTTGGAGGCTTAAAAGTGAAAGAAATCAAGGAAGTACCAGTAATTGGAATATTGGTACCGGTACCCACACCATTTGGTAGTAGTACCCTGACATTTTACATTTTTGACCATGATCCACTTCGTATCAGAAAAAGTACAAAGCGTGAAATTTGTAGATCTAGATGTCTTCATTCTTATGTCAAAATATAAGCATAATAAAATGGTGGAATCAAAAGTTATGACAAATTTATGAAAACTAAAAATAAGCTACTAGTAGAAGACTTTCTTGGAAATGAGCTACCGGAATGAGCCTTAAGAGCTACCGGTAGAAGATGCCTAGAAACCCAAATCCTTCTCCAAAATGACTCTACCAACTATAAGGGCCCACCTTTTGTCACCTAATCCATGCTTTAACATTTCTAACACTCCACGATGATCTCTAATCCCCTATTTTCAGATTTTAAGCATGAGGGAGTGGGTGGCCAATGTAGATAGAGGGAATGGTTCGAAAAGAATGGGAGGACCATGCCTTGACTGAATTTGGAAGTTTTTGTGAACAACCTCTCTCCAATCACTCTAAGTCAGCCACTCATGCTAAGAGAGAGGGGGATGGACGAAAATAGACACCTCTTACACAAAATTTCATATTATCATACTTTTAGAGAGAGAAGGTCTAAGGTAGAAGATGAAGTTCTAGGGAGAAAATGCTGGGTTTTTCATTTTCCTTCACCATTTTCATTGTAGTAATATCCATTTCACATGTAATCTTTCCTTTTTGCATATTAATCTCTTTCATTCAAGTTGTAATTAAGTTTAGTTTAGTTTTCTTGTGGGTCATTTCTACATTTGGGTTTTATTCCTTTCAAGCTTTACATTTTGGAAATGAATGTCTTTTCTCTTGTAGATTAAACTCCTTCACATTAATACAAGTCTATGCTTGATTTCGCTACCATGTTTCTCTACTTCATGTTTGCTCTTTCTTTTATCATGCATAACTAAATTTTTAGTTGGCTAATCCAAGAGGGATTTTCTCATGGGTATGTGAAATCGACTCTCTTCCATTCTTCCTCGTAGTGTAAAGTGCTTGGTTTGACTTGGTTGAGTGCAGACGTGGTTGTGGACTGTTGATACATCATAGACTTGCCACGGGGTATGTTGTTGCCCAACACAACTGCATTAGTCCCTCACTTCCTACGAATCAATCAAACACCGAGACACCATTGGTTGAATGAAATAAGTCAATTTGACATTCCCATTGGAATGACCTATATGGATTAGCCAACCTTGCTTTCTTGCATATTTATTAACTCACAACTCACCAAACTTCAAATCACAAGATTTTTCAATTTTTATTTTTTCTCAAATCACCCTTCAAACACATGACCTTAGCCTTCTGTGAGGAGATGACCTTGAAATACCCATTCTAAGTAAAACATGACATTGTAATTCTCTCTACTCTTGGGGAGCACTTTTGCACACACACATTTTTGTTCATCCATACATAATTTTTACCATTTCTTGCATTGAACTCGAGGGAGAGTAACACTCACCAATCTCTACAAGCCACATACACGCAATCGGGTTCGAGTTGGAGGTCATGGATAACGACCAAGCAGTCATCGGTGAGGCATCCACATATATTTTTTAATCCTCTCTATCCCACCATGGGTCAAGGAAGTCAGTTCCAGTTTCAGGGTGTTACACAGGCCCCTACTACTTCACATGTGGGGACTTTACAATCAGTCTAGGGTATGGGTGGAGACCGGTGACACGGCTTACAAGAAGGAGCTTCAGGGACCTAGAGGCTAGTCTTTTCCATCACACCACAAACTAAGCTGATGGATTAATTAGTGATATAGGGTACATTTCTACTCCCTTGCTTATAGGTAAGGGTGTTATTTGATTCGGGTACATCTCGATCATTTTATTGCATATAAGTTCTCCCATAGGAGCTAGGGTTTGCATTGATAAGATATGTTAGGAACATGAGTTAGAGATCTCGGGGATTCAAATCACAGTGGACCTTAGGATCATGGACAAGTCAGAGTTTGACGTTATCCTTAGGATGGATTGGTTGGCGGCGTACCGAGTCATCATCGATTGTGATCGAAAGACAGTTACTGTCTATACACCAGAGGGTGTTTGTTTCAAGTTTTAAGGAGAAAAACACAACACCTTACCTCAAGCCATATATGACTCTCGTTGGCATGGACAATTGATGGGTTGGCTTGCGAGCCTTACACTTGAGGACAAGGCGAGACAGTAGTAGGGTCTACCTTGGGTAGTTTGCCAGTATACGGCTATTTTCCTAGATGAGTTACCAAGATTACTTCCACATTGGGATGTAGACTTTACCATTGAGTTATAACCCGGTGCATCCCCTATTTCTATGACGCCGCATAGGATGACATCTGCGAAGTTATAAGAACTCAAGATCTAGTTGCAATAATTTTTATATAAGGGCTTTATTAGGCCAAGTACCTCACCTTGGGGTGTTCTGGTGCTATTTTCCAAGAAGACAAACAGGACCCTAATGCTATATATAAATTACCGATAGTTGAATCAAGTCATTATTAGGAATAAATACCCCACTATCGAGGATCAACGATATTTTTGATCAATTGAGAGGGGCACGGGTCTACTCTAAAATAGATCTGTGTATGGGATACCATCAATTGAGGATTAGGGAGGCACTTTATGGATCTAGCAACATTCATGGATCTCATGCATAGGATTTTCCAACCATATCTTGACTAGCTTGTCGTAGTTTTTGTTGATGACATTCTGATCTACTCCAAGTTTAATGAGGAGCATGAGGGTCACTTAAGGATTGTTCTCTAGATCTTGAGAGGCCATCAGTTATATGCAAAGTTCAGCAAGCCTGAATTTTGGCTGACAGAGGTGAAATTTTTGGGACAAGTGATGTCTACTTCAGGTGTTTCAGTGGACCCAGAGAAGGTTGAGGCAGTTATGATTTGGGAAAGGCCTAAGTCAGTCTTCGAGAAACATAATTTTTTGGGATTGCCAGGCTATTATCAGAGGTTCATTGAGTACTTCTCACGGCTAGCTATGCCTATGACTAGATTGAAGAGAAAAGAGGTCAAATTCTAGTGGGATGACTCGCGTGAGAGGGCATTCTAGGAGTTGAAGATGAGGCTTACTTCTGGTCCAATTCTTGTAGCTCTAAAGAGGAGGCAAAGGTACATAGTCTATTATGATTCCTCAAAGGATAGACTTGGATGTGTTTTGATGTAGTCCAGAATGAAGGGTGGTAGCTTATGGTTCACGATAGTTGAAGAGCCATAAGTAGAACTACCCCACGCATGACATAGAGTTAGTTGTCGTTGTCTTCACCTTGAAGACATGGCACCACTATCTTTATGGAGAGCAATTTGAGGTGTTTTACGACCACAAGAGTTTGAAGTACATCTTTACATAGTAAGATCTCAATATGTGGCAGCGCAGGTGGATGGAGTGCGTGGAGGACTATGACTTCACTTTGCAGTACCATCCTGATAAGGCAAATGTGGTGGCTGATGCACTCAGCCAAAAATTATGGGGAGTATTGTCTAGTATGACTTTCTGAGAGTGGCAAATGCTCGAGACTGTGGAACAGTCCGGGCTACATTGCAGAGATTAGACTCAGGGCACTTTGGGCAGTCTGGCAACTATGCTTTCCTTACTGAGTAAGGTGATCGAGTCCTAAGGGCAAGACCCAAAGATATTGTTGATCAAGGATAGGGTATAGTCAGGTGTAGGTGACAAGGGCTGGGCCATTCATGTTGATGGTAGTCTTCAATTCAGGGAAAGGATTATTGTTCCCTTGTCGACGGATTTGAGAGAGGAGATCCTTAGGGAGTTTCATTGCTCCTGTTTTGTAGTGCATCCTGGTGGCACGAAAATGTACCACAATCTTTGCCACTTGTATTATTGGAGTGGGATGAAAAGACACGTCAGAGACTTTGTTAGTCAATGTCTCACGTGTGAGTAGGTCAAGGTTGAGAATTAGAGACCAACAGGGTTGCTCCAACCATTGTAGGTGGCTGAGTGAAAGTGGAAACATGTCACTATGGATTTTGTGACCACTTACCACGGACTTCGCGTGGGCATGACACGTTATGGGTGATGGTGGACCGACTTTCGAAGTCGACACACTTTTTGGCTGCGCGCATGACCTTCACACTAAAGGAATTTTGTATGTTGTATATATGGGAGATAGTCTAGTTACACACAATACACGTAGATATAGTATCAGATTCAAATCCTAGGTTCATGGCTCATTTCTGGGAGAGCTTTTAGCGAACTATGGGAACACAGTTGATGATGAGTACAACTTTGTTGCAACAGAAGTCCAAGAATCCTTGATAGCGCGTATGTATCAAATACAAATGAAAATTTTCATTAAAACCCTACAAAGTAGAACTAGAGTTTACCTTCGAGATCACTTTGGATTGGTCTCATCTCAGCACGAATGCAAAATATAAAGACAAACACAAAAGCAACTCGATGAACCTCATAATCTTCTGTCGTATATGCCCAACGCCAATATTCAGATGCAGTGTGGGTTGTAAGGACCTCCAAACTTCTTCTTCTCTCTCTCATCCTCCCTCAAAACGTAAGTAATAAAAGTGATGGTAATTTAGAGATCCTAGACGTCTACATATAGGCTATGACAGAACCTTAAGGAAAAATAAGGGCTGAACTTCCAATGGGCCTAGGATTCCTATGTTCAACCCAGAACAAACATCCTATAGTCCATTAATAATAAGTTAGTCTACTAAAAACTTATTATTAATCTCTCAAGCCTTATCTCAAAATTATGTTTTGAGCTCCTTATTATTTATATGCTTAATAATCTCCTTATGTTTAAGATTACAAATGTCCATCAATTAAATAAATCATAATAATCATGAGGTATTTATTATCATATTCAATCAGTAAAACATAATAACCTCATCATGGGTTTGTTCAATGCATAAAGTGTATTAGTGCAATAATTTGAGACATTAAACAGTCTCCTACGGTCAATACAGACTATGCTAGAATATTACATTGTAATCATATTGATGGTGTGTCAAATTCCATCTAAGATTGTGAACCAATATTCATATTATACAAGGATTCGATGATCTGGTCTTCGGTGCATAAGCCGAACTCTACACATCAGATTATCTGTAATATAAAATATAAGATACACATGTATAACATATATCAAATATAATGCAAATATTTTGCCCATATAGGCCCTAAATAAAATGAAAAAATTAAACTTTTATTAATTAATAAAATGTGTTTCACTACAAAAAGTACGCATTTAGTTTATAACCCTATCAAGCTTTTCATCCCCAGACGGATGATTAGTTAGAGAGGACCATCCAGATTTATAGGGCATACTTCGGAAATGCGTCCTTGACCTTAAGGGTAGCTAGGAGGAGCACTTACCCTTAGTGAAGTTGGCCTATAACAATAGTTACTAGGTGAGCATACAGATGACACACTATGGGACACTTTATGGGAGACCGTACCGTTCTCCAGTTTATTGGACAGAGGTTGGAGAGGGACCTTCCCCGAGTCCAAACTTGATTAGGTACACCTCAGAGAAGGTGGACTTGAAAAGGAAGCGACTTCTTCTTAAAGCACATAGCCTCCAGAAGAGCATGCCGAAAGGTAGCAAAGACCTCTAGAGTTTAAGGTTAGAGTTCACTTCTTCTTGAAGGTTATGACTAAGAGGGGAGTGGTTAGGTTCGGGAGGTGAGGGAAGCTATTGTTTCGAGGTACTTGAGAGGGTTGGTACGATTGCTTATTAGTTGGCGTTATCGCCAAATCTATTAGGTGTTCATGCGGTGTTCCATGTCTCTATGCTCTAAAAGTACACTCTAAATCCAACACATGTGGTGGATTTGTGGTGAGTTGTTTATTGATGCGGATGAGACCTTCGGGGAGGGACCGATGCGTATCATGGATATTAGAGAGTAGATTTTGCAAGGAAAGACAGTGAGGCTAATGAAGGTAATTTGGCAGCACCATGGTATGTAAGAGGTGACATGGGAGCGTAAGGACACTATCCATGCTACCTATCCATTTCCTGTCCGAGGATGGACATTTCTTGCAATCATAGAGTAGTACATGACTTGTTGCATACACATGTTGTTATGTGTGCATGTGCGTGTAATTTCAGGGACGAAAAGGAGGGGAAAGAATGTCAAACCTGAGAAAACTAAAATTTTATTAAAAAGACAAAAAGGTAATTAGCTGGATGACGAAACGGACCTCATCATTAGATTCGTCTCACGAAGTCTAGCTATCCAGTCAATTTTTGTCAAAATTTGAGACAGTCAGATTATTTACGTTTCACGAGGGGATCGGGTGTTGCACAGCTAAAATAGACGTGATTAGATTTTATTCTCAAAATTCAAAAAATAATTTAAAGTTAGTTCAATAAAAAAATGCACTAAACTTAACACTGGATGAGATTTAATTAATTCAAAATAAAATTGGATAAAAAAAACTTCGACGTGTGGCGGAACGAAGGCCAAGCGTGAGGAGTAGAAAAAGAGAGGAAAAATTAGATTTTCTTCCCCTTTTTTCAGCCACTTCAATAGAGAGAGAGAGAGAGAGAGAGAGAGAGAGAGAAGAGAGAAAAATAAAAAGAGAGATAATCCAAGATTTTTGACCTTTCTCCTTTGATATATGACAATCCAACCGTTGGATTGTTTTGGGCTAAGAATTAAATTCTTTTTGCACGGCTAGAGCTACACAACCATACCAACGATCATGGCTTTCTTCAAAATCTCAAAGACGAGATTTTGGGGACCAAGCTTGGAAGTCTTGATTCGGAGTCTTTGGGGCTTCTTTCGCGGATATACACTAAAAGAGGTAGGATTCCTATCCTAACTAGGTTTATTTCTAACCTAGGGTTGAAATATGAAATAGGTAAGGTGTTAGAGAAGAATTCAAATGTATAACACATAACTAGGGTAGTTATAATCTGAAAAATGGGTATAAGAATTTGTTAAAACCAATCCTTGTTTGATTTGGGTTTGATGAAATTGCTTGGTTTGGATTTCATAAACAATATGTTGCTTGGGCATGCTATGTGATTACATAATTTTGCATATTAAGTGTTTGATGAAATGCTTATGAATTCAAGTATGTTAGTTGAATTTGGTATCACAAGTAACATGCTTGGGATTATTTGTGGAAAATGGATATGTTCTTTATTTGTCGTATGACATGATGAACATGAGATAGAAATTGCAATAGTACAATTTGATTACATAATGATATGAAATGTAATTGTGCATTACATTTTCATATGCACAGGTAACATCGCATTCGTGGGCATTCAACAGAGTGTGGATGTGTGTGCATATTTTTGATCAAATACCATCCTTGGTGGGTGATGAGTGTGGAGCATTGCATTTTAAAAATCTTCATTGCATCCATTTTAGTTTGTTTTGTAGTGAATTTTTAGGGAAATAGATTCAAATCGATAATTAATGGAGAATGGTTTGATTGCAGGTGATAGGATGGAAAGGGCAGGCATAAAGCACCCCATGAAGTGGTTGAGGTTAATGGGAAAGAAAGGATCACAATAAGGATGGCTCGGGAGCTCAAGGAACCAAGGATCTTAAGACAAGAAGAAGAGCTACTGGTACTAGACTGTTGAGCTACTGCTAGCTAAGCTCTTTGGAAATGAGCCACCGGTACCATCTCATGTAGTTACCGATACCTAGTCCTTGGAACTCAGCTGGTTGAAAATGCTACTGGAAAGTAGCTACTAGTGCCTGCCTGCATGAGCTACCAGTAGTAGACCCTACTGGAAATGAGATACCGGTAGCTCCCACCTGTTCTTGCTAATTAAAAAGTGAGAAGTTTCTAGCTACCGATAGCAGCCTTACGAGCTACTAGTAGCAGCTGCCTAGAAAACCCAAATCCTTCTTCAATCCACCAACTACGGGCACCCACGTTTTTCTACATAATCCATGTTCTAAAATTTCTAACACTCCATGATTACCTCTTAGCCCCTACATTCAGATTTTAAGCATGAGGGAGTGGTTGGCCAATGTAGAGAGAGGGAGTGGTTGGAAAAAGCAAGGGGGCCATACTTTGACTTATTTTGGAATTTTTTGTGGTCAATCTCTCTCCAAGTCAGCCACTCATGCTAAGGGAGAGGGGGATGGACAAAAATACACACTTTCTACGTGCATTTTTAGATTATAAAGCTTTTAGAGAGAGAAGGTCCAAGGAAGAAGATGAAGTTCTAGAGAGAGAAAATTGGGTTTTCCATTTTCCTTCACCATTTTCATTGTAGTAAGCTCCATTTTATATATAATCTTTTCCTCTTGCACTCGAATCTCTTTTACTCCAAGTGGTAATCAAGTGTAGCTATGTTTCTTGGAGTTCATTTTCATATTTGGGTTTTATTCTTTTCAAGCTTTACATTTTGGGTATGAATGGCTTTTCTCTTGTAGTTTAAACCTTCTCTTACATTAATACAAGTCCAAGCTTAATTTCACTTCCATGTTTCTTTACTTCACGTTTGTTCTTGCTTTTACCATGGATAGCTAAACCTTTAGTTGGCTAATCCAAGAGGCATTTCCTCTTGGGTATGTGAAATCTACTTTCTTTCATTCTTTCTTGTAGCTTAAAGTGTTTGGTTTGACTAGTTTGAGTGCAGACGTGGTTTTGGGTCTTCGATACAATGTAGACTTGTCACGGGGTATGCTCTTGTTCAACGTAACTACATTAGTCTCTCACTTCCTACGAATCAATCTAACACCAAGACACAATTGGTTGAATAAAATGAGTCAATTTGGCATTCCCATTGGAATGACTTCAATGGGTTAGCCAACCTTGTTTTCTTGCTTGCATATTTCTTAATTCACAACCCACCAAATGTAAAATCACAAGATGTTCCAATTTTACTTTTTCACAAAATCACTCTTTAAGAACACATAACCTCGCCTTCCTTGAGGAGACAACCTTGGAATACTCATTCCAAGTAAAATATAAGATTGCATGACTTTCTCCACTTGCAGAGCAATTTTGTACACACACACTTTTTTGTTCATCCACACACAATTTTTTCACTTCTTGCATTGAAATCTAGGAAGATTGACACTCACCAATCTCAATAAGCCATATACACACAATTGGGTTCAAGTTAAAAGTTAGGGAAATCCAACAAGCATTTTTAGCGCCGTTGGTGGGGAAGGTTAAGCGTCAAGTTGGAAGGTGATTTGGGGACAACGGACGTAACTCCTGTGATTCTCATCATAGGCCAAGGTACGTTGCTCCTTTGTATGTATTTGTGCATAAATTTTCAATTGTAGTTAGTGTTTTTGCATGTGGGGATGTGATAATCAAAATAGACTAGTGAGATGTGACTTAGGACCGAACATTAACATGAATCAAGGCCCACCCAAGGATGGTACTAATAATCCAAGGGGCGGGTGAGTGTAAAATCCCCGAGTGCCAAAACCCCAAATGCAATTAACCCCTCCGAGAAATAAAGGAAATAATCTCCCCATTGATCCTCTGGTGAGATCAATAAGAGATTATCTCCAACCTACCTGAAGGGACCACCCCCTCATGCATACTTCTAATTGTGCAAGTGGATGGCTTCCTTGTTAAACCGGACATGTTGCAATTACTTCCTCAATTCCATGGAGTGTAATGAGAAAACCCTTACCTACACATTAAGGAGTTTGAGGAAATAGTTGGAACATTCATTCAAATCATGTCATCAAAGATATGTCACACATGAAATTATTCCCCTTTTCTCTCAAGGACAAAGCGAAAACTTGGTTGAACTACTTGAAGCCTCACTCGATAAGTTATTGGGCACAAATGCTATCCAAATTTCTAAACAAATTTTTTTCGATGTCTAAGACAATTGCTCTAAAGAAACAAATTCAAAATTTTTCTAAAAAAAAAATGAGCAGTTTTATCAGTGTTGGGATAGATACAAGGACTTGTTGCATTCTATTTCACATCATGATTTTGAACCATGGCAATTGATGAGTTTCTTTTACGAAGGAATTACACCAGGCTGCCGATAGTTCATTGACATGATGTATATTGGAGAGTTTTTGAGTATGGATCCTAATAAGGCCCTAGAGTACTTTAATACATTGGCGGAGAATGCCCAATCTTGGGATATCACAAATCCTACCGATGTATCAAGGTCCTCTCTGGGAAGTCAACCAAGTGGGCGGGGGGGGGG